>LPNX011213153.1:0-112720 GCA_001517045.1 Pseudotsuga menziesii | reverse complement strand
TCTCATTCGATGCTTGATTTAACCCTTTGTTGTAGCTTGAATCAAGGTTGGTTTTAGGATTTGAGAAAAGATTCTTTTATTAACTTTTAGTTGAATGAATTAATTTTCTTCAGTTTTTCAATTCTTTTACGCTGATTGCATTATTTCTTTCTAAATACTTATCGTTATTCAAAAAAATAAATGAGCTCTACATATCTAAGCGAAGAGAAAAATGGTCTATGGACTAGGTTCCTATGCATTGATCGTAGGATACCTATTGGCACAAGACCAACATTCATCTAATGCAATAATCAATTGGCATAATTACAATGTATAATTGTATTAGCCTCCATGACCATAGTTGGCTAGTGGAGGCCAAGATCGAGCATAATGTATGATTCTATGAGTTTATTAGTTTGTCAAGATTCAGGTCCCCACATGTCCATTGGACCATTAAGGGACGAGATAACAAGTGGAGTCCCCACTTGCCCTGAATCTAGTCAGTGCAGTTGTGTTTCACTGACACCTTCCCGTTGTGACTTGTGAGTCTACGTGTTATGTTGTTGATGATGTGATTCATGTCATTTGACTAATGTTGTTATTCTTTTATTTTGACAATATTCTATAAATCAGTGAAAGATTCACCAGTTTTTACAATTTTTTATAATGAAGTTAAATATTCTCCAAGTTTTTACAACATTATATAATACAATGAAAGATTCGCGAAGATTTTACAACATTATATAATAAAATGAAAGATTCGCCAAGATTTTACAAGATTATATAATAAAATGAAAGATTCGCGAAGATTTTACAACATTATATAATAAAATGAAAGATTCGCCAAGATTTTACAAGATTATATAATAAAATGAAAGATTCGCCAAAATTTTACAACATGATATAATAAAATGAAAGATTCACCAAATTTTTTATATATACATATTATATTATTGATAAAATTGCCTTCAAATTTTCCTATATATCGGAGAGATTCGCCCAATTTTTATAAATATAAATCTAGGGGGGGTTCTTAAAATCATCCCTGAAGCTTAGTTCGAACTAATTCTAATTTTAAATATTGACTTAAAGTATTCACATGTCTTCAAAAACTAATAATTCCAAAAATGGATTGGCATATTAGGGAGATGTAAGCATATAGACATTTTGGTTACAAACATGTTGGATTGATTAATTCTAGGAACACAGGGGTAACAAAAATCCTCCCTCTTCCCTAAAACCACATACCCTCCTCAAAATTTTTACTGATAATCAACCAAAGTGAAATTGAATGGTAAAACACAATTGGAAACACGATATAATTCATGGTCCTTTGTCTAGTTCAAATAGTGCCACTGATAAAAGTATGAGGTAGGAGTCAATAAACCATTAAATCAACAAACCATTGCCTTGGATTCACAATATGAAAGGAAGTAAAAAACGATTACTACTTTACCTCTAGAACTGGAACCTTCGACGATTTCTCCATGATATAGATATTGGGTGAATGAATCATCATAGCTGTAGAGGGTTTGTAATTGATTGCATCCTTAAAAGTTCAGCCCATTACGCTGTTACTAGTACCCACCATACCTTCACACAATCTCATAAGCGTAGTGAGAGTAAATAACATAAAATTTAAAAATCATCTATAAAAACATTTTATTTATAAATAAAACAAAATAATATTAAATTAATTAGATGTGTGTGTGTGTGTGTGCAACCACCCTTTTTATGATGAGTGTAAACACTCTCCTCATGGAGTAAATTAATTAATGGGCAAGCCCTGAGGGGTAGCTCATTGAGTATGAATCCAAAGACTGTTTGATATTAGGGTCAAAGTCCGAATCCATAGACTGTTTGATATTGGGGTCCGAGGTTCAATTCTCACAAATCCATTTCTCTAGGTCCTTCGGGGTTAGGCTCCCAAAACTGGAGTTGATAGGGCGAGGCCTCTTCCAGTGCCCCCCTATAATTATTACTGTGGATGTAGTGAGCCCTGACCTCTATTCTCGAGGTTGTGAACCATGTGGAAAAAAAATTAATTAATGAACAAACTCAACCATTAAAATTCAGCAAAATTTTTGTCAACAATTATAATTACATTTGAAAACCTTGTACCATTTTAAAATGACCAAAATCATGTCAATTTTGAAAAAATAAATATCAACTTAAAAAAAATTAAGTTTATCTACTTATTAAGGGACTTGGTCTTCTAATGAATGTAAATACATCTTTAATTTTTTTTCCCAATATATTTTGATTAACTGACTCAGTCTTTTTATAATAAATGAATAAAAAAATCAAAACCACCTCCTTATTGTATTTGAAATGAAAACTCTTGATGGAGTGTGACCAAGGTGCGCCCAAGGTTGTTTAAGCCATTGACGGTCATGTGAACGTGGTATCTAAAAATTAAATAATTATTTAGTTAGAGACAACTAATGGCAATGGACATGATAGTTCTTGGAATTTTAAGATTCAGATTCACCCACTTTGGCAAAAATGCGTGACAACTTTTGCTTCTATTTGTTAAATGCTGGAAACAGAGCATCATCAATTGAGAATTCTCTAACTCAATTACGCATGCGTGACCTAAGCTTTATAAATTAACTGGGTGACGTATAGATGACATAAGCTCAAGTACAAGATTAATCAAGAAAAAGGATTTCTTTACAGGAAGAGGAAGTTAAAAAAACGGTGAACGCATTAGAGTGGCCCCCCCTGCTTTCATACATAGATATGAGATATGAATAGTACGCTTAAGTTGTACATTAACACATCAATTCATTTTGTAGTGGTGGATAATTTAGTTTTAGTGATAAGTAACAAAGTAGTAGTCATGGTTTAAAACACACATTTGTATTATGTCATCATACAGATTGTGATGGAGATTGCTGTGATATGTTAATTAGTTTAATAAAAAGATTCATATATTACATTAATCATATTTTATTTTATTTTATAAAAAGCTAGAGTTGCTTAAACAATTAAGGTCAATGGATTAGCTGATCACCTTTGAATCCATGCAATACATTTTCATTTTCAAATATGGGGCAATGGAGCAATTTCCTTGCTCTCCCACATTGTGCTGACATCAGCATGATGTTAGAATGATCTCACCAAAACGAAGCAAATATGACTTCTAGATCCTTGGAAGGAGTTCTAACATTAGGAAAAGCTTCATGGTTGCTTCTTTATTAGTATCTAAGTCACATCCCTAGGGGAACCCTACAGCGTCAAGAATCAAAAGGACATGGGCATCCCTGATTACTATAAAATGCCAAGTGGGTCAAGCCTTTGGAAGCAAAGAAAGAGCTTCCCTGGCCACAAATCTCAATTCAAACCGAGAATCCTCATTGTTTGTATCGTTTGTCTGTCGTTATTTATGTTTGCTTCTGCACAATTTTTCCTCCTGCGCAGAGTTACCTCGGATCTTTCTGTCCATTCTAAGCCCCGGCTCGATCTTGCATCCTCGAATTCAAGAACTGCTGGGCTCAAACGCACTGTTTCATTCAAGATGACTAACATAGAGATCAGCCCATTTGAAAGGCCTCGCCTGGTAGAGAGAAAATTGCTTTCCAAGCAGCAGCCTGAAGGAGACGGAGCAGTTGTTAGACGAAGCATTGGAAGGTAAGTATTCTGGAAATATTTGGATTTATTTTTTCAAAGGTCTGGTGTTTCCATTTCATCATAGTTTTGCTGAATTTTTGGATGCTGATTTGTATGCAGGCCTGAATTGAGGAATTTGGACCCTTTCCTTCTACTGGATGAATTTTCAGGTTAGTTTTCTTCCGACCATATTGTCTTATTGGACCATTTTGCAATTCAATTGAGCCCAATTCGCTTCGCATGCCGCCAATAAGATTTGAACTCTTGCCCATCTGGTGGAAGAATTTCCTTTAAGCTGTCTTGGGCCACAGTTAGGTTATATGTAACATGAAAATACAGATGGTGGACTTTTATCAGAACCGAAGATAAGCTGTCGACTTTGAATTGAATTATTCTCATTTTACTGATGTATTTTGTCAAGAGAACTGTTTGTTTAATAGCGTATTTCATTTGGCCTGCAGTTTCTCCTCCTGCTGGCTTTCCGGACCATCCTCACAGAGGTACAATCTTTTTCCAATTTATAACGCTTTGATATTTTTTCATTGGATGTGTGCTTTTAGTATCCTATGGAATTCATTTTCGTTTTTCTTCTGCTGCAAACTAACTGTATTATCCTTCCTTTTGCTATCCAGGTTTTGAGACTGTTACATACATGCTGAAGGTACTCCCAACATCATATAACAAACCCATCTTAGATAAAATCCATCTGACAATCCTTCCCTTTAATGGATTCAAATGTTAATTAAATCAAACACCGGTATATAGCTTCTCCCTCTCTTTGAAAAAGCAATGGTTGCCATCTGTGTTGAGCAGTTGGGGTAAGCAACAATACATTGTGTTGGTGACTCGAGTATTTCAATAATGATGCTTATTGGTATGCACTGCTTAAAATTCTTGATGGGAAGGGGTTTTATCTCGATTCTCATCATAGTTGACTAAAACTGGTGCCTCTTAGAATGATCGATGATTTGTGTGAGGGATTGAATCCTTTGCTTGTTTATTTCAGAGCCAACTTTGTCAAATAACTTCTAGGGTATGGTTTTTCTGCAGGGAGCTTTTACACATCAAGATTTTGCGGGACACAAGGGTACCATCAAAGCTGGTGATCTGCAGGTTGGAAATGTTTTCATTCTCTTATGGTTTTGGTGAATTTTCATTTAAGTTCATATCAGAAGATTGATCTGAGCACTGAGAATTAGGCCTAGGTTGTCGGAATCTGTAAAAATATTCTGAGTATAACTTTGTTGGTTTGTGCAGTGGATGACTGCTGGAAGAGGTATAGTCCACTGTGAAATGCCAGCTAGCAAAGGGACCCAGCATGGTTTGCAACTCTGGGTAAATCTTTCATCTAAAGACAAAATGTAAGTACTTTTGTTTTTAACAAGATATTTAATTAAGACTCTTGATTTCTAGCTCAGGTAGCAACTTACAATCGAACCATTGGTTTTTGTATGATGATCAGGGTTGAACCTGCATATCAAGAATTGGAAGGTAAAGACATACCAAAGGTTGAAAAAGATGGTGTGAGAGCAACTGTTATAGCTGGAGAAGCCTTGGGTATCAAGTCACCTGTATATACCCGAACTCCAACAATGTACCTGGATTTCACAATGAAGCCAGGAGCTGTTCTTCACCAACCTGTTCCAGAGGGTTGGAATGCATTTGTCTATGTTTTAGAAGGTGAGGCAATTTTTGGAAATCTTGCGTCATCAGCTATTGGTGCTCACCACACTGTTCAGTTGGGCTCTGGCAATGGATTGAGTATCTGGAACAAGTCAAACATTCCCTGCAGATTTGTCCTAATTGGGGGCCAGCCACTGAATGAACCAGTGGTTCAATATGGTCCCTTTGTTATGAACAATAAACAGGAGATAATTCAGGCTATTGAAGACTATCAACGTTCCAAAAATGGATTCGAAAGAGCTGTCGGCTGGAGTTCTGATCCTGTGGGGCTTAGTGATGCTGAATAGACTCTAGAGAGCATATTGATTCAAACTATGATACCAAAATCACTGTTGTTGACATGGCCTCAGGAGCACCAGATATATGCTTTAGAAGTACATTCACATAGCTGTTTCCATATATTGTTTTGTCTGTGATCCTCAGTTTGTTTCTTGTTGAATTCATTCATTACATTTTCAACCGGTACAAAATATTCCGCATTGTAATCAACTGTTAAGTTATTCTAATAGCAAATTGTTTCATTCTGCTTTAATTTAGTAGAATGATTTTGGAAATTAACTCCAAGGTTCTTTCATAGCATTTTATGGGATAACTGTCTACTAGAGTTAAGGATTGTTACATTGCAAAATCCTTTTTTTCGTATATTATTGATTCTTAAGAATGTTATTTGAACTTTTGCTTATGGTGGACCACTGTTGCAGGCAGTGACCCACATAAGTTGCCAAGGTTTGCTTTTGATTTTGTAAGAACTGAAATGCATTGAGCTTGAAATTGTGGTAGAGTGCAAAATTTGGAATTTAACAAGAAGTAACAGGATTTAGGAAAGGATATTATTAATCAGTTGGATCAATTTTACGGGAAAACTTAAGGAATGTTTCAAAACATTTGTAGATGGCATCTCTACTAAATCATTTAGCATAGACTAATACTCCTCACCCCCAAGGGATTTTAACTAGCAACTGTCCATAAGGAATTAACTAAATACCCAATAACATGTCCATAAGGAATTAACTAAATACCCAATAACATTGGGTACAACAGATTGAACTATCCCCTTAGGTTATGCAGAGGTAATTTAACCTCAATTGTAGGTTTAAAACGAAGCTTATTAAGATGCGGCACAAAGCCAATTCAACTCTTTATTTTAACTAAATTGCCAATAGAAATGGTAGGCTTTCATCTTTCAGAGGGAACATTTAGTGGATAAATTTCAAACGCATGTTGGCTAATGGCAAGCATGAGAAATGAGTAGTACCTCTAATCAGGCTTAATGCGATGGTCATCTATGCCTTTTCAGCTACTGCTTGTTGATGGTTTTACAAAATAAATATAACCTTCAATACGGATCCATCAGTACAACGACAACACAAAATGTACCATTGATATTATGCATTCAATTGTGTTATTTTTCAAACTTAGTAGTACTGTTGAGAAAGGGAGGGAAGAATTAAATTGGTTCGCAGTTGCAGTGCTTAAACAAAGTATTGGTTTGCAGATGTAATGTTTAAAATTAGATTGGTGGTTACCATCAAATTATGGTGACTTAAATTTGTGAAGATCTATTTAAAACTTATTAAGCATTTAGAAGAATCAAATTTTTGAAGGTATAAATTTTGTTATTATTTAATATACCAAAATTTATTCATAAAATAAAATTGAAGATACAAAATTTACCCCTTAAAAATTTAATCACTTTAAAACTTAATAAATTCAAATTTAAGACAGATTTACATTACAACACCAACCATGGATGAAGCCTTGAAATTTTAATTCTAACTTGGAGAGTATGTGTATGATATATTTGGTTGAAGTTTGAAAACATGTAAATATAACATTTATAATACACTAACTGGTATCTTAATTAAGTTATTTAGGAATATCTCCCCAACTACAGTCTCAGAATGTTTGAAATTTTTTACTGAACGTCAACATGGCTGTTTTGAAAAATGTCAGCTTGATCATATATATATATACACATTTTTAGAAAAGCATTGCCCGTTGGCCAGATTGTATGATCACAATCTATTACCTAGTATACCCAGTGTGAATGTTGCAAAAACTCATTGGACATCAACATGGCAGTTTTATAAAAGTTGGTCTGTTCATATGTACTTACTATAAAAACATTGACCAGCGTGTATGGTCAAAATCACCGATACAAGCAAATAGGCATAAACTTCTAAGCTTGCCATTAACCCTTTTTATATCATCATGAATTGTCAATGATATTCTACAGTGTTCAATGAATGACAATGCATGATATATATATTGTGAGAAAGCATATATGAACTTTTCAGACAAGAGGCTACCAGTATAGCTTGTTAAACTTCTAATAGTTAGCATATTCTGTGTTTATGAGAATGATTTTTTATTTTGAATTGGCTAAGTTTATAGCTGAAACATAACTCAATTGCATATGCTTATTATCTACTTGGAAGTTAGAAGGTCTGTCCCAGCCACTCATGAATTCTCAATAATCATTATCTAGATGTCTATAGTTTTTCCCATCAAGTGTAGTCATATATAAAAAATTAGTTGGTTTCCACACCATTGACAGCTCAGGCATTAGTTAAACGTCTCCATTTTACTATTAAATCTACAGGGTCCATGGTGGGAAGAGATTTGTCAGCCTTCCTTCCATTCAATTCTTCCCTGTTGTATGGGCTTTTGAAATGCCACACTTATCTTTTTTTTTTCTTCTATTCTTCATGCCAACCTAGATGGTGTATTCGTGACATCATGAGAAAAAAGTAAAAAATATATTAAAAAGTAAAAAATGGTGGTGCTTGAGCGCATCTGCCCAAAGAAACTAGTAGACGAGCAGTGATCTCATGTATACATCATGGAACAATATACAGAGAAGCTATAGACGTCATCAAAACGTTGCAGATAAGGGAGCAGAGGTCAACTATTTATTCCTCACACTTTTAGTTTATTGTGACAAGGTGGTGTTGAGTGTGAGAGGGATTGAATGATAATTGCCCTTCCCTTGCCATGCCCTGCCCTGGTAATATGTATGTGGTTTGATCTGTAAAATGATTTGATTTACCACCAAACGCATTGCATTACATTGCTGTGAATACGAGATTTTAAACTCAACTACTCCCACTCATCTAAAGGACCCCAAACAACCAACAAACTTATCATGGAAGGCGAAGGGCTTCTTTCATTGCTTGCATTTTGATTTATGATCATCTTCATGAACGAAAGGGAAAGGCAGGCAGTGCCTTTCTCATTCTAATGATGGTATATTATTTTGTAGTTGAGTGAGTGGATTCAATTATGAGTTTGTTATGCGAATGAGATGGCTGTATGCATAAGTGGCTTGTAGTTTTATATGAATATTGAGTGGGACTTTGAAGATGAATCAATTATGGTATTAATAGTATTAATGTCTACTTATCACTGTTTATGTTGAAAATTTACTTAAATGCCAACTCATCATTATTTATATTGAAAATTATAAAATTATAAAATAAATTATTTATAAAGGAAATTTCAATATTAGTTGCATTGAGAATTAGAAGATTTGAAAAGAGTTAATTGTACGTTTTGAAGTATTCTTATTTGGTATTAATATCTACTTATCATTGAAAATTTAGTTCGTGTTAATGTCAACTCATCATTAATTTTATTGAAAATTATAAAATTTAAAATAAATTATTTATAAAGTAAATTTCATTATTAGTTGCATTGAGAATTACAGGGTTTTGAAGTATTATAAAGAGGAATTTGTACATTTTATATGAAAATAATAATATTAAAGTGACTTCAAATACAATTCAACAATGTAATTTTTGAAGAAGTAATTAACAAGTGGATAGGATCAATTTTTTTTTTGGCGAGTTTGTGTTTTTGGGAAGTAAAGTTTTGGCTAGATCCATTTATTTTTTCAAAATTTTGGTGATATTAGTCATCTTAAAATGACCCACATTCCAAGAGGGCAAGTTCTATTGTCAAATTTTCCATAAATGCAGTGGAATTATAACTTACAACAAAATCTCTCTCATATTTGAGTAAGAATATATATCGAAAAGAGGTTGAGTTTGTTCACTTTTAACTTTACTATATTTTTTAATGTTGGCTTTAGAGCCTTGCAAAAGAATGGGAAGTGACGATGTCATAGACCTAAGAGTCTAACTTGAAATTGTTATTTTCATCATCCTTGGTTGTGCGACATTGCATTTCTCAAATCACATGGGATTGACCAACTTGCACCTACTACAACTAGACTACACCTCTTCACATAAGGTCTTCCCATAACTATGCCTTTTGAAGGAGACATTCTGTAATGTTCTCTCTAAGAATCAATACATGTTTTGAGAAAGTGTGTAATGGTCTAATATATGAATGCATAAACATGTGACCACTAATTATAATTGTTGATAATCACAAGAGATCAATTTATAGCTGGAACTGATCATAGGAGTGGCGCTACAATTTTTTTGTAAATTAAAATATCTAGAACTGATTAACTGTAATACAAATTCGACTCCATCAATTTACATAGTAGATATACTATCGATGGTCCATATTAATACTAGAATTCCAAGGTTAACAAAATATACATTAACATTTTTCCTCTGTTATGCTTTTTCCTCTCCCTCTGATGCCTTAGCTAATCTAACAACATAGGGATAACATACTTACCTAAGCTACAATATTTTAGATGCACAACCAAGTTCTTTTAACAATAGGTACATGCCCAATCATTTCCTTAAAGCATCCTAGAAATACTTGGTCAATTATTCAATAATAATTAGCCAAATAATGCATCGCATGGAACACTAACATAGTATATAGTAAAAAACCCACAAGAGAGATGTATGGGTGACACTTAAGGTGGATGGCTTACCTTTATTAATGTAAAGAATGTTACAAAGATACAACAAGGGAGCTTGTCAAACTGCCTTTGACTCTTTTATAGATTACAAATATCCAAGGCACAATTGTCTATGACACTTATCAATCCAACCCTTGAAGCATTCATGAGTCTTCCTCTACAAATCTTACCACTTATATAGTTCACTCAGCCAATGTCTATGTAGTCCATTGTGCCAACCCCAAACATAGCACAATCATAGAATTCCATGTCCACCCTTGTATGAATTACCAATGTTGAGTGACTTTGCAAAATGGAGTGTTAAATTTGTGAACCATTGAGCTACAGGGAAATATGAAAGCTGTAGGAAGGGAATTATGCAGTGGAATAATCAAAGAGAATGTACACTGAACAAGAAATTCATGCCACAAATTTTAGATAAATCGGACAAGAATTGCTCAGTTAATCACAACATTAATCTTCATTCATTAATCAATAATACAATAGATATAATTCAAATTCCATGGATAGGATTCGAATCTACCAACTCAAGATGACTAAATAGCCAACTAAGTGTGTCTAAATCACTGCTGGAACTCACTTGTCTAAATCTAGATGTCTAAATCAGTCTACAATTAGTTAACTGATGAGGTAGGTGGGAAAAATGCGCCACTCTCCCTTCATGCATGCAAAGCTAGTGCTAGGCTAACTGAAAGTGATCTAACTGATTGTAATTGGAGGTTAACTCAGCATAACTACTTACCAAGCATGACCAACTGGTGGCACTCAGAGTGGGCTCCTATAATGTAGGGATTAGTCTCATAGGCACATAAACTCATGCATGCACATGCAGTAAGTGAAAAATAACCTCTATGTGTTTCCCCCACACTCTAGTACAATAATAATTACCCCTTAAGTTAGTAGAATAGACCAAATAGACTATATTCAAACAAAGGAGGATTAATTAATCCTAACACCCCCCCTTATTCTAACTTTGGACAACTTGGGCCCTGACAACTAGGCCAAAAGTCACCCATGAAATCTAAATGTAATAAAATAATGCTTAATAAAATAAGGAAAAACGGGGAAAACCTCATGGAACCCCTCCCTCAAAATAAACAATTAAAATCAAGAACACAAGCTATACTTAAGAGAAAAAATTCATTTTCAAGCAAAAACTAGTGAAAAATTTGTTGCAATCTGCAACACTATGGAGCAATGATGCATAAACTTGGTTCTTCTGTGCATTAGCATCTTGGGACTGTGCATGTGAACCTTTCCATCTTCTTTTTGTAATGTCCCAGTTTTGACCCCGTTACATTAGATGTATATGATGTATAAATTGTAAATGATCATGGTGTGGAGCTAAAGGCCAAGGCCCCACCATTGATCGGTTATGATATGTTTTGGATTTAAATTTGCCACCGATGGTATATCGGGGCATGCAACATATATTAAGATGGTCATAATGTAAATATGCATCTATAATTAATTAAATGAACACAACCAGCTACGGTCGCGGCAACTAAATCGAAAGGGGCATGATTTTTGCAAGGATAAGGATGTGGGGGAATTGTCCAACTTTAGCCATTGGGGCAAAAATCCATGTGTTTTCTTACCTTGTTTATCCCAACCACCTTCATTAAGAATATCTGTTGGCAGTTGAGGCAGTTATTGTCTAGGAATGGGTGTGGCAGGATTGTCAGTCCTCACCCACATGCACACTCCACCCCTGTGGACTTCACTCACGCAGGCAATTCCACTCTCACCACGATTTTGTCTGTTTCTCCTCACGCACAGGCTTTGGGCGGTTTTGGTCTCACGCAGACATTTTCTTCCTCTCCACGAGTTGCTGAACACCCATGCACTGCAATTTTGCGTCCTCCCTGTAGTTCTTCACCTTCACGCACTTCCCATATGTCTGCTCATTGTTTTCACGCACAGGAATTATCCTGGGTTTTGCCCACGCGGTTTTCTTCTGCGGATTTGTGAATGGTGTGGGCGGAACCTTTCCTCATGGGTTGAATTGTGGGCTCTACATTGCTGTTCCTCACGCACAGGTCAGAAGACTATAAATTCCTTCCCCGCGTGGTCTGTGTAATTTCTTCTGGTGACGTCGTTGCCCAAAACGGGCTGCTGTTTCCCACGTTGCTGGTAAAGTATGCTGATACGTTTTTCTTTTGGGACTGTTGCTTTCCCATGTCGCGAGCTGTGTCTGTGGTAAGTTTGGGGACTGTTATAATTCGTTGGGAATCGTTTTGGCCACGATAGGGCCAAGAACGATTCAGGATTTGGCTTTCCCTGTTTAAGCTGTGACAGCTAAATTAATTGCCTGAGTGCAATGGTTGGTCTTCGGACTGTGAGAGGAGCAGGGATGTTGGCTTAGATTTGCTTGATAAAACTGGTGGCTGGAAACCACACAGACAGAGCTAGAGGGTTGGCCTTCTTCTCCATCACCCCTGAATAGCACTGGAAGGGAATGCAGGGCCTGAGGGGCTGTGTAGCAGAGAAGGGACTGATTCCTTGTGTTGGGTGTGTTTGGGTGTCTTAGAGGTCAGGCTAGTTCTGGTGTAGGTGTTCTTGGCTCTGTAATGAGCTCACCAGCTTAGCAATTTGCCTTCTCCAGCTCCTTGATGGCCTGATAAACCCAGCTGGGTTGGCTTGGCTGTGTTTTGTATATCCCTGTCTATGTGTAAGCCTGCTAGTTCCCTTATTCCTTGGAGAATCATGCCCATCTCGGGGGTGGCAGCGCTGCTGAGAGATTAAGGAGCACACTGGCCTATGGTTGGGTGGAACGTTGCAGCGACGTAGCTGGTTGCGGATCGAGTTCATCATAAGATAAGCGATCTTGTCCAATTATACTTCTACAATCTTAATTTCTGTTAATGAAATTGATGAACATATTAAATGAATACATGCATGTATGAATGCTGTTGGTTTTCAGCTGTGTATGATGATTAAATTGCACGCGTGCATGATATACTGCAATGCATTTCATTTCAGCATTCTCTTATGAAAAATTTAAGTATGCATAGGTTCATGGGGCTCTTAGCCCGTGTGTTTGAAGCTTGTAGTCGCGTCCTCCTTGCCGGTTGGAGGCATGGGGACGTGACACTTTTGATCCGTTGAATGTTTCTTTTGTCTCTTCTTTATGAAGGAGGAATGGAATGATCCATTTTGTTCTTTAGTGGACCAAATTGTGGATCATTCGCTATCATCAAGTAGCATCTATGTGGATGTTTGTTGCACCACTCTATAGGTAACGAAGCTGTGTGAGAGAGAGAAACATGTTCATTTTGATACTGGGGCCTTGTTCTTCTTCTATCATTTGAATCCCCAACAACATTCCCAGCTTCTTCAATGAGCTTTTCATCCCATTTAGGTTTCTGATTTGGAATAGGAGGTAGATATGGATCTATATCATTTTAAGGTACAATCTCAATATCAAGATCATGTTGATCTTGTTCCTCATCTTCTGAAACTGAAATATTAGACAACATATCATTATCTGCAAATGGAGATGAAAGAGAGTTTTTACCTTCCCATTCAAATGGTTGCTGAGATTGTACTAGAGCTGAGTATGGCAGAAAGTGTGAGAATTCATGTTCCGTGGAGGCATGGTTTGCAACACCCTTCGCTTTAATATTTCCAGTTGGGATGTTTGATATCTCCACTGAGTTAGGACCAAATACAACTTGCTTTGGTGAGCCAGTATGTGTCACCTGATTAACACATAACAAATTTGTTGCAAGAGAGGGCACATAGATTACATTTATGAACTCTCCATGTTGGATTTTAATAGAACCTATACCTGCTGCTGGGATATGTGAGTTATCCCCCATATGAATTCTAGGTCCTCCTGAGAGATTCTGAGTGGTGAAGGATTCCCTAGAGGAAACCATGTGGTTGGATGCTCCAGAATCTATCAAATAAGCATTCGACTGAGTGAGGCTTGCCTTCAAGGCATGGCACCTCTCATGATCTTCTGTCGACTGTCCAACATTAGAATTCTTTGCTCCTTATGGAAGGGAAATATTTTTCTGTTCGAGTGTTGACAATTGGTTGATGGTCTTCTTCATGCACTGGCTCTCTGGATGAAATCCTCTTATACAGAAGGTACATCTAGTCTTCTCGAATTTATTCTTTTTCTTGGAACTTGAGGCTCCATTGGAAGATCTATGATTCTCCTTTGTCTTCGAATTAGTGTTTTTGGTTTCCTTCCCTTTGTGCTTCCCTCTTTCTTGTGCATTTTTTGATTCTGTGACTAAGGGTGCTTGATTCTTGGAGGTTTGAATCACTCCCATTTGAACCAATTTATCTTTCTCTTGTATTAAGGACTCATCAAAAGCATCTAGAGAAGGCATCTTCCAATTAGGAGTACAATTTCTTCTAGAATGGAATGTAGAGACAAAGACTGAGTGCTCTGAGCCAAGCTTAATCAACACTAACAAAACAATCTATTCATCTTTCCTCTCTAATCCACATTATTTTCATTGCAGTACTAGCAACTTGTTCTTTGTAAAGAATTGCTGAATAGTTTCGAAAATGATGGGATGTGTCATTGAGATCATTCTCCAAAATATGCCCTCGAAGGTCATCTTGTTTTCCAAACAAATATTCAAGCTTATACCAATATTCCTTAGGATTCCTTAGTCCCTCAAGGTGGAACAAAAGATCCCAGGACATATGAGTGCACATCAAGTCGAAGGATTCATCAAGACGATTAAAAAATTTGTTCTTCTCAACATATTTTTGGGCCTCCATTTCTCTTCCCATTGTCATCCTAAACAGACCAAGCTTGCATAAGGCTACCTGCATATCTACCCTCCAATCAGAGTAGTTTAAGGGTGTAAGGATTCAGGGTACGAGAGCTGAAGAATCCATCTTTCTGTGTGGTGATCGGTCAATTCATCAAGAAGCTACATAGGTACTTGCAAATAACACCGCAAAACCAATTCAATTCGCAATCATATGTCAGTTCAAGCCTTTCCACCTCGACAAGTACACTTTCTCACAGTCTGCCACACTTGGATAGACTTCTTTGGATAGAATTTAGAGGAAGCAATGCTATGATTCCAGGATTTATGTGGAAAACTAGCTGCTTATGGTGTACAATGGAGATCAAACAAGACTTGCTGCTAGCATGAACAAGGCTCTGATACCATGTTAAATTTGTGAACCATTGATCTACAGGAAACTATGAAAGCTTGAGCAAGGGAATTATGCAGTGGAATAATCAAAGAGAATGTACATTGAATAGGAAATTCATGCCACAAATTTCAGATAAACCGAGAAAGAATTGCTCAGATAATCACAACATTAATCTTCATTCATTAACCAATAATACAATGATTATACAATAAATAGAATTCGAATTCCATTGATAGGATTTGAATCTACTAGCTAAAGCTGACTGAATAGCTAACTCAGTGTGTCTAAATCACTACTGGAACTCACTAGTATAACTCCAGATGTCTAAATCAATCTACAATCAGTTCACTGATGACGTAGGTGGGAAAAAGGCGCCACTCTCCCTTCATGCATGAAAAATAGGTGCTAGGTTAACTGAAAGTGATCTAACTGATTGTAACCGGAGGTTAAGTCAGCATAACTTCTTACCAACCATGACCAACTGATGGAGGCTATTGGTGGAACTCAGAGTGGGCTCACATAATGTAGGGATCGGTATCAGAGGCACATAAACTCATGCATGCACATGTTGTAAGTGGTAGATAACCTGTATGTGTGTCCCTCACACTCTAGTATAGTACTGGTTACCCCCTAAGTTAGGAAAATAGACCAATTAGTCTATATTGGACAAAGGAGGATTAATTAATCCTAACATGGAAGTGTCCTCTTTATATAGTGGATGATGTCTTGTATTTCCCTTTTTCTAAGGTGCCTTACAATCTACTAAAAGTCCAAAGTGGGTCCAATGTGTGTCCTCCAAACTATGGAACACATAGTTCCTTGAGTTTGCATGTCTACTTCATGTGCTCAGGATGTCCCAATCTTCTCAAGTATTTTGAACAATCCTTCAAGTTGACAAAGAAAAAAACTCAACAGGCCAACTAGTGGCTTGAACTACTCTTTTCCAAACTTAAGTAAACTACTCTTTTCCCAAATTAATTAAAACCAAATCGCTAACTTAAAACTCTGCATCCCTTCTAACACTATCTTTTTGATACTTCATCTTTTTAGTTGCATCTGTCAATTAAATGTGAACCATCTCCAAGTTGTCTTGTCATCCCTTCATGAACCCCAAGGTTGATGGGTTTTACCCATAGAATCCTTGCAAAACTATATGGGGTACCAATGATTACTATCCATTTTCAACTAAAATAGCCTGTACCTTATTGTGGAAATATTTTACATGCCATAACTAAATTGGGTTGCATCCAACAACTCTAGTGAGTTTGATTGATTTGCATGAACAAAATGAATAAGATAATCCGACAAAATAGCAATGATACATTTTGTCTTCCCATCGATATTTGAATGATAACTTGAACTTATCAAAACTTAGTTCCAATCAGTCTAAACAACTAAAATTTTCCTATGAATCTTGTATCTCTGCTTGACACAATGCTTAATGAGAGACCCTAGTACTTCATAATATTCTTCAAGAACATCTTCACAAAATTTTCTACTACACAAGGAACCTTCATTGGAATGAAGGTTGCACACTTGAAAAATTGTTTGACAACCACCAAAATCTCATTACAACCTTGTGAAACAAGAAGTTGAATGATGAAGTCCATTAAGAACTTGCCCAAGGTTTCTCTGGCACTAGCAAACGATGGAGAAAATTGGTATACATTATAATGTATGTCTTATCTTGTTGGCACACAATATAGGTCTGGACACATTCCTTCATACACTTTGAATGACTGAATCTAAGTTTGGTAGCTTTAATACAAGTGCCATCACAAATTTCTACTTCAGTTTGCAGAATGTTTCCCAACACTTCTCCGATTAGTTCCACAATTTGTTCCTTTTCAACAAGTCATTGAGTGCTATCGAAATCTTAGAGTAACCTTCAAAAAACTGTGATAGTAGTTAGTCAAACCAAGGAAACTCATTACCTCATGAACTATTTATTAAAGTAATTTTGGGGTCTAAAATAAACTTCGTAATGAAAATAATAATATAATAGTTAACATTAAAAGGTAAGAGTTTAAATTATTTTTTTAATGAAAGGAATTTTTTTCTATCATATTTTCAATTGATCTCCTTGGAGATTTACTTAAATTTCAATTCTGAGCACTCTTTTCCACATCCAACGAGTACCCACTCAACATAATTTTTACAGACCCATGATAGGAAAAAACTTAAAATGCATTAAAAAAACATATTTCCTTCAACAAAATATATTTTTATATATTTTGAGTTTTTCCTACCAAGGATCCGTCAAAATTATGTTGTGTGGGTACTTGCTGGATGTAAAATTCAATTCCACATCCAACTAGTGCTCACACTTGAAATTTAGGTAAAACTACACGGAGATAAGTTGAAAATACGATAAGAAAAATTAGTTTTTGCCCTTTCTCTCAAAAAATCTTTTCCCTTATGGTTGACATCATCATCTTGAATCCTATTGGTTCATATAAAGTTGATTTTGATAGTACATTCTTAATTTTGTGGCACACTTTTTTTTATCTCAAAATTCCTTTAATACTTGGTTCCTCACAATATTGAATTGCTCTTATTTTTGCAAGATCCATGCAAATGCATTCTTATCCAACCCAATGGCCCAAGAATGGAATTTTGGTCTACCCAAATGCATTCTCGGGCTTATACAAGCATATATGATTTTGCCTCAACACCTCCAACATTATTGCCAAATGTTTCTTATGGTCTTTATAATACCCCAATTTGACCCCAAAATTTAAATTTGTAAATATTGATGTAAAAGGATAAAAGTTGGAAAACAATGGTCGGGATGACCAAGACTATGTAAATATGTACATTTTTTATATTAATATAAAAATATCTAAATAGGTGCATGGAAAGAAGGAGAAAGAAGAGACGGGGGGATATGAATCCACAAGTGGGGAAGTGATAGTGTGTCTTACTTTATCTCCCTATCAGTATTAAACCAAGTTGTTGAACTATGATTAAGATCCATACTTTGATTAATCCTTATTTCATTATCTTAAGAAGGGAATTAAGGGGGAAAAGCGGTTCCATGTGAAGTGACCACATGGAAAGCTGAATTACACCTATAAAAGTGAGTTTTCAAGATAGAGAGGGTTTCATATTCTTCATTATTCCTCCACCATTTTGAATTTCAATCCTTTTCGCCATAACCTATAGAAGCCTTATCTTGATACTGTAATAGAGAATGAAGATTCCATTGTTGTTCATGAATTTTGTATGCCATTAACCCAGGTAGACTAGTGAGGGAGACATTTGTTTTGCAACTTGTGCCTTGGAGTTCCAATTTAGAGACTTCCTATCGAGCTTGTATTGGAGTTACATAAGGGAATTGGAGTCTACTTGAGGGACCGTTAGCTCAAAGAAGGGAGCTTGTTCATGGGGTTGTGCAGGTTAATGGGGAAGGGGAATTGAGATTCGGACAACAGTGGAGGGGGTTTAGGAAATAGTGGGTTGCATGAGAGATTCAAATAAGTAAATTGGTGTTGAGATAAATATTTTCCCTTGTGGATTGATAGCTACAACTCGAGGTGGTTTGTCAAAGTAAGTTTTGGCTTGACAGTTCCTATGGTTAGGGGGAATTCCCTTCACATGTATCCAGTTGGAGAATATTAATATAGGTAACTTACTATGTATGTAAATTCCATGTTTCAATTTAATGTTATAATTAAATAAATTCATGGAACTACTTGGCATGGAATATGTATGATATGTTTGAATTATTTGTAAATTAAATTGTATGCATGAAATAATTTAGGCCAGCATGTTCATTGTTTTTCTACTCTTAAAATTGAGTGGAGTTGAATAAAAAACGTAATTGGGTACGAATGTTAATTTTAGAATGAAATTTAAGTGCCTCATGGTATCCATGGTGGATTGAGGATTCCAGTTACATTACATATTGGTATCAGATCTCAGGTCTATAGCATTTGGACTGCATGGGCCGAATTTGAATTTTACAGGGACAAGTACAGGTTGCACAGGAAGTGTATAATGAAATTTATTGCATAAATTATTGGTTTGGAGTACTCATATTTGGTTTTCAGAATTAGCGGGGGAGTAGGTGATAAATAAAATATGGAATGGTGGATTCCTGTTTTCACAATTTGCATCAGTATCAAAAAATTTTCAGTTATGTCAAGTGATGTTGAATTACTAGTTAGAAGGAAAACCAAGAATGCATGATTATGTTGGTGGATAGAATGGAAGGGGCCAGGTGTAAATTTGGATTGGTCACCTATATAAAATGAAAAATGGAAAGTGTAATTAACTTGGAGTCACTTGTTGAGAATTTTAAAATTTTAAAATTTTAAAAAAAATTTCATTTTAAAATTTTTTTTTTTCAAAAAAATTATATATGGATCCCATGAGATCCACATAGTAGCGTGACGTGGTTTTATTTACCATTAATATAAAAGCATGGATCTACACCACTTACCCATTAGGTTCCCATGGGTACAAGTGGAAGTTGTTTCAATCTAGGAATTAATTAAAATTTTAATAAAAATTGCCTTGAGAAAATTGGAAACAAATTCACAAAGGCAAGTTTGTCCACAACTTGTTTGAGATCATATTTGAGTGTGAATGGTCCCCAAGGGTGTTATTATGATAAATCAATGTTTAAAAGGTAAAGGGGTTTTCCAAGTTGATTTGGGCCACAATTGGGCTATTTCCATAAAACAAGGAAATTCCATAAATTGAGGAAAGCAGTTGGAACCCATTATTGGGAAAGGGATCTAACCTCCCTTGAGGTAGTTGAATATTTTTATGATAAATATGGGGTCAGAAAGGGTAGTGGTTCACTTGTGGAGTTGTAGGTGTCGAAGGGGGATGCACTTGTGGAGTTCATTGGCAACTTAACCAAATCAAGGGTTTCTTTGACTAGATCTCTTCCAAGGCGTTAATTGGTGGTTGGTAGTCTTGGGAGAGAATGGATTACTTGTACCATGGTACTTTCCCATGGTTTTTAATTTTCTATGAATCTATATAAAAACATATAGCACCATTCATCAAGATTGGCTGATATTTTATTTGAATTCTATTGAGAATTTGCTTGAGCAAATTTTGATGATTGGGAGATGTGCCCCTTACAAGTAGTTGGGAGATGTGCCCCTCTGTTCATTTGATCAAGCAGTGAAGCACCCAACTTCATTCATTGATTGTTTCTGAAATAATCTACATTATTATTTATCATATCTATGTGGTGGTAGCAAAGCATATGCTACAATTTTGTTAGTACTGCTTCTTTTGAATGTTTTAGAGGGTATTGTGAAGCATTTGGTGTTGTGGAAGGGCCATTGGCCAATTACGATGTGTAAATAAATTTATAATGTAATTGGACTCTTTTAGTACTAGCATAATAAAAATTCAGTTCTAGTTCTACATTGTTTGGTCTCATGTTCATAATATAATTTATCCATGTTCATAATGTAATTTTGACTAGTTTTGGAAAAAATGCTATATCTTGAACTATGTGTGTCTAAATCGAATTATGTAAGTTTTTGTAGTCATATAAGAAAAAATTGGGTCCTGTTAGCACTAAGAATCACACCCAAGGTTGCGAGAGGCGGACCCCGAGGTAACAACATAACCACTTTAGGAAAGGGAGTTGGATTCTCCAATTCCAGAGAGGGATCTCTCACAAATACATAACAAGGCCAGATTATATTGTCATAGATTGAATATCAAATATTGGTGGTTGAGAGAAGGATAAAGACTTATCAGGATATGGAGTTGAAAATACAAAGAAAACAGAGAAGTTTGCATGGAAATTCTTGCAAGAGCAAGGTAGTACTTTGATCACGATCAATATGTTTTGGGTATGGTGGGAAAAATAGAATGATGACAGTCCACTGGTGTAGAGCACCACAAGGATGAATTCTACAACAATTTTTGAAGAATTGTTTGGTGGATATAGAAGACAATGGCAAGAGCATATGAGTATGAATTCCAAACCATTATACACTAAGTCTACGACATGAAGACAACATAACGTAAATAGATAACAACAAGCACATGCACATAGGGAAAAGAAAATCACAGACTGTAATTAAGAAGCACACAGGAATTATCACATTTAAATAACCAGTATTTAGCTCTGCAACTTGTATCAAAACTAGATCAAAATATCACAAACACAGTATTCCAAAAGGTTCCAACCAACAACAACCCTTTCTCCTTCTGTGAGGAGCATATTTATAGTGTTTGGGCCCTCGAGACCAACCGTGAAATGGGGCCAAAATTAGCTACAAAATTGACAACAAATTCTCAACAAATTGTATCATGGCATATTCCCATGGGCGGCATAAAACATAAAGTAATGAGGGTAACATCTCTGTTGGACCTCAAGAGGATGCTACATCTTCAAAATACCAGCTCTCCTGATTATTTCACACCTATATCTTCGGTTCTGTTCGCGGCTAGATCCCATCATCCTTGGTGTAACCTGTGTTCGGAGTTGTTGTAGTTTTCAATCACTTTCCATTGGTTATCCATCAGTATCTCCAACATTACCATTTCTTATACCAATACTCTGAGCTCTAGGTTCTCCAGATAAAAAGGCGTTGGTAACCTTGTGCACAAAACCTTGAAATCAAATAGTAATTCAAATTCACCAGACAATTTTTTGACCACTGTCTTGCCTGAAAGTGACTGCTGATCCATGTCCTCGAATTGTCTGTGTTCTTTCCTGCACTTGACTAATCTGTCATAATACTCTTTCTAGGACACCATTGGTCCCTTTTATTCCCAGAATAAAGGGATCCCTCTTTGGACCAAAGGTTTAAACAACACAACAAAGTCGTCGGCCTGTTTGCACATGAAATTCCATTTTTCCTCGACCATCTTTAAGTGGCGGTGTTTGTGAAATACTCTTCTGGCCCATGTGATGATTGGGATCCTATCCCAGATATTTCCTTGTTTGATGTCTTCGTCCATCAAACTATTTAGAAAACCGATTGCGCCTTCAGCTGTGTCCAAGGGCCTTTTGTGTAGGTCCAACTTTGTTGTCTGGATGTGTTTTTTGGTTTCCTGTACAGTGCTTTCCTTATCTTGGATAAAATCCAAGTATGGTCGTACTTTGATTGCTTCTACTATTATCATGTCCCAGATGAGGTGTTTTGCCCCTATAAGAGCTTCCTGTCCTAAAGCCTATTTTGTTAATTTGTCATTCTTATCTTCCAATTCTTTGCAACGCTCTTCCACCTTCTTTTTTAATCCTTCTTTGACATTAGCCATGTCCATCAGGTCCTGAATCCATTTTATTAGGCCAATGATCTTTAGAGCTTTGAGACTTACCTGGGACATGGCTTGGGAGAGTGAGTCTACACTAGATATTTTAGACGATTGAGCCACAGGTGTTGGTTGTTATTGAGCCTTCTTCTTTAATTCTTTTAAGTCACTTTCCAATTCAGCCTGCTTTGCTTTGAAGGCCCATTTTTGTCTGGCCCATAATTCAACATATTTATTCCACTATTTTTCCTTTTCTTCATGTTTGAGCACTTTATCCTTACAATCAATTAAGTCCATGCTTATGGCCTCCTTCTCGTTTTCAATTTCAGTCAATTCACCAATATATATAAGCCGAGTAGCAGGGATGTCTAGCTTTTTCTTCAACAGTTGGGTTGTACCCTCCTTGTCCTTTAGTAGCCTTTGTGTGGCAATACCTTTATCTCCAGGGATGTATTCCTTCAATATATCCACCTGGAGATTTCTGACCTGGGTTTGGTAAGCCTTGTTCTCCACCTTCTCCTTTCAGAGCATTTCTTCAACTCTTTTCTTACCAGCTGTTAGTTTGGATATTTGCAAGGCACCTTGGAGCAAATCAGTGTAGAGGAAGTCACTTATCCCTTGGTGTAAGTGAATCATGTTGGTGTTGGGGACCCTTTTTGGATCTACCTTTAGCTCATCTATCTTGTCTCTTATGATCACGACCAAATTCAACATGACCCTGGTCGAGTCTTTGACAGTTGCCAAGGAGGTACTCTGGCCCGACAATTTGTCCACTTCGTCACATAACTTCAACCTTTCTTCAAATTATTTTTCACCAGCTTCTCTGTATTTGTCCAGCAGGTTGGCTTTAGACTTGTACTTACTTACCGCCTCCTTAAGAACATTGTTGAACGCATACTCCTGAATTTCAAAATTTGGACCTTTAACTTCCATAGTTTTCTTTCTCCCCTTAGCCTTGGCACTCTGCACGAGCTTATTGGGTTCTTCAGTTTTTTGTTTTTTTGGATGTTCCGGTCATATCTCCTTCATCTAAATCCATAGCTTCTGGGTATGCTTTATTATTTCCCTTCTTAGACAGGCTGTCCAAAGGGGTGATCTGTGTGGCTGCGACCATAATGCTGGAGATGTCTTGCTGGGGGAACCCCTTGTCGGTGCAGAGGAGATTGAATTTTTTGGAATATCTTCATTGAAGTTAGTATCTCCAGGTTATTTCATCCAATTTTCCTTTTTCACCAACCCCACCACTTCAATGTGCTTGAATGGATTGTTCTTATTTGCTTGCCTTCTTTTAGAGATGATGTGGTGAGGGTCGTAGTTAATTACGGCCTCCATCACAAACCCTTTCTCTCTGAGCAGACTTTTGACCATTGGCAAGGCTAATTTGATTTTAACAGTAAAAGGACCAATTACCCACAAAAACGTAATATCCTCATGCTTCCTAATGTCTAGGAAGTGTTCATATTTGGCTGTCAGCCTTTTCCTGATTAGTTCTAATGCAAACACCCTCAATGTCAGAAACATCGGGAGGACATATGGATGATGAGTAAACCCATAGACCCTGATCACTGTATTTTCTTCTGAGAGAAACCAGTCCCCTAGTCTTCTTTCAGGGGATGACTGCAGCAGGTTTCTCATCTCTGGCAGGACCCTTGACAACTTTTTTTGGAAGAGGACTTCATACACTGGTGCCATGAGGACATTCATGAAATTGCAATAATCCTTGTGCATGTCTTTTGTCATAACCATTTTTGAGAGTTGTAGGTTGTCATCATTGAAGCTGAAAAAAATATTTAGAAGGAGGGATTGGAACCTGAAGGTTCTCGACTGATGAAAATTACTCAACTTGGAATTCATGCTTCTAGAGAGGAATTCATCAAATTGCATACATGTGGGTGGTGAAGGCTGACTCGATGCTCCTGATGCTGCTCGGCTTGAACTGAGGGTGAATGTCAGACTCAATAAAGGTTCGATGACAAATTGGTTTGAGTCCATACCTAAGAATTGGCTCGCTAGGGTTATCACAGGTTGCGTCTCTTCGTTAAACAGGTCAAAATTGATGGGGAATGGAGGGTTTGACAACTAGATTTCTGGATTCAAACAGGTACCTAGAAAAGCCTCTTTTTGTTCAGCTAGAGACCTCTGAAATAAGCAGAGTATATCCTCTTCATTGTACTCATTGGACATCTAGGTGAAATTGGAAGGGATTATAAGAGTGTTTCGAATGTTAAGGGAATTTATGGGACACAACAACCTAGACCTAGACACGTCCATTATCACACCCTCAGACGAAGAATAATTGCTTACACACCAGTTTGTGAATTACAGGCAACTAGGTGTTTGCTGAACATAAAAAAAGGAACTGAACACCCCATGGGTGTCAATTCCCTGTAACTGAATATTTTTTAGCTTACTATGAGTGGATTCTATACTATCATTGAGTATGATAGTATCGAAGACCTCAACATGTTTATCTACTAGGGCTTCCCCAGTGTCTTGAAAGTTGAGGTCCCAAGCCTCTGAATCTTCCATTTCAGCCATGAGAAAACAACTTAATATAGAAAAGACATACCAGGTTGTTGAAAATTTTCTTCGGAAGCTTGTCCAAGGTGGCGCGGTCTACACAGTCTGAAAACCTCACTTCTTGTTGCTGCAAGAGAATAACCAGTTTGGATCCACATGCTGGATTTTATACTATTTTATTCTCTTACCTTACCATGCATCTTTCCATCTAGATGAAATGCTAGCCATAGATCTGGGACCTAAAAATCTTGAGCTATGCGATCTCTGCCATTGGATTTTTGTACTATCATGATTTTCCTTCATAGTCTCTCGTGCACCTCCACTCTACGGGATTTAGACTCCGCCGTTGATCTTAGACTCTCCTAACATCCCACCGTCCAGAGCAAAGATATTGATCGGGTTTCGCACTTTTCACCTGAGATTTCTTTTGGGCACTTATGACTGGTGGAAAATCTCTCCACCATATATCTGCCTCGATGCTGATCTTCCACCATCAAACAGTTCCCCTTTATATCATATTTCATGAACTTTGAAACGTTATATCCCAAGGGTGCCTTATATCGGCAGAATCCATCTTCGTCGTTGATCTACAATCTTCACGATATCGACCGTTGCAAATCGTCGTGGTTTAATTCATTCCACCAATTTGGAATGGGGTTGTTTGTAGTGCACTTTAAACTCATGAAACGACTCTCCGCCGTTGACCTACATCAATTTCTCATCATGGCCATTGAAAATGTTTCATTATTCGCCATTCCTCTGATGTTAGTTTTCCTTTTCCTTTTGCACGGCCAACATGAGAGGGCTTGTCTATGACTCTGGACCTTGTGCTTTCCTCCAATTAACGGACTGTGGCAAGTGTGAGTCTCTTTGTTCTTATCAACCCTCAGGATTCTTCCATAAAGAATTTCCTCTCCTTTAAGAAACCCATTACAGCCTTTGAGGCTTCTTGTCGTGAAAATTTTGTAGGCCTCATCTCTTCCCCCATGGGTTAGAAACCTTTCTTTCTATTTAGAAAAAATTAGGTGCTAACATACCCCACCCCAACTTCATATATGGAATTTGGGAGCATTTACCCTTTTTTGAGTCGTGTTGGAAACTAGGTAATTGCGTAGTCCCGTATTGGAAAATATAGCTTCCAGAGGTCCAATCGACCTTTGCAGTTTTTTGCAGAATTTCTTACTACAATACCTAAAATAATAGAGACTAGAGACCTATCCTAGAACACTTCCCTGAGTTCCATAGCATCCAACCTTTCCATAATACAATCCCTAGTTCCTTTCTCTTTAACTAGTGAGAGGATCTGGTTTGTGTATGCTTGTGTACCCCATGAAGCCTTGGAGTAGACTTCAGTAGTAGCTGATTTCAAAAAATAAATGGTCCTTGTACATTGTTCATAGGATTCTCAAACTATAGTAGCTCTGTATTCCATCCTTACATCGGTGTTTTTATTTTTCCTCTGGGTTAGTTTGCCTATTCCTTTTGTTGTTCTTGGATTTAGTACACTACATTCATATGATAGCATGGTCCTTGGAACCCACTTGGGTAATCCTTAATGAGTCAAAAGAAGAATCCAACTCCCAAAAAGAAAGAATTGGAAGAGCCTATAATAGAAGAGTAAGAAGAAGGAGAATGTGACTCCACTGAAGAAAAAATCCACGAAGACCAAGAAACATCCAACATGGATGAGAGGGAGAATAATATATATATTTTTGAGGGATAAAATAAGGGTTTGAATGAGATATCTCAGAATATAATTAGATTTGGGAAAGATATCAAAGAATCTATAGCTAGAATTCCAAATGGATGAGGGAGCAGTAGTGTCTCTCACTAATATGAGGAAAGAAGGGTTTATGGTGAGACCATCTTTTCAAATACTGAGCCACAAAATCAGACTATTGAGTTCACAAGCTATTCTTGGCCTACTATTCCTAAGTTCATTGAAGAAGTTGGAGAGGGGACACAAGTTCCTGTAGTGCCCTTTTCTACACTTGAGGAGCGTTGTGCAACATATCATACACTAAGTCCATAATTGTGAAGTGTATACCCTTTCAAGGACTTTTGTGAAGCTTATTTCAAGGATCATCCAATAGGAGGAAACACAATGCCTACTTACAATAAAGAGTTGAAGAATGTTGTGGGAAATATCTCTCTTCCATATTTTGATGTATCAAAAAGTGCTTTGCTAGTTCATGGATCCAGAAGTTGGACACATATTTTTATTTGAACCCCATGGCTAAAAGGGATTCCATCAAAATTGATACCTTACATGTTGATGGAGAAGCAAATGACTAGTGGTTCCATGGCATGAATACCTTGGGACATGACAAAGTGACCTCCTTTGAGGCATTCACCAAGAGGTTGATGGATAGATTTGAGTGAAGGGATCATGAGATGCCTTTCAAGTATCTAGTGCTCCTGAGATAGATAGGAAACCCAAATGCATATATTTTAGAGTGCCAAAGACTATATTTAATGGTCACTAATATATCTAAATATTTCCTAATCCTATTTTTCATACAAGGGTTAGATAAACCTTTTAAAGGGTTGGTTAAATCCTATAGGCCAACTACTTTGCAAGAGGAAATGAACAAAACAAGATGTTTTCATTATGCACTACTAAGGATGAGGTACCCTCTTAAGGTTGTTATTTATTCCAATTTCCATAGTTCCAGACCTCCCTTGAAGAATCCAATTGGAACCCTCAAGAAGGAGATCACTTACAAATATAGAGAAGAGTTGAGAAGAAGGAATCTATGCTTCACTTGCCAATAGCCATGGGTTCTAGGAAACAAGTGTGCCAATTGGAAGGCATATTTCATTGAGGTTGTCTCTGAGAGAGAACCCGAAGAGGAGGAGAATGATGAAGACAAAGTTGAGGAATATGGAGGCTATGAGACAATAGGTGAAAATCATCCATTACCTGAAGGTAGCAAGATTGCAATCCTCACAAGGGAAGTCCCACATTACCACATTCTCAGATTCAATGGGGTGGCATAGGGGAAAATAGGAACAGTTTGTGGATGTAGGAGCCACTCACATCTTTAATTTTTTGACCTTGGTGGAAACAAGGAAGCTACCTACAGAAACCTTTGATGGCTTCACTGTTGTCATTCCAGGTAATAACTCGATGGATTCCAAAATTGCAAGTCACCATAGGAGATTATACTTTGACATATAACTTTATGTGGTAAATGTGGCTGATACTAACATGGTGTTGGGATCCCAATGGTTGTATGCTATTGGTGAAAATTCTATGAACTACAAGGTGCTAGAAATGAAGTTCCAAGATCCCAATGGGAATCCAGTTATGTTGAAAAGCATCAACACCTATCCTAATCAAGTGGTGTCTTCACATTATATGAGATCTATCATGAGGCATGTAGACATTGAGTGGGATGATAATTGTTTTATTAATTCCAAAGGAACAATCATTGATATTGATCACCATCATGAGGACATCTACAATATTTTGCGCAAGCATGAAAAGGTGTTTGGATATCTTCCACATGGGAGACCACTTGATAGGGGAGTTGTGCATATAATTGAGTTGGAGGTAGGGACCCAACCCAACAATGTTCATCCTTAAAAGAACCCAAAGAGTTTCTTGACTTGGGATACATTAGACCAAGATCAATCCCATTTGCATCTTCAATGGTCCTAGTGAAGAAGAAGGATGGAACCTTGCACATGAACATTGACTATCGAGATCTCAACAAGAAGACAATACAAAATAGATACCCTATTCCAAGGATTGATGAGTTGATGGATGAACTACACAGAGCAAATTTATTCTCCAAGATATATATATGTTTTGGTTACCATCAAATCAGAATGCATGAGGAAGATATACACAAGACAACTTTCCATTGTCATTATGGACACTTTGAGTTCTTAGTCATGGTTTTTGGGTTTACTAATGCACCGACTACATTCCAATCTTGCATGAACAAGGTGTTTGGTAAGAAATTACATAAGTTTGTTCATGTGTTCTTTGATGATATCTTAATTTATAGAAAATCATGGGATGAGCATATACCTCATTTGGATATTGTGGTAACCATTTTGGAAGATCAATTTTTTTTGTGCAAAGTTGTCCAAATGTGAATTTGGGACTACTTAGATTATCTATGTTGGTCATGCAATTTGGAATGTATATATCTTATTTATTGGATTGATGATTTTTTAAAAGGTGTACAATTTGACTTTATACAAATAAAGGGTCACCATTAAATGATGTGGTCTATCAAACCATTATTTAATAAATAACAAACTACTAAACTATTTGGTTTTATTACAAGTCATATCTCTCTGGAATACTTCGTCCAAGAAGTATTGGTTAGGATGGGTGGTACGAATGAAAATATTCATTCTCCCATGTAGCTTCATCATCTGGTAAGTTTGTCCACTTGATAAGGCATTCATTGATTGTTCTGGAGAAAAGTGTTCTGGTTTTGAGTTCCAAAATGCATTCTGGTTCCAACACTAATTTTCATTCATCATCCAACATAGGCAATCCAGTTTGTATGTGAGTGTCTGAGCCCAATTTCTTCTTTAGGAATGACACATGAAAGGCGTCATGCATTTTTCCTTTTTTTTGGGATGTCTAGAGCATAGGCCACTTGTCCCACTCGCTTTCGAACTTGATATGGGCCATAGAACTTGGGTGCAAGTTTATGATTTTTGGAAATTTTTAGTGAAGTTTTTTTATATGGTTGAATGCTAACAAACACCCAATCACGCACTTCAAATTATCGATTGGTTCTTTTTGAGATTGCTTGTTGTTTCATGTGGTTTCTTGCTTGTTCGAGATGGCTCTTCAAAATGTAGATGACCTCATAAGACGTCGCTAGGTAATATCTAGTTGCTGGAACTTTGAAATCGTTGATGACATATTCTCTTGCTATAGGAGGTGGATACCCATATAAGAATTCAAAAGGTGACATTTTTGTTGATGTATGATATGTACTATTGTACCAACATTCTGCAAGTTGTAGCCATTATACCTGTTAAGTTTGTCATCCATTCAAAAAAATCCTCATGTATCCTCCAAGGCATTTGTTTACTACTTCCATTTGTCCATATGTCTAAAGGGGGTATGAGGTACTCATAGTTAATGAAGTCCCAACTTGGTACAACAATTCTTTCCATAAGTTGTTGGTAAATTTGGGGTCCTTGTCACCAACAATAACCTTGGCAAACCCATGGAGCTTAAATATATTCTTTATAGAACTATCTGCAACCTGGATTTCTTTTTCTTTGGATGAAATACTAATGAAATGAGAATATTTTGTTAATCTGTCAATGAATACAAATATACTATCCTTTCCTTCTGAGGAAGGGTGATGATAAAATTCATGGATACCCCTGACCATTTTTTGGCTGGAATTTGAAGGGGTTGTAGAATACCAGGAGGGGCCACCATTTCGAACTTATGCCTTTGACAAGTATCACATTTAGCCACATATTTCTAGATTTTAGTATTCATTCCATTCCAAAAGAAGTATTGGCAGATATTGTGGTATGTTTTAAAGAAACCAACATGGCCTGCTGTTGAGGAGTCATGGTTCTCTTTAAAGACTTGAGTTTTGAATTTTTATGACCTGGGTAAATATATTCTTTGTTTGTACCATAATATGTATTTTTCCCATGAAGATTTGGATTTTGTTGCTTTGTTGTTTTCAACTTCTTCAATTAGCTTCCTTGTCTCTAGGTCTTTCACATAGTCACTTTGGACATCTGAAATACATTCAGGAACAACTATGGACATGGTACATAGTGAGGCATCACTCTCATGTTTTATTTATAATATGTCTGCAACCCTATTCTCCTTACCCTTTTTATACAAAATGCTGAAATCAAAGACTTGGATTTTACTTACCCATTTCCTTTATTCGAGAGAGAGATTTTTTTTGAGTTAGAAAATACTTCAGGATTTTGTGGTTTGTTTTAACAAGAATTTTTCCCCAAACAAATATCGCTTCCATTTAACAAGGTCATGCATTATTTCTAACATTTTCTTATCGTATGTGGATTTTTTTTGCTCACTTGGTTTTAACTTCTAGCTTTAGAAAGCAATGGGATGTTTATATTGCATGAGAACAACCCCTAATCCTATCCATGAAGTGTCACATTCAAGGATGAATGTCTTCATAAAATCAGGAGCTTCTAACACTAGTGTGGATGTCATTATGGTTTTCAATTGTTCAAAACAAGTTTATGCATCCTTATCCCATCTGAAAACATCCCTTTTTAATAGTTATTTTAGGGGTGCTACAATTTGGGCGTATTTGTGAACAAATCTACTATAATAACCTGTTAGACCCAGAAATCCTCTTAATAATGTAACTGACTTGGGGGATAACCACTTTGTGATCGCCATAATTTTTTTGGGATTGGCATTAATTCCGTTGGCTGAAACAATGTGCCCTAAAGATTCTATTTATTTTTTCCCAAAACTACATTTTGATTTGTTAGAATAAATTTTGTTTTCTTCTAGAAGCTTCGATATTGTTTCTACATGATTGAGGTGCGAGTTCCAATTTTTACTATAAACAAGGATATCATCAAAAAACACTAGCATGAACTTCCTTAGGTAATGGCAAAACAAGTCATCCATTACTACTTGAAATGTAACCGAAGCGTTGGATAATCCAAACGAAATCACTCAAAATTCATATAAAACTTCGTGGGTGCAGAAACATGTTTTGGGGACATCTTCTTCTCGAATACATATTTGGTAATATCCTGATTTTAAGTCTATTTTATAAAAATATTTCACACCATATAGCTCATCGAGTAGTTCGTCAACAAAGGGAATGGGGAATTTATCATTTATGGTTACTTTGTTTAATGCTCAATAATCAATGCAAAGTCTATACGATCCATATTTTTTCCTAACGAGTATGACTGGTGTAGAGAAAGGACTATTATTTCATGTGATTATTCCAACATCTAATAGTTCCTGCACCAAACATTCAATCTCTGATTTGTTCCTGTGAGATTGTCTATATAATTTTTTTCTAATTGGAGCTAATCCTGGCATCGAATCAATGATGTGATCCCTAGAATGTGTGGGTGGGTGTTATAGAGAAGATAACCTATGGATTGGGGTGGAACACAATAGACAAGATGACACCAAAAATAAACCCATTTCCAATCATGTTAAACAAACAATAGAAACTAACGCTAAGGGACCAAGGGGGCATACCTTATTCTGGATGTTTGATGTAGATCCCCGTTGAGATTTCAATGAAATTTTTACCTACACATTTCCCTCAACAAAAACAAGATATACAAACATAATATATGTAAATCTGTTGGAGACATTTACCATCATACACACTCCTTTTGGTCAAATTGGCCTAGTTAAACCACTATCCTAAGTATAATTGACATTAATTGACATCAGTGGAGCATTAATTTCCATCATCCAGTCACACCCACACCTACCTACAGTCAAGGAGGCTAACTTAGCCTTCTCCTACAGTCAAGGAGGCTAACTGGAGCACTCCGGGGGTGATCTGAGTGACATTAATGCACCTAATTGGTAACTGGTGGTTACAATTAGTTCAACCAGTCAGTTAAGGTGCCTCCTGTATTCAAATATATTATTTAATTATTATTTAATATTATTTAATGATCTGGAGTCAACAAGGCGCCTCCACCAACTTTTGATGGTTAGTTTAGCTTCATTTAACCTCATCGGGGTTCATTGAAGTCATGGAGCACTAGCACTTGATGGTTGGCTTTCTATGACAGGTGTTTGATCTCCTTCAGTTGAGATTCAGTCATTTATTGCACTCCAACTTCAGTTAGGGTTTGGTGAGTCAATTATGGTTTTGGTCAAGTCGTTGACTGAGTGTGAACCAAATGGTTGAGAGTCAGTTAAGCTAGACTCACTCACTGAATTCGAATTGTCTCCTTAGGTATTCGAACTCTTCATGGAGTTATGCTATTTCTTGACATTGTTATTGTAACTATTCATTGTTTATTGAATATACAGAGAGGAAACCAATTCCGGTTCCGATTAACACCATTTCATGAGTTATTGTTGATTATTCTTTGTTGAGATTGATTCTTAGTTCCTAGATCAATGTGTAAGATTAATATGGTATCAGATCTTACGGCAAGATGGATATCTATCTCTCAAAAATAAGCTTTTTGACAGATTTCTCCAAAAATCCAGCACTGCACCAGAAGCCAAGGCTTACCACTCAATATCCCAAGTAAAGAACTTGTTGATCAAGCTTGCTTGATTGACTATGCTGGGTGTGATGAAAGCCTGAAATGTGCAGGCTGTCTGACCTTCCGGTGCCTCTTTTGTTTTGATTTTCAGGTTTTAACAGGTACAACTTCGAATGGACTCATCAATTCCTCTTCTCACCCCATTCACAAGCTATTCGGAATGGAAGTTGAAGATGATTGCATCTCTGAAGAGACGAGGTCTCTATGAGGTTTTTATTGGACTTGGAAAAGAGTCTTATGAGAATGAGAATTACTGGCTAAATGATGGTGATAGAGCTTTTGGAGCAATATGTCTGGCCCTTTCTCCTAGCTTGTACTACCTTATTATTGGTTCTGCTGAATACCCAAAGGAAGTCTGGACAAAATTGGACAGAACCTTTGGCGAGCACAATGAGGATCATAATAGTACTTTGGAGATCATAGCTAGCACCACAAGAGTTCTTTACTCAAAATTCTCAGCCTCTACTCTCTCTGATGAAGTTGTTCAAGATGAAGATGAAGCAGAATCTTCTACACATTCAATTCGAATTGAAGAAAGTCTCCATGCAGTGACTCCTTCTCCTGATGCTCCAGAAGTTCATGAGATATTTGATATCTCATCTTATCATATTTCTGAAACAGAATAAGACATTTGAATCTCTGATATTGAAGAAAAATTCTGCTGCACTTCCATGCAAACATTCATCGGTGATTTTCCTTTGAATTCTGTGCAAAATTTACCAGTAATTGCTTCCGAAAGTGAAGAGAAATTTGTTTTTTCTCCCTCTAATGTTGCTTCTGGTGTGCAAATATGTAAAAAATTAGATATTTTGGAAGAAATATCATATTATAAGAGTGACACATTCGCTCCCCATGATCTATATCTTCCAGCAAATTCCTACAAGATTGCATGCACCAAAATTCAGAATTTTGAAGAAGAAGAAAACTGTGCATCTACCGTCTCGGTTGACCATAATTTTGGATCTGATATGAACCTTATTGGATATGATATGATATTATTTGGATCTGATCTGATATTTCTTGGTTCAAAATTTCAGGTTCATAAACCTTCAGTACTGCTTGTAGCTGTTCTCATCAACGGTGTGAAGAAACAAGTACCGCAAGTCTCCTACAAAACTGTTGCTGGGGATTTGATTTTATTTCATAGTTTTGGATATATTGTGAAATTATTTAGATCTGATTTACATTCTTATCTGATATTATTTTGTTCATATTTTAAAATCCAAGAGTTTTCAGTCATGCTTGTAGCTGCTCTCACCAATTCCGGTGTGAAAAATCAAGTACCGCAGTTCTTCTTCAATTTTGCTGCTGGGGATTTGGTGTTATTTTCCTCATATGAGGTTGATGATATTTTATTTTGTGAATCATTAGATATCTCTGAAGCTATATCAGATTATGGAGCTCAAGCATTCGCTCTCCAGAGTCCCAGGGATTCTCTACCTTTGGTCACAAGCTCATCTCCTCACATAACTATTAAAGAGGAAGACATTCTGCATCCGCTTGGACACGTCCTCCTAAAAATTGGGGCTGATTTTACCACTCATGGTTTGATTTTCAAGGCTGCAACATATCAGTTTCTTGAGTGTTCCACACATGGTTCGAATCCTCAAGAACCTTTGCTCTCTCTTCACATGATTTCAGTTGCTCTACATGGGTCCAGTTTTCACCATGTAGCTGTTTATATTTCTGATTCAGTTGAGTGCATTGTTCTTCTTCCAAAGTGGAAGATTCCTCCAGAAATATTCATTTAGTTTGGATTCATAGGTTCACATGCATAGTATCAGGATACTGCTGCATAGAAGAACCAATTCTTGATTTACTGCTTAGTTTGAGGGGGGGTATTTTTCCCATGAGGTTTTCCCCGTTTCCTTGGTTATATTAAGCAGTTACTTTATTGTACAGGGTGACCTATGGCCTTTGTTTCCGGGGCCCTAGCATCTTTATGCATCAATGTTTTCTAACTCTTCCTGAGTATAGCTTAAGGGGGGGTGTTGGAGACATTTACCATCATACACACTCCTTTTGGTCAAATTGGCCTAGTTAAACCACTATCCTAAGTATAATTGACATTAATTGACATCAATGGAGCATTAATTGCCATCATCCAGTCACACCCACGCCTACCTATAGTCAAGGAGGCTAACTTATCCTTCTCCTACAGTCAAGGAGGCTAACTGGAGCACTCCGAGGGTGATCTGAGTTACATTAATGCACCTAATTGCTAACTGGTGGTTACAATCAGTTCAACCAGTCAGTTAAGGTGCCTCCTGTCATTAAATATATTATTTAATGATTATTTATTATTATTTAATGATCTGGAGTCAACAAGGTGCCTCCACCAACTTCTGATGGTCAGTTCAGCTTCAGTTAACCTCATCGGGGTTCATTGAATTCATGCAGCACTAGCACTTGATGGTTAGCTTGCTATGATAGGTGTTTGATCTCCTTCGGTTGAGATTCAGTCATTTATTGCACTTCGACTTCAGTTAGGGTTTGGTGAGTCAATTAGGGTTTTGGTCAAGTGGTTAACTGAGTGTGAACCAAATGGTTGAGAGTCAATTAAGCTAGACTCACTCACTGAATTCGAATGGTCTGCTTAGGTATTCGAACTCTTCATGGAGTTATGCTATTGCTTGACATTGTTATTGTAACTATTCATTGTTTATTGAATATACAGAGAGGAAACCAATTCTGGTTCCGGTTAACACCATTTCATGAGTTATTGTTGATTATTCTTTGATGAGATTGATTCTTAGTTCCTAGATCAATGTGCAAGATTAATAAAAGCATTAGAATCTAATCTAGCATGATATATACCAATACATAATCAAAGTAATTACATCCATGTATAGAAAATGTTTATAAAATGGATATTTCTATTAATATGAACATATATAAAGATGGCAAAATTTGTTAGCAAGTAATTACATCCATGTATAGAAAATGTTTATAATTACACATGAAATGGACGAGAAATGGATATTTCTATTAATATGAACATATATAAAGATGGCAAAATTTGTTAGCACCTTGTCGAAATCAAGAAACTAAGTCCCTCCACCTGGGCATCCACCACCTCTCCATACAAATGCAAGCTCAAAAAGATCAAGGCAAGCTTGAGAAATAACACTAATGGTTGCTTCAAGGACAAAGGGATGCACAATCAAGTACATACGAATGGGGCACAATTATACTATAATATATTTTGTCTCAAAATCCTCCTCCTTTAATACTTCATATTAACTCAATATATAGCCCTTCAATAGGAAGTGAAGGGTTGAAGTGGAGTGTTTCCTAGCATATGGAAGGCCAATAGACAAGTCCTTCGTTACTTAGTGGGGGAAAACTCCAAATATTTTTTATTTTATTTTTGAGCACATTTCCCGTTCTATGCAGGTGGAAGTGGTGCAAGCTGTGTATATGCAGGTTTTATACTTGTGACCCGCATATATATATAAACATGTCTTTTAAGGGGTTCCACTAGAGCATCAAGGTCATAATGAGCAAACAAGGGTAAAAGGAGTCTGCATAGGGACAAGGATAATCCATCAAAGCATGGTGTATCAGGTTTGGAAAATCACGCTATAACAAATTTCCCCTAATGTGTGAGATTAGAGGGGTACAAGATGGATGAAATACATTATAATAGCCCTAGAAGTGGAGTAACGAAGACCCAGGTGGAAAAAACTAGCCACTCATTAGTACAATACAGTGATAGATTTCTACATATGACTGCAAAGACATAGCAGTCCTAGATACATAAGAGTACAATAGCCATGAATAGGCATAAAAGACATATGTCATGAGTGGTCATCGCCACGTACAATATACAGTTATGTATGATCTCCATACTGAATGAATACATCAAATGGTACACTGGAATCTGGTCATGCGAGTTGAAATCTTATAGAGACTAGCACGATCAAGGAGATGTCATATATGGAATGCCACCAATCTCATAGGTATTGGACACAAATCACCACTGCTGCATGTCCCATCATGTGAATAAAGATGTCATGGTAGAACATGATGGATCATTGTCTAATTACCAATCATTGATGTATACTATTAACATATGTGAGATATCCCACCGATAATGATAATGGGAATCAAGGTACATAGTGCAAACAAACAAGTGTGATTATATGTGTTGAGGTTGAACACTTGAGAGAATACATCGATAAGGGGATAATGATGTGTTCCCAAATTTGTCAATGACGAGAGAACCTTCCAGTGATGACTACAAGTCTCAAGGCACTCAATGGAATCTAGATCCCTATTCCAGAATAGATGTTCTGAAGTTGATGGAATGGGATCCACTAGAAGGAGGGAATTAAGGAATCACCCATCAACCAACACGAGGTACACAAAAAAACTGGATAATTTGGAAGAATATGAACAAGATGTGCATGAACCAGTAACAACTATATCGGGAATGACCAACATACAGAGACAAGAGAACTGAGGAATGACCGACTTAGGATGAAACTTCCTTCGAATAAGAGCATAAGGCAGATGGAGACTCATAGGAAACATAGAATCATAATGCATACTGGGGAAACTCTGTGACATAGGAGGAATCAACAGAGGCTCCATAAGGTCTGGAATCATAACTAGTCGATGGAGGAAACTAAGAATAATGAGTACATATCCTAAAGTCATACTAGTAACCCAACTAATGGATGAATGTACTATGCATTGTTCGAAGGCGACACGACATGACAAATTCCAATAGAAAGTATCATTTCTCATCTAACTTTTTATGTTTTATGATTTTCTTGGTCTTTTTCATATTTGAAAAAGCTTGAAAAAGAATAAAATTTCTTATAGTACACTATGGAGGAAACGAGTGTCGCGGGAAATAAAACTAGTTCCAAGCAGTGGAACATACCTATGCTTGATGCAAGGAAGCATATGCAGGATAAGGACACTCAGGGGGATGTCTCCTCCAAGTAGGGGGTAATCAAGTTTCCAAATATGTATGAAAGAGTCTGCTTGGATAGGATTGAGATACGATCAGGATATATGGATTATAAACTGAAGTAGGGAGCTATCATAAATCTCAATATGATAAGTGAACGTATGCAAATGCAATTACAACTTGATATAAAAGATAGTCTTTGTTAGGATTTAAAATCCTCCCTTTTCCAAACTATCTATTAGATTATATTTGCCTAACTTAGGAGTAATTTAATTATTATTGGTTCCATTAGTACCATTGGGTCCACTTGGCCTAATGGGGCCACATGTACTAGTCACTAAAGTGTGGGGAACATCGATAGAGGCTAACTGAGACTGACTGCACTTGCATGAGTGATTTTAGGTGCCTCCTAGACCAATCCCTGAATTTGAGGAGACACTGGGAGTGTCGGCACCAACCTCCTTCAGTTGTTGGCTATTGGTAACTAGTTAAGATTAGGATTTAGTTACATTCAGTTAGATATCCTCCAGTTCAGTTAGCTCCAGTTTTGCATGGATGCATGCGGGAAGGTGCCAGTTCTCACCTACTTCTCACCTACCACTGTAGTTATATTATTTTTATTGATTGTAACTGACTGAGAGACTAGATTAGACATATGGAGTTAGCTAGTTGAACTCCGATAGTGATTTAGACACCTCTAGTTAGCCATGCATTAAGATACAGTTAGATTCAGTTAGTGAATTCGAATTCATCCCTAATGGTTCTAATTCCTCCTTGTGTAACACCATTGTAACAATGAATACTTAAATGAAGTTTAGACTGTAATTATCTGAGCAATACTTGTCTGTTTCTTATGAGATTTGTTTTGTTCAGTATGTATTATTCATTCCTTTTCACTGCATAATAATTAAGAATCTGATTGCACTCATTGCCTAAAGATATAATGGCACAATAATTATAATATTGTATTAGAGCCATCTGAGGAAAGCTTCAAGTATGTCTACTCTCCATCATACACCAGAAGCAGTTGGGTTTCCACAAAAGTCCTGAAAAGATTTCCTTGCTTCCTTTGAATTTATTCAGAGTGGCAGTGCGGGAGTGATGAACCCTGAAAAAGTGTACATGATAAGAGGGAAGGCTTGATTTTGACATAGTGTGCATTATTTTTGGTATTGCAATGATATTTTGCAGGAACAACTTCATATGGATTCAAGATTATCAGTTCCTCTTCTTTCTCCATCCACAAGATATTCAGAATGGAAGTTGAAGATGATTTCATCTCTAAAGAGATAACGTCTCTATGAAGTATCTATTGGAATTGGTAAAGAGTCTTATAGTATGATAATGAATGGATAAATGAAGGTGATAGATATTTTGGAGCAATATGTATGGCCTTTGTTCCAAGTTTGCGCTACCTTATTGATCCTGCTGAATACCCAAAGGATCTCTGGACATAATTGGATAAAATATTTGGCAAGAACAATGAGGAACATTATAGGAATTTGGATATCACATCCCACACCACAAGAGTTCTTTATTCAAAAGTATCAGCCTCTACTCTCTCTGATGAAATTGTTCAAGATGAAGAAGAAGCATAATCTTCCACATAGCCAATTTGAATTGAAGAAAGTCTCCTTGGAGTGACTCCTTCTCCTCCTGTTCAGGAAGTTTATGAGATCTCTGATATCTGATATTCTCATATGGCTGAACAAGAAGAATAATTTTGAATATTTTTTATAGAAGAAAAACTCTCCTTCCATTCTATGTGAAAAATTCTCCAGTGATTCTTCTATTTTAAATTATGTGCATAGTTTACCGGTGATTGTTTTTAGAAAATAAAGAGGAATTTGATTTCTCTATCTCTAATGATGTTGCTGGTGTGTAGATAAGTAATAATTTGGATATTTTGGAAATAATATCAGACTGTAGGAGTGATTCATTCTCTCTCATTGATCTAGAGCTTCCAACAAATTCCTACATGATTGCATGCACCAATACACATAATCTTGAAGAAGGAGAAAATTGTGCATCCACCATCTCAGTGGAGCACACTCTTGGATATGATATGAACCTATTTGGATCTGATATGATATTATTTGGTTCAATTTTTAAGTTTGAAGAGATTCCAGTGATGCTTGTAGCTGTTGTCATCAATTTTGGTGTGAAGAATCAAGTAACAAAAGTCTCTTTCAAAATTGCTGCTGGTGATTTGATGTCAGTTTTCTCTCATGAGTTTGGTGATATGATATTTTATGAATATTTGGATATTTTTGAAATAATATCACATTGTAGGAGTGATCCATTCACTCTCATTTATCTAGAGCTTCCAGCAAATTCCTACATGAATGCATGCACCAATATTTAGAATTTTGTTGAAAAAGGAGAAGACTGTGCATATACCATTTCGGTGGGGAACTTGGAACCATTGTTACACATTATTGGATATGATATGATATTATTTGTTTCATTTTTTAAGTTTCAAGAGATTTCAGTAATGCTTGTAGCTGTTCTCATCAAATTTGGTGTGAAAAATCAAGTACTGCAAGTCTCCTTACAAATTGTTGTTGGGGATTTGATATCATTCCACACTCTCAGTTATGATATGAACTTATTTTAATATAATATGATATTATTTCGATCTGATATGATATTATTTGGTTCAAGTTTTAATTTCCAAGATCCTTCAGTCATGCTTGTAGCTGGTCTCATCAATTTTGGTGTGACAAATCAAGTACTGCAAGTCTCCTTCAAACTTGCTGTTGGGGATTTGATGTTAGTTTCCTATTATGAATTTTCTGATATTATATTTTGTGAATCATTGGTTATTTTGGAAGCTATATCAGATTATGGATCTCAAGCATTCGCTCTCCACAGACCTAGGTATTTTATACCTATCTATTTGATCACATGCTCATCTTCTCACAAAACTAGTAGAGATGGAAACATTCTGCATTCGCCTGAGTGACTTGATCCTAACACTTGGGGATGATTTTACCTCACATTGTTTGATGTTCAAGGCTGCAATATATTAGTTGCTTTGGTTTTCCTCACATGGTTCAAATTCTCAAGCACTTTTTATCTCTTATCAGTTGATTTCAGTTGCTCTACATGGGTCCAGTTTTCATCTTGCAGTTGTCTATGTTCCTGATTCAATTGAGCACATTCTTCTTCTTACAAAGAGGAAGATTCATCCAGAAATAATCACTTAGTTTGGATTCATAGGTTCACATGCATAGTCTTAGGATGATTTCGCACAGAAGAACCAATATTTTGCATTTGCTACTGCATAGTGCTACAAATTGCAACAAAATTTTCACCAAAAATTTGTATTTTCCTGTTCCTGCTTATCTTGAGGCGAGGGTGGGGGGGGTTTCCCATGACGTTTCCACTATTTCCTTGGTTTATTAAGAATCATTTTATTATATTTTATATTTTATATGGGTGACATTTTACCTTGTTTCCAGGGCCCATAGTTTTCCAAGTTAGGATTCAAGGGGGGTGTTAGGATTTATAATCCTCCCTTGTCCAAACTGTCTATTAGATTATATTTTACTAACTTAGGAGTCATTTAATTATTATTGGGTCCACTAGTACCATTGGGTCCACTTGGACTAATGGGGCCACATGTACCAGTCACTAGAGTATGGGGAACACTAATAGAGGCTAGAGTATGGGGAACACTAATAGAGGCTAACTAAGAGTGACTGCACTTGAGTGCATTAGTTTAGGTGCCTCCTAGACCAATCCCTACATTTTAGGATCCATTGGAACTGCCAGCACCAACCTCCTTTAGTTTTTGGAAGTTGGTAACTAGTTAAGCTTAGTTATGCTTCAGTTACATTCAGTTAGATATCCTCTAGTTCAGTTAGTTCCAGTTTTGCATGGCTGCATGTGGGAAGGTGCTAGTTCTCACATACTTCTCACCTATCACTGTAGTTAGACTGGTTTGATTGCTTGTAACTGACTGAGAGAATGGATTAGACATACGGAGTTATCCAGTTGAACTTTGATAGTGATTTAGACACCTTTAGTTATCCATGCAGTCAAAAAAATTAGATTCAGTTAGTGAATTCAAATTCATCCCTAATGATTCAAATTCCTCCTTATGTAACACCAGATACTTTAATGAAGTTTATATTGTAATTATCTGAGCAATACTTGTCTGTTTCTTGTGAGATTTGTTTTATTTAGTGTGTATTATTCATTTCTTTTCACTGCATAATAATTAAGAATATGATTGCACTCATTTCCTGAAGATCTAATGGTGCAATAATTCTAATAGTCTTAGTAGGATATGGCTGGCATAAATTTCAAGAAAGAACATGAAGGTATTTACTCAAAGAGATGGAGGGACTATAAGAGATTCACCGAAATAAAGGAAGATGGTCAACATGGGCACCAAGTGGCAAAACGAGATCTATCTAGGGTACCCATGATAAGGATAGCTCTACCACTTACGTGAAGCCACTTCTAGTAGCAGGATGAGGGTTTCGTAGAGTCACGAAGTGGGTTCGTACCTATGGCTAAGGTGATATTATCATAGGATAATGCAAGATGAATGCAGAAAAAGTGATCCTATCCTATATTATAGTTTAGTATCACACCTGTCATAGGTGTGAATGGGTCAAATTCTCAGCGAAAGTGTATCATAAGAGGTTCATATAGAACAAAATTAGTCCAAACAACATAAAATGTTTAATCAAAAGTCCAAACTATAGGCCAAGTGGGTAAGTTTTATTTATTTTTGATAAATAGTAAAAGAAATGACATTTTTACCATACCATTTGCTTTTTTACCCAAAATAGTGTATTTGGAGCAACTTGGAATTTGAAATTGCAAAAGACGATTTCGATAGCTACGGGCCACAAAATCCAGTGTTGTCAGGACCAGGTTATTCACAATCTCATTCTCCATATATTCCATGCATTTATTTTTCATTATGATGGTGGATGTTTACGCATTGAGAAACCCAACTTGTATTAGAGGAAATTTCAACTCAAAATGGGCCTCCTAAGGAAAATTAATAAAACAATAGTTAAAATAATAAAATAATATTATTAATTTTGGAGGAAGAAAAGAAAAAAACTAATTTTTCGTTTGTATTTTCGACATATCTCCCTATGTTTTTACTCAGATTTCAATCGGGAGAGCTTGCTAGATGCAGAATTAAATTCTGCATCCAACAAGTACCCACTTGGCATACTTTTGACGAGCCCCGCTACCAAAAAAATAATAAATACCTAAAAGATGTCATGACGATATCATCATCATGTTTTTTCAGGTATTTCTTTTTTTTTGGGGTAGCGGGGCTTGTAAAAAGTATGCCGAGTGGGTAATTGTTGGATGCGGAATTTTAATTCCGCATCCAATGAGCTCTCCCGATCGAAATTTGAGTAAAAACACAAGGAGATATGTCGAAAATAGGAAAAAAAAAGTAGTTTTTTTTATGATACCTGTCCCCAAATTTATATTAATTTTTTTAAAGAGGTGCTCCCTTTTTTAATTTTAAGCATTTTGATTGGCTAATACATGATGACATGGAATTTGTATTATTTTTGGAAGGCCCATTTTAAATTTAAATTTCCTCTAATGAGGATACCAGACAATGTGGGTCATATCTCATCGAGCCCCGTATAGGGCTTAATGTACACAGGAAAAGAATAGCCTTCCTATGTACATATTCTATTGTCATAAATAATAGTTACGTACATGGCCATGTATGTCAAATTCTATGGTGAAATCTCATACAAATTGCTTTTTTCTTGGAAGGATGGTTTTGGAATGGAGAGAACGCGAGAAGGAAGATGTTGATAGGGAAGTCCTTGGTGACATAAATGCTCAACAAACCTTAAGAAGGTGTGGTTTGTACAAGTTTTGAAAGATTGGGGATTTGAGGGTCCAACCAGGAATCCTCTAACTGTTTGTAAATTACTGGGATCCAGATACAGAAGCCTTTATACTGGATGGTATGTCATTGAGACTAGAAGTAGAGGACATCTACTTCATCACATGACTATCTCACTAAGGCGAGGTAGTGAACTTACGAGATCATGGAGTGGGTGGAGAACACACTATTGAGGAGTAGATCACTGTTTACTGCATTCCCGAGATAGAAAATCTTGAAATTCAAGTTCCAGTGAGCATTATACATAGTCTAAGTTTCAAGGTTATAGTTTTGGTATTGTCCAGGATAATAGGTCTGGCATCACTTCATTAGGATTCATGACCTCACATGTTCTACTTGGTAGATTGCATGAGACATATTTTATATGACTGGAGCACATCATTGCTGAGCACAATGAAACAAAAACTGAAGGACTGCAAGCTAGGTATGATAAATAACTTTGGGTATGCCAACACTTAGCACATTCTTCTTCGAGAGGGTAACGAGCCTCAGCCCTAGAGTTGAGGTCCCTACTCACAGTCTACAGGATCTAGCCTAGAATTCTTGGGTGAATGTGATGCAGAGGATAGGGGGAGGCAGGACACCTTTTCCCTTCTCAATTGAATTCTTCCATTGGTGGTTACAATAGGTAATAACCATATATGAATACCCCTATGCAGGGATATACTTCCATAGAAATACTAACATGCCCCTGCCGTCAAGATCTCCATATGGCGATATAGGTAATATCCCATGTGTATAATTTTTTGAATTATTAAATTTTTTGTATTTTTGATGTCTTTAGAAATAAAAAACATGTTTTTGGCGGTGACAAGTACTGACATTAGGTAATTGTGGAGACGTGGGTCTGCGACGACTAGATAGTTTCCCTCGACATCAACAGAGAGTTTGAGGTGACGATATGATAGGTGCGGATGCAGAGCTGACACTCTAGAACATACATGGAAACATTTCTTGATTGACTCACATGATACCCATGGTGCAAGTTGAGGACTTTCCCGAGGCCATGCAAAGACACATAGTAGGGGTACTCCATCCATGGGTTAGACTGTTCAGGTGGTTGGCCAATGCAGTCATATTATATCATGATCATCACTGAGGCCTGCAGGAATAGATGCATATGTAGACATTTTGTATCACCCCTGTGTATTTTGGAGCCTTAATGCCCCATTTTTGTACTTATGATATTCTGTACTATGACACAATTTTGGACTATATTCGAAAATAAAAAATAATGATCGGTTTGTTATATTTACAAATATGTTTAAATGTAAATGTGATTGAAATGTTGTATGCTTCTTTATGGATGTGAAAAGTGCCAATCTAATATATAATTTGTATATGAGTCGGAAACATGATTATAAAGTCTAGGTATATGAATGTATGTAATGAAATAAAATTTCCGCTCCAATAAAATTACCCTCAAGAATCTTCTCAATAATGAGGATCCCTAACCCAATACAAGACATTTAAGTGTGATACCACTAAATAGGATTCGAGGCAAACTTTGAGAGACTGAATACCATTAGATATGGCACCACACAATAATTAAACAACAATGTTGTACTCAACAATTTTATTAGACTAAGGCCGGACACAAACACCTACCAAAGAAACCAAATGATCCTTGGGTGCATAGATAACCCAAGAAGGTGATACTAGGTTCTGGTTGTGACAACTTGCATTGTTAGCGAATCCTAGATAGATCAAATATATCGTCAACATTTACCACAATAGAGGAATCATGTCAACAAATCAATAATGCTACCAGAAGAAAAAACAAATTATACAAGATGTACAATAATATATACAAGATCATCCTTGGCTAAACATTAAGCATAATATTTTTGAAGATGGAGCCCATTTTAGGCTCCTCCAAGGCATTCCCTTCATAATCCTCCATCTCATAGGATCCTTTCTCTAGGACATGATTTACCATGTAAGGCCCATGACACATAGGGTTACACTTATCTGTCCCGGGTGGTTCACTGGATTCATCCCATATAAGGACCAAGTCACCTTCACTTAATTGATGGGGAGGGTTAGACTTATCATACTGAGATTTAACATGACACTGATTTAAATCTATAGCCACTACGACATCTCGTTGTTGCTCATCCAGGTGATTTAAGTGGACCAAATTTTCCTCAAACTCCGAATTATCAGGTAGGAAATCTATGGAAAGTTTCAATGAAGGAGTCTCGCACTCAACTGGTAATACCGAATCCACCCTGTGTACTAATTGAAAAGGAGAGAACCCAGTGGAAGTCTTGACTGCGGTTTGATAAGCCCACAAATCAAGGTAAAGCATTATATACTAGTTAGTTTTTCTTTGTGCAATGGTTCTTTGTAAAATGGCCTTAAGGGACTCTATAAGTGCTTCAACTTCGCCATTCGCTTGAGGGTAATAAGAAGAAGAGTGCTCTTTCTTATACCCTATTTTAGAAGCTAATTCTGCAATCATCTTATTCTGAAAGTTCCTTCCATGGTAAGTGACAAGATCCTTCAGGATATCAAACTGACTGATAATATGGTTGAACACGAAGTGAGTGGTCGTCTCACCGTCATATTTAATTGTAGGAATAGTCTTTGCCTATTTCATGAAGTAGTCTACGACCATTTTAATGTGATTATTCCTCATAGATAATATTGGGTTGAAATATCTAAAGTAAACCCCCCATTTAGTGAAGGGATTGATGGTGATAATAGGATATAACATGGCGAGTAGCGAGCACATATTTTGCGTGAACACTTGGCAAGGGTGGAATCGCTTGACCGCATTAACATAATCTTTGAATATTGACAACCAGTAGTAACCCACTCTAACGATTTGTTGGGCTGTAGAAAGCCTAGATAAATGACCACCACATGCCCCACCATGGAAATCATTTAGCATATTATCAGCCTCATCGTGAGTCAAACAATGACACAAAATATAATCCACCCCCTTGTGATATAGTGTGTCATCGATAATAAGGTAGTTCTTAGAATTATAACATAGGGACCATCATTTGTCCCTTGAGATGTGAGAGGGAACCTTCAAATTATGTATATAGATGATAATATCACCATACCAATGGTCAACAGTCAAAATGAGGAAAATATGCTCATCCACAAATGGATCCTCATGAATCTGGTATTTCTACAGACTAGGGATATCATATATGAGCTTCAAAATAATCATTGAATTCTTCGACTTTGTGGAAAAAAACTCGAGGTCGAACTATTTCACAATGAGAATCCATTTATTATAATCCCCCCCAATCATTTGTATGGTCAAGACAAATTGAAATGGAGTGACATGAGCTACAATGGTAGTCTAATGAAGCAGGATATAGTGTCTCAATCGTTGTATTGCATTAATAGTCGCTAATTCCAACTTCTTGACATGACTATATCTAATTTCAAAATCAATGAGATTCTATCTAAGATAATAGATAACGTGCTATTGGATCTCATCATCCAGTTGGAACAAAACCATATCAATCGTCTCTTGAGACGCGACCATATATAACAAGAATTCATGACTATAGTCAAGGTGGAATAAGCACAAGGGATAATGCCAAGGCTCTATTAAGGGAGTCGAAGGACTCCTGGGATTGCTCATCCCATATGAATGGAGTACCCTTCTTCAGTAATCACATAAACCCCTTTTTCAAATTTACATAGTTGACAACGATTTGATGCAAGAAATTTCCCATCCCTTGGATACTCTTAAGATGTCAAATTTTGCGTGGGGGAGACAACCGAAGTATTGCCTCAACCTTTAGTGGATTGATCCTAATCATGTCCTTCGATATAATGAATCCCACCAAATGAACCACTTTCACAAAAAAGATACACTTCTGAGGATTTAACTGAATCTTGTACCGACAACATATTTAAAAAACAAAGTGCAAATAATCTAGATGATCCACCGTCAACCGAGAGTGAGCATCTAAGTCACCCAAATAAAACTTGATAATACCCTTGAGGTCATGGAAAGCGAATGTCATATCCCGTTGAAAAGTGGCTTTTGTGTTTTTAAGGATGAAAGGAATTTTTCGGTATGCAAAGGTACCCCAAGGAAAAATAAACGCAGTCTTATGTTGGTCCTCAGGTTTAATCTATATATGGTTGTGCTCTGAAAATTAGTCCATGAACGAGAAATATCCGCTCCTCGTACACTCATCCAAAATTTTATCAATGAATAGTGTGGGGAAATTATCCTTGGGAAAATATTGATTCAGGTATCGAAAATCAGTGCATACTCGGATGGTTCCCTATTTATTATCTACAGGAACATGATTGGAGACCCATTCGGTCAAGGGAGCCAGATATATGAAACCAACTTTAAGCAACTTATCTATATCATCCTTAATTCCAAGAGGTTAGTGAGGGTTCATTGCACGTAGGCATTGCCAAACATGTTTAGCATTAATATATGTTTTGATCTCATGTTCAACAATGCGAGGGTCAATTCCTGGAATTTCTTCATACGACCAAGAAAATACATCACAAAACTCTTTAAAAATATCGATGTATCTCTTGACTTCATTAGGCGAGGTGTTCGCCCTGATGTACACATTCTTGAGTTTTCTTGGAATATCAAAGATGTTGATCAGAAATGTATGAGATAAGCTCTCCATGTTCCCTTCGACATATATACCATGAGTTACTAATGGGCCCAAAGGGTGACGTACATTCTCTCTTAAGGTCATCCTAAAGTCATAATTTTTTACCCGTTCAAGCTCAGGGAGAAAGTAAGAGAAATGTGTTGGATTTTTATCATTTAAGAAATATGATCTAGGATCTTATCTGAGAGAATAACATGCACCGCAATAATCACAAGAGATAAGAGACACAAAGAGTTTTCCTTGGGGAATCCATAAAGGAGAAAACCCCTCAACTTCCTCAGAGATAGAATGAGAACCAATAGAAAAAGTAAAACCCAAAGACAAAAAGATGATCTCAGACAGCCGTTCTCTCTCACTTGTGCGGGCTCTTCTTCTCTCACTCAGGCACTACAGTTGAGTGAGTGTGTATTTCAAATAGAGAGTCTCACTCTCTATTTGTACTAGTTTTCCACTTGACAATTACTTACCAGGGTTGACCTCACTAGGAGAGTCTAATAACCCTAGTACCCCTTAATTGTGGGGACTATTTCCCCGACTTACAATGAAGTTTTAACCTCTATGAATTTACATGAATTTATTATATTAATGATTCTCTCGATAGGAACATCAGGGTACAATGAAATACAACATAAGATATACAAGTGAATACATTCCGAAGTTACAGATACATCAACACTCCCTCTTAACTAGGAAGGTATTCTCTTGACAGAGGTCATCATCACAAGTATTCATCATAAGATCATCATCAAAGATGGATCATCATCAAAATGGATCATCATCATCGCTTCTCCCACTATCTTGAGAAAATGGTTCTATCTCTCAATTCTACTCATCATAGGAATTTCTATAGAGCCAGCCCTTTTTCATGCTGGTTGTAGGCCTAACCTCCATGTAGGTCTTCATATTATACAACACTTATATCTATCCATGGGAGGAACACATCCCGCAACCTTGTCAGAAAGGATTTGCACTTACATTTGACCATGTGGGAAATACATCCCGCAACCATGTCATAAGGGATCTGCACTTACATATGACCATGTGGGGAACACACTCTGCAACCATGTCAAAAGGGATCTGCATTTACATTTGACCATGTGGGGAACACATCCCACAACCATGTCGAAAGGGCTCTACACTTACATTTGACAATGTGGGGAACACATCCCTTAACCATGTCAGAAGGTATCTCCACTTACATTTGACCATGTGGGGAACACATCCCGTTGTTATAGCGGATTTCACCACTCTAGGTGAATCACACTTTGTATGGCCTTCCCCTGTCCCACTGTAGAATCTTTAGACCCCATGGACCATATTTTGTCCTTTGATGTTTCCTTGATCATCCCTAAAACCATATGAAAAATGATATACGTGGCTTTTAACCCGATAACCGCATACATACGCGGGTTTGACCCATAGAACCACGTACATCGGGATGTGTGCATAATCCAAATATTTTTGGAGTTTTCCTTGACATGGATCCGACTCATTTGACTCCTGGCCTTCCATATGCCTTGAGATCACTCGGATTTGACCTTTCAGTATCCCTTTGAAAGCTATATAAGGAACCCCTTGGTACATTGAAGGCATATAGAGAGAATTGAAGCAAAGAAACTATAGTCCATTGTTGCCAGAACTTATACTTGATTCTGCATCCCTTTGTCCTTTGGAGCACTTTTGTGTTCTTCCCAAGCTTGCCTTTTGCTTGTGAGCTTGCTATCGAGAGATGGAGGATTGAAGTAGGTGGAGGCCCAAGTGGGGGATTCAGTTTCTCCGGTTCGCAGACGTGCCGTCAGAGGTTGTATCTATCTTGTAATCTCTGATTTATATTAATAGAAATATCTTTTCCTGTCCAATAATGTGTATTTGAATGAATATTGTATCCATTGGAATATGTCAATTGCTTTTACATTGTTGATTATATATGCTAGAATAGATCTAACACCATGATATATAATATGCTTGTATTGTTTACTTGTTGTTGAGGAAGTATTCTATCAATTCAAGATGAAGATTAGAAAGCTCAACGAGGATCTACTTCAACCGTCCAGAATAAGGTACGAGGTCTGATCCTTTAGTGTTAGACATTTTATTTCTATTGCATATTGGAAAAGATTGATTTCTGGAGTCAAGTTGTCTGTTGTGGTACCCCAAGCCATAGGAATTTCTCTCCGTAACAGAATTGGCGACTCCGCTAGGGACATTCCTTATTTTTATTTGGGGTTTGTGGGCACAATGGGCTTGATATTATTGACTTGCTCTTTGTTTCTCCTTGTTTATGTGTTGCATTTTATAGTATGTTCATCCATTGACACTCCCCTTTATTGGTTTGACCCTTGGCCTGCTTTTTACCACTGCCTTCTCTGTATACACAGGTTTTTGGCCAAAAGTCACGTACATATGCGGATTTTTGGCCAAAAGTCGCATATACACGCAAGTTTTTGACCAAAATCCACGTATACACTCAGGTTTTTGTCCAAAAGTGGCGTATATACGCAGCTGTTCTTTAAACAGTCGCGTACATCCTCCCTTTTGGTGAGTTTGATGTTGTGGGAATTTGCTGGGTGGGTTGTGAGTGTGGTTGGGTCTTCCTTGGGTCTGATGTTGTCTATTGGATGCTTCTTTTGTGACCAGAGACTGTTTTTTCATTGATTTTTCTTTGAAAGTAGTTTTAGTCATTTATCCTTTTTGTTTTGTCATTAGTGCATTACTCTTTTTTAGTCTCGGTGTCTTGCTGGGCTTGTCTTTTATACTTGCTGCAGAGACTGAGAGTTTTAGATGACTTTTATTGCATTTTTCATTATTTTATATTGAAAAATACAAAGTAGTTGCACTCTTAGTTGCATCTTAGATATGGATTTGAGAAGGTACTTTCATTGGATTGCTTGGATGAGAGTTGTGTTTAGGCTTTCATATAGGAAGGATTGCATTGGCATTTGGAAAGGAATATATATTTATGCATCTCATGTAGTGGCATACCCTATTTTTCATTTGACAAAGATTGCACTTAGCATTGTTTGTTATGGTGTGCATATTTACTTCTCTGCTGAGTCATAACTTCACTAGTTGCATGGCCATTTCCCTTTGAGTAATTACAGCCAATTAAAATCAACGCATAATAAAATGAATTACACTCTTTCATTTTATAGGGTGCACCAACAAGCTTAGGTTTTAGGATCTTGGAATAGTTCAATGTAAGTTAATTCTCCAAGATCACTAAACAACAACATGTATGTGTCTGTCCAGGTGAGAGTGTGAAATTCCTTGGTATAATTAGTGTTTCTCAGGATTCTCCTCTTACAAGGGAGTTAAGCACGAGGCAGTGTGAGCGGTTATTGATTGGGATGACCCCTAGTCATAATTGAGTAGCACCGAAGATATTTCCAGGATTGTATTCATATCTAGGGGCTCTTTCGAGAGTTTCGGGATTTGCTACCCTGCCCATACGGTCAATCCCTCCTGCAATTGTCCGCCTGAGAATTGATTATATTGATGTGACCTTAGTGGCCTTACCTAGGATATCGAGGGGGTACTTTGCAGGGGTTATTCTGCGGGTGTCCCGGCCAGGTAGAGGTCGGACAACACATTCTCTTTATGCGTTGAAGCTGAGGGCCAATATAATTGGTTACATACCTCTGCTTGTAGTGTATCGGAGTTTCGAGCCTCTCCTAGGCGAGACATACCTGCTGCATTCGGGAGCTCACATATCCTCCCCTTGGTTTGCTTGTATTTTGGCTGTAGATTTTCTTAGGAGTGTGCTCTTTGTGCACTAGTTGGCCTTTGGGATCATGGTTACTTAAGTATATTTATGCTCTCTTGAGTTCAGGTCCTTTTATTTTTGGCATGCCTGGTATCTTATCACCCACCTTGGTCCTAGTACGGACACTGGTGTCAGACTTGGGGGCATCATAGCCCCTTACTGTGCTCATAGATTTGGGAATGGTCATATTCCATCCTCTACTCCATTTGTGGAGGATTTTTATTCCCTTCGCTTTGTCTTTACACTGGTGGTCACCCTCATGGGGTGGTAGTGGATGCGTGAATGTTGGGTCTACACCTTATATTCCTTTTTATGTCCCATTTTTCACTGCATTGTTTCCTTTGGGTGCTGTTGTCATGATCAATCCTCCCTATATACTATAGTTTGGATTCTTTATTGACTATTTAGTGTTTGTGGACTAATATGGTTGTCGTGTAGAGTCCAGTTTTTGTACACTCTCTCTAAGGTTTCTACCCGTTCGTGCCTATCACAGGTATCATGTCTAAACTAGCATATAGGTTAGGATGTCCCATCCGCTTGCACTTATGCATTTCCTTATGACCATTCCATCTTAACCTTAGGTACGAACCCATTCCATGGTATCACAGAACCTTCATGCTACTGTTAGAAGTGATACTATGTGAATGGTAGAGCTTTCCTATACATGGGTGTCCTAGTTAGCTCCCTTTTGTATTTGGTACCCATGCTGTGAGTCCTCTTTTAGGTCTGGGAGTCCCTTTTAGTCTCGCCATGTCCTTGATCAAGAGCTTCATACTCCTCTTGAACTTTATGCTGTCCATTTCCTCGGGAATCCCTTATGTCAAGTTGTAATTGCATTATCATGAGCTTTTCCTGCCTTATTGAGCTTTATACTGGCTTCCCTGACATTGTATTTCAGCCATGTAGCCTGAGCTTGTCTCATGTCTAGCCATGCAGAGCCTTTTTTTTATATCCTTTGCATCTTGATTCCCTTTTTACCGGGAGGGGATTTTCCCCCGATTGTCAATATCCTTCACATGTATCCTTGCATTGAGCATAGGTATGTTCCACTGCTTGGAACTAGTTTGTTTTCCCTTATGACACTCGTCTCCTTCTAGTTTGTAACTATAAAGCTAGTTTATTCTTTTTTGAAGCTTTTCAAATAACTGAAAAAGTCCAAAAAAATAAAAAAAAACCAAAAAGCCGGACAAGGAAAGATGTTCTCTTTGGCAGTTGTCGAGTCGTGTCGCCTTCGAACAGAGCACTGTATATCACATCCATTGGTTGGGTTATAGTTTGACTTTAGGAGGTGTACTCATTTATCTGAGTTTATCTCCACCGACTGGTTAAGCTTGCAGTCCCTATGGAGCCTCTATTGATGCCTCCTGTGTCATAGAGATGTCCCAGTTTGTATATCGAGTCTATGCTTCCTTCATTCAGTCACCATACACTGTTATGCTCTTGTTCGAAGGAAGTTGAAACCTGTGTCGGCCATTCCTCAGTTATCTTGACTTTGCATGTCATCCATTCCTGGTACAGTTACTGGTTCGTGCACCTTATGATCGATTCCTTCCACATTATACAGCTTTGCTGAGTACCTCGTGTTGGATGATGGGGGATGCCTTAATGCCCTCCTTCCAGCGTATTTCATCCCATCGAATTCATATCATTTATTCTGAGATTGGAGTCTAGAGTCCTTTTGAGTGCCTTGAGACTTGCAGTCATCAGTGGCAGGTTCTCTCTCCATCGACAGTTTCTTGGGAATACATCAATGTCCCCTGATCGATGGATCCTCTCAAGTGTTCGACCTCAACACATTTATTCACACTTGTTAGTTTGCACTCTAGTACCTTGATTCCCATTTTCATTATTGGTGGGTAATCTCACGTCTGTTAACGGTATACATCAATGACTGGTAATCAGATGATGGACTACTATGTTCGACCTCGACACCTCTATTCGCATAGTAGGACATGTACTCGTAGCAGTTTGTGTAGAAGACTTTCCATATTGGTGGCATCTCTTATATGCTACCTCCTTGATCATGCCAGTGTTCATGAGATTTCAGCTCTCGTGACTTGATACCAGTATATGTCAGACATTTCCAGCCACTATGGAGATCTTGATCTATTATATATCTTCAGCCACTATGGAGATCTTGATCTATTATATATCTTCAGCCATTTTGGAGATCATGGTCCTTTGTATATCTTCATCATGGATATTCTGATTTATGTATATTGTACATGGCGATGACCACATATGTGATATCATGTATTATGCCTATTCATGGCCATTGTACTCTTATGTATCCGGGATTGCTATATGTACTTGCAGTTATATGCAGAGTTGTATTATTGTACTATGATGATTGGGTGGCTGGTCTTCCATTTGGGATCATTCATCACTCCACTTCTGGGATGGACTTATAATGTATTTCGGCCATCGTATAACCCCTCTGATCTCATACATTAGGGGGCATCTGTTATAGCAGATTTCACCACTCTAGGTGAATCACACTTTGTATGGCCTTCCCCTGTCCCGCTGGAGACTCTTTAGACCCCATGGACCATCTTTTGTCCTTTGATGTTTCCTTGATCATCCCTAAAACCATATGAAAAATGATATACGCAGATTTTAACCCGATAACCGCGTACATACGCGGGTTTGACCCATAGAACTGCGTACATCGGGATGTGTGCATAATCCAATTCTTTTTGGAGTTTTCCTTGACATGGATCCAACTCATTTGACTCCTGGCCTTCCATATGCCTTGAGATCGCTCAGATTCGACCTTTCAGTATCCCTTTGAAAGCTATATAAGGAACCCCTTGGTACATTGAAGGCATATAGAGAGAATTGAAGCAAAGAAACTATAGTCCATTGTTGCCAGAACTTATACTTGAGTCTGCATCCCTTTGTCCCTTGGAGCACTTTTGTGTTCTTCCCAAGCTTGACTTTTGCTTGTGAGCTTTCTATCGAGAGACGGAGGATTGAAGTGGTGGAGGCCCAAGTGGGGGATTCAGTTTCTCCGGTTCACAGACGTGCTGTCAGAGGTTGTATCTATCTTGTAATCTCTGATTTATATTAATAGAAATATCTTTTTTTGTCCAATAATGTGTATTTGAATGAATATTGTATCCATTAAAATATGTCAAATGCTTTTACATTGTTGATTATATATGCTAGAATAGATCTAACACCATGATATATAGTATGCTTGTATTCTTTACTTGTTGTTGAGGAAGTATTCTATTAATTGAAGCTGAATATTGGAAAGCTCAATGGGGATCTACTTCAACCGTTCGGAATAAGGTATGAGGTCTGATCCTTTAGTGTTAGACATTTTATTTCTATTGCATATTGGAAAAGATTGATTTCTGGAGTCAAGCTGTCTGTTGTGGTACCCCAAGCCATAGGAATTTCTCTCCGTAACAGAATTGGAGACTCCGCTGGGGACGTTCCTTGTTTTTATTTGGCGTTTATGGGCACAATGGGCTTGATATTATTGACTTGCTCTTTGTTTCTCCTTGTTTTTGTGTTGCATTTTATAGTATGTTCATCCATTGACACTCCCCTTTATTGGTTTGCCCCTTGGCCTGCTTTTTACCACTGCCTTCTCTATATATGCAGGTTTTTGGCCAAAAGTCGCGTACATACGCATATTTTTGGCCAAAAGTCGCGTATACATGCAGGTTTTTGGCCAAAATCCACGTATACACTCAGGTTTTTGGCCAAAAGTCGCGTATATACGCAGCTGTTCTTTAAACAGTCGCGTACATCCTCCCTTTTGGTGAGTTTGATGTTGTGGGAAGTTGCTGGGTGGGTTGTGAGTGTGGTTGGGTCTTCCTTGGGTCTGATGTTATCTGTTGGATGCTTCTTTTGTGACCAGAGACCGCTTTTTAATTGATTTTTCTTTGAAAGTAGTTTTAGTCATTTATCCTTTTTGTTTTGTCATTAGTGCATTACTCTTTTTTAGTCTCGGTGTCTTGCTGGGCTTGTCTTTTATACTTGTTGCAGAGACTGAGAGTTTTAGATGACTTTTATTGCATTTTTCATTCTTTTATATTGAAAAATACAAAGTAGTTGCACTCTTAGTTGCATCTTAGATATGGATTTGAGAAGGTACTTGCATTGGATTGCTTGGATGAGAGTTGTGTTTAGGCTTTCATATAGGAAGGATTGCATTGGCATTCGGAAAGGAATATATATTTATGCATCTCATGTAGTGGCATACCCTATTTTTCATTTGACAAAGATTGCACTTAGCATTGTTTGTTATGGTGTGCATATTTACTTCACTGCTGAGTCATAACTTCACTAGTTGCATGGTATCGTGAAATGACAATTGAATACTTATCTTTATTCATTTCATGGGTAGACTCCTTCTTGAGCATTCAGCTTCGTCATTTTCTTCATTCATAACAACATCATTTCTTATCCGAATTCCAAGATGGATAAGAGGTTCTTCAAGAATTGAGTTCATCATTTTCCTCATCGCTTGAGGGATCTTATTTGAATTGTGAGCTCTTGATCTTCAGTTGCTCCCATATTCTCTTCTCTTATTATGAGTCGAGCTTCTTCTTATGTGCACTCTTCCCAGAGTCTGCTGAAAGTAATCACTTCCTTCTGGCACACATTTCTTGAATGAATGAATCCCATGATCCTAGGAGGCAATTCAAGGTGGTTATAACAATATCTTATTCTTCTTCGATTGCTTCATCATAGCATCGAACACTGACTTTTGGTGTCTTCAGGGATGAAACATGAGAGATGATCTTTAATAGAATCTGCAATGATTCTCTTGGCTCTAGCCTTAACCACATCTCCCTTTGGCTTGTAGAACTGATCCAAGTAAATTTATTCAAGGATCATGGAGGTCGTATACTTCCATACTTTGGGGAATTTTTCAGCTTCACCAAGATTTTCATCAAGCTGGTGTGATAGGTCATTTTGAAATGAGAACCTCAAATTTAAATAGAAAAATATTAGATCTTACCGATTGAGGTGTCCGTCATGGTTCTGGATCTGGATGATCTAGGGTTTTTTAGATAAACCCTAATTTTAAAAACTTGGAATCTTTAAGATCTAATTGGATAGAAATATTTTCCTCCTCAAGGCGAGCTGAGTAGCATACCCATTTTCCCAAAATTGTGATCTGAATTGCAAAATATCTGATGCCCTAGTTTTCTTCAATTTGTTCTGCAGAATTTACTGATATTTTTTCTGCCATATATCTGCAAGTACTACTCCTCTATGTCTGAAAATTATCACTAAGTTATCCTCATCTATTCTCTTTCCAACAAAATAGTTTTGAGCAGACTTGGTTTCACTAATTGGACTTATGAGAGTTTTCCCAAGGTGACGTATTTCAGGACTGTTCAACATGGCGAACTTGTACAGACTTTGACGTGTCACTGCTTCAACTTCAGGGTCTGAAAATTTTAACACAAAAATTAAAGTTCATTCCCTCTATATAAAATCTTGTGTAATTGCATTTGGACCTTTGTATCCCGAGATATATCAATTTTCCCTAGGTGTCCTGTTTAGGGATGAATCCAGTGAGAGGATGGAACCTTGATCTGGAGGAATCATATCTCCTAGAATATAGTGAATTTGAGCCTAAAACTTTTGAAAATGGTACATAAGGAATTTATCTTAGGCCTATAAAATTTTTGACTCCTGATCCTTCTCAAATATTAAGATATAGCGAATGTACCAAAACTACTAGTTTTAGTATTTTAGGGTTTTTAGGTCTGGGGTCAAATTAGGGTTTGACTTTCCTGGAGTTTTACCCAACCAAAAATTTTGATCTTGGTATATAAATTTTGATTTTGAAGAGGAGAGAAATCCTATGCTGGGCTCACTCAAAAATTCCTCTTCTGTGAAAAGCCGTAATTTCCCGTAGGAGTGACAATTCAAAATCTGAAAATGCCCGGAATCAAATGCTGGTTCAACAGAAAGATGCGCCCTTCAATGGAGAGTTATCCTAGCCTCCTTTTGTTGATGATCTATGGAGAGATACCCAAAAAGTAAGAAGCCCTAGCTTCTACCGCTACACAATGTCCTCTTCTCAGGTTAGCTCTGATACCATGTTATATTTTTATCATTTAAGCAATATGATCTAGGATCTTATCTCAGAGAATAACATGCACAAAAATAATCACAAGAGACAAGAGACACAAAGAGTTTTCCTTGGGGAAACAATAAAGGAGAAAACCCCGCAACTTCCTCAGAGACAGGCTGAGCACCAATAACAAAAGTAAAACCCAAAGATAGAAATATGATCTCCGATAACCATTCTCTCTCTCACTTGTGTGAGCTCTTCTTCTCTCACTCATGCGCTACAGTTGAGTGAGTGTGTATTTCAAATAGATATTCTCACTCTCTATTTATACTAGTTTTCCACTTGACAATTACTTACCAAGGCCAGCGTCACTGGGAGAGTCTAATAACCCTAATACCCCTCAACTGTGGGGACTATTGCCCCGACTTACAATAGAGGGTTAACCTCTATGAATTTACATGAATTTATTATATTAATGATTCTCCTGATAGGAACGTCGAGGTACAATGAAATACAACATAAGATATACAAGTGAATACATTCCAAAGTTACAAATACATTACCCCTCAACTGTGGGGACTATTGCCCTGAATTACAATGGAGGGTTAACCTCTATGACTTTACATGACTTTATTATATTAATAATTCTCCCGATAGGAACATCAGGTTACAATTAAATACAACATAAGATATACAAGGAATACATTCAGAAGTTACAAATACATCAACAAAATGATGCAAATCCTCCCAAATATGTTCTAGACCATTCATGGCCTCAAGAATCAATTCATCTGAAGGAAAATATCATCAAGGAAATCATACAAGCATGAAGATGCAACCTCCCAAGCAGGTAGTGCAAGGAGATCCTCCTCCTCCATCCGCAAAGAGGAAGGACCATCGTTTATAGCAAGATCAAGTGCATCTTGATACGCAAAATATGCTATAGATAACAAAATTCTAGTCCTAGTAGGTCTAGCATCTTCATCCGAAGTGATCGGAGAAGGAAGAGTCCATGGGTCATGCAAATACACCATGCAAAATGGGACCAAAATCATAGGTGAGGAATCACTACTAGGTTTAGAGTGAATAGCTAGAATTGGTGACGAAATATTAAAAGGTCCCATTAATGATAGATACATTTTGACATCAACATTCTTAGTTTCAGACTAAGAATTATCGATAACCAGGATAGTCAATCCCGGCGATGTTGAGGAACCAGAATTATCAAAATACATATGGTCGATCATCGCAATCCGATCCTCAAAAGGGAAGAATACTATGTGAAATACTGACGTTAGGATCGCTTTCATAGCATAAATCCAGTTCTAAACTAGTAAAATATTGTAGTCAAGGGGCGCATCAACCACCTCAACCTCAACCGACATGGTATTCCCTCCCAGTTGGACCTAAAGAGAAGGAGTAATGCCATGTGACTGAAATGATCGTCCATCAAAGGAATTTATGATGGTCATTTATTTCGACAACGTGGGTGAGCCAAGGATTTTCCAACAATCCAAAGACATCACGGAGGTCATAGTTCCTTCATCAATAAATTTATATTTAATGGTATTCTTAAGACACTCCACATGGACTAGAAAGGCCACATGGTAAGGAAAGCAACCCTGGACCTCATGGGTTTCAAATATGACTATGGTGGAGGCACTAGGATCAACTACGCCCAGAGCAGATAATAAGGCTCTCCCCTGTGAAGGACAAGTACAAAGAACTTCCATAACTGACATTACACAAGTAGTGTGGCCCAAATATTCAAAAGTGGAGTAATGTTGGGGAGCTCTAGCATTAGTATTGTGTCTTTAATGCTTAAGGACTCCCTTAGGTATGCGAGGTATCGCTTTATGATTATCGATCCACAACAAAATTTCAGGCGGTACAGGATCTTTGCATAGGTTAGGTTGTTACTAGCCATAATATTTTGAGTTCTTAACAACATTAGAGGCCAACATCATGTTGATGCAACCATGGCCATCTTCAGCCATTGATGAGTTTTGGTACCCACCAGAACTGCTTCCAGTGTCCATGGTCCTTGAAGCCATGTTTTGATTATGAGGTAAAGGATCAATCAACATAGATGGGATTTATGCATTGTAATTTGAGGAATCCTCAATACAAGGGAACAAGAAAGTAAGATGGTATCCCCCACAAATCTTGCAAGGGAATTTAACCTTCCAGTTAAAATTCTCTTCCCCCCCAAACATTATTTGTATTCTTGTCATCATTGTGATTCTCCTTCCTATTCCCACCCTGTTTATTATTTCTTCCCTTTCTTCTATTTCTTCCGGGTTTCTAGTTACCCTTATGATCCAACGACTATATTGAGTGTACATCTGCCTACTAGGTGGGAGTGGACAAGGCCGCAACCTGTCCGGTCACACACTGATTAATAGACAAATTTTAAATTTGATGTGTAACCTGGTATATGAACTTGGCACTTGCAGAGCCAACAATACCATTGGAATGTGGCCCAAGTATAAACTTAGGATTGAATTTCGACTGTGGCGCATTAGGGATAATCTCATATAAAATCCCTGATTGAGCATAGATCAAATCCAACTTCTGAGCTCTAAATATTGCTTGTTCCTCATTACACACTCCATATTTCGAAACATCTTTCACAGTATAAGGAAATAAATATTTGAGGAACCACTCCAATAGAAACTTGGGTGGAATGTCATCCTTAATCAACCTATTTTATCGGCGCCATGTTGAATATTGTAAATTCAAAGGATATTCTAAATGTATTTTACTGATGTAACCCAAGGGAGTTGTTATTATTCCTTCTACGGGGCGTTACTATTGTAATTGGTCATCATAGAGTCATGAGGTAAATCCTCCATTGTAAGTCGAGTCAATAGTACCCCATGAATATAATATAGTATTTTTATGATTCTTCATAAGTGACGTCGTCTTACTTAGTTAAGTGGGTTTCACTTGCTAGGTTAAAATTCAAGTGATGAAAATAGTATAAATAGAGGATATGTCTTCCTCATTTGAACACACACACACTTGTGTATAACNAGAGAGAGAGAGAGAGAGAGAGAGAGAGAGAGAGAGAGAGAGAGAGAGAGATGATGGAAGGAGTCAAACATGTATTGGGTCTTTTCTTGTACTTTTATACATCTTATACAAAGGAATTTTTGCTGAGTTTTCTTCCCCATGAGGGATTCCCAGGATAAATCTTTGTGTTATTTTGTGTGGCTATGGTTGCCTATATTTCAGAGATCCTTTTGTTTATGGTTATGGTGTCATGATGATAAATGTTATAAGATCTGATATAACCATTAAAAAATTAACATGGAATCATAGCTACCCTAAAAGAAGTCTTTGTGCAGCTGAAACAATGCTACAAATACAACTATTGAAGACTAGGGTTTCATGCTTGAAAACCCTAAAAGACTAAAAATAGTCATTTTGGGACATTCTCGATATCTAGATATTGGAGAAGGATCAGGATTCGAAACTTTTATAGGACGAATATAAATTCCCTATTTACCCTGTGTAAACATTTAAGCCTCATATTCGCTATAATATAGGAGATATGATTCCTCCAAATCAGGGTTCCAACCTCTCCCAGGATTCATCCTTAAACATGTGACCTAGGGAAAATTACTATATATCAAGATATGAAGGTCCAAATGCAATTTATAAATATGTTCCAAATAAGGTACAGACTATACATTCTGTGGTAAAAGGTTTAGACATCGAAGGTGAAACAGTGACACATGGCAGTCCATACAAGTTCACTATGCTAAACAGTCCTGGAATAAGTCCCAATTGGTGAAACCAATTCTGCTCTAACATGCAGGGTTGGAAAGATGACATAAGAAGCTACATGAGCATGATTTTTCAGACACATAGGATCCGTAATTTTAGAGATACTGCATAAACAATATCAGACAATTCTGTAGAAGAAATTGAAGAAAAAAGGGCATAATATATTTTGTAGTTTTGATCATAGTTTTGGGAAAATGATTATGATTCTCAGCTTGCCTTGAGGAGGTGCATATTTCTATCCATTAAGATATGAAAGATACCTAAGTTGAAAAATTAGGGTTTCTCTGTCAAACCGTAGTTCCACCAGAAGCATCATTCCAGAAAAGCTTTCAAGCAAGCATCATATTGAAGAAATCTCATTGGTCAAAGGAGGAGTTGTAGATCTAGAAGGATATGAAGACAAAGCACAAGAACAAGTCTTCCAATCAAACAAAGATAATTATTTGAATTTTATTTCTTATATATGTTGTGTATTATGCATGATAGAATGTTTGCATTAATGACAATATACTACTAATATGCATGTTATGGCTAAGTAGCCCATGGCACTATAAAACTCTCCATTGCTACTTATATAGAATGAAACATATTTGCTGACTTATTGGATTAGTGCACAATCTCAACAATGTTATGGTAGAGATGGAAGGCATCTGGAAAGTTTCTATGAGATATGGATGAATGTTATATTGGCTAAAATAGTTGCATGATGCATAAGAATTTGTCATTATGCATATGTCCTATGAAATGGTTCTAACCATGAAACTGGTGAATTTGAATTGTAGGAAAGCTCATGTACAACCACCTACAAGGAAAGGAGGATGAGACTTGTTCCAAAGAAAAAGTAACAGTAATTTAAGATTCACTCGAATAAACATGAACCTGGAGCTTCTAGGGTCAGAGACACCGTGATGTAAGAAAGAGCTTCAAGGGAATATAAGAGAGTGATAGATCCACCTCTAGAGATGAAGATCATATTGGGCAAGAGAAATAATTCAAGGTGAAGAAAAGTGTGATGGGACTTCCAAACCAAAGTTAGAGGCCTCAGACACACTCTAGTTGCGTGACACATTTGGGTGACATCATTAATGCAGACCCTTCTAGATATGGAAGAAGCTATGATCAAAGAGTAAAAGTTGATCATGGGGAATGATGTCTAGGATATGGTTCTGAGAGCTGAAGGGAAGTACGTAGTGTCTTCCATATGGATCTACAAGAACAAGTAAACAAATCAAGGTTCATGGTTTTCCTCAGAAAGAATAGACTATGGAATGACATACTCTATTGACCAGACACACTTCTCCAGTAGAAGTAAATATCAAGCAAAGAACCACCTATACAGAATATGTTTTGTATGAGATAAGAGGGAACCCATATATAAGAACATAAACAATATTGAAAGATCACATATAGTTATGAATAAATTAACCTTTTCTACAAGTTTGAAGATGGAAACCTATAGAAGACAACAAGCTCATAGTTGGGTGCAAGAGGAACTTTTCGACAAAGTTCAAGAGGAAGGGATATTGGTATCTAGTAACCTAAGATGGATACATAGTAGTAGAGGATTCTACCGACCACTCCAATACAAAATGCAGCGGGAGGACGATGCTCCTCTTCATGCAGAGTGACTATAGAATATCTCTAAGTTTGACATGGTACAGAAGGATGGACAAATTCCAGATGGACCAAGGCTTTACCAAGATTAAAGTGGGTTCCAACCTTCAAGGTTGAATGCAAAATATTGGGATATGTCGATAACCTGACAAAATGAACTCATGGTAGAAGAAATGATGGAAGAATACCAGAATTATGTTTGGGATATAGTACCCAAACTAGAAAGCAAGAGTGTGGTATATTCCAAATGGATTTGCAAGAAAAACATGCTGTTGATGGAACTAAGGCAATATTTTTGGCTAGAGGATTCTCTTAGAAAGAGGGGATTGATTATGAAGAGAAATTTTATCCAATATCAAGGTATGCTTCTATCAGAACCATCATGGCACTTTATTCCATGATGAAGTGGGATCTACACCAGATGGATGTAAAGACAACCTTCCTTAATGGTATAATTGAGAAAGATGTTTACATTGAACAACTACAAGGATTTAAAAGTCAAAGATAGAGTGACTCATGTATGTAATTTGAAAAATACTATGTATGTGTTGATGTATTTGTAACTTCGGAATGTATTCACTTGTATATCTTATGTATTGTACCCCGATGTTTATTCTAGGAAGTATCTATAATGTAATTGAGTCATGTCATGCCCCGATGTTTTGATTAGGAGATTCAATAATGTAACAAGTCATGTAAAGTCATTGAGGTTAACCCTCCATTGTAAGTCAGGGCAATAGTCCCCATAGTTGTGTCAAGGTTAACCCTCCTTGTTGATCAAAGGGAAAAGTCCCCACAGTTGTGGGGCACTAGGGTTATTAGACTCTAATAGAGATGTTGGCTCTAGTAAGTAATTGTTTAGTGGGGCCAACATGTTAAAGTGGAAATCAAGTGAATGAAATAATATAAATAGAGAGTGAGCCTCTCTATTTATCACACACACACTCACTCATTGGGGCGCATGAGCGAGAGAGGAGAAGCTCTCTCAAGTGTGTGAGAGAGAACAAGCTGTGGAGATCATCTTTTCTGTTTTTGGGTTTTACTGCTGTGATTGGTGCTCATTCTATCTCTGAGGAAGTTGCAGGGTTTTCTCCTTTATGGTTTCCCTGAGGAAAATTCTTTGTGTCTCTTGTATCTTATGTTTTATTGCTGTGCATGTTATTCTCTCAGATAAGATCCTAAGATCATAATGCTAGCTTGAATGATAAAAATCTAACATGGTATTAGAGCTAACCTGAGAAGAAGACATTGTACAGCTACAGAATCTAGGGCTTATTACTTTTTGGGTCTCTCTACACAATCCACCAGCAAAATTATGCTAGGTTTACTCTCCATTGAAGGGCGCATATTTCTGTCGAAGCAGAATTCGATTCCGAGCATTTGCAGTTTTTGGTGCGGGAAATTAGGGATTCTTACAGGAGATGAATTTTTGAGTGAGCCCGACATAGGATTTCTCTCCTCATCAAAATTGAAGTTTAGAGACCTGGTTCAAGATTTTTGGTTGGGTGAAACTCCGAGAAAGTCAAACCCTAGTTTGACCCCGAGCTGGAAAAACCCTAAAATACTAAAACATACAAGTTTTCGTATATTCACTATATATTAGGATTGGAGAAGGATCAGCAGCTAAAACTTTCACAAGACGAAGATAAAATACTTATTTACACTGTGTCCAAAAGGAATCTTCAGATTCACTATATTGTGGGAGATATGATCCCTCTAATTTAGGGTTCCAACCTCTTCTAGGATTCATCCCTAAACAGGACACCTGGGGAGAATTGCTATATCTCGAGCTACAAAGGTCCCAATGAAATTTATGAATATTTTCCAGAAAGGGAATGTATTTTAATTTCTATGGTCTATGTTTTAGACCCAGAAGATGAAACAATGACACATGGTAGTCCGTACAACTTCGCTATGCTAAATAGTCCCGAAACAGGTCACCTTGGGAAAACAATCATAAGTCCCAATTGGTGAAACCAATTCTGATGAAACCTATGGTGTTGGAACATGGACAGGAAATTCTACCTCAGTGCAAGGTTTCAAACATAGACGATTATTAATTTTAGAGATACCATAGAAACAGTATCAGGAATTTATGTAGAAGAAATTGGTAAACTAGGGCTTCCTGTTCCGGGAGCTCCCCTCCACTATTTTTAGAAAAGGAGTACAATGGACAGATCAAATTAAAGAGATCTATATTTCTATCCAATAATATCTAAAATATTCCAAGTTTTGAAAATTAGGGTTTCTCTAACACACCCTAGATCAGCCAGCTCCAGAACCAGGACGGACACCTCAAATCGGTAAGATCTAATCTTTTGCTATTTTCATTTGAGGTTCTCATTTCCAAGTGATATATCACATTATCTTGATGATAATATTGGTGAAGTTGACAAATTCCAAGCATGGAAGTATATGATCTCTCTGAAGAAAATGAATTGGACACCCACATGAGTGGAGAGGTTCCAGTTCCAGAGGGAGATGAGGCTCAAAGCCTTACACAAGAAGAACTTGGTCAAGGCCAAGAAGATCATTGTTGATTCAATCACGGATCAAATTGTACCACAAGTGTCTTCCCAAAATACAACGAAGATGTTTGATTCCTTGACCAAGATATTTGAAGGGAAGAACATAAATCAGAATATGACCTTAAGAATCTAGTTGAAGAATGTGAAGATCCAGAATGCAGAGACCATATAGTCATACTTTACAAGGGTCTCTCAAATCAAATAAAAACTTGTAGTAGTAGAAGAAGAAGCGGAGAATGCAGAAGTGGTGATAGCCACCTTGAATGGCCTCCCAGGATCATGGGATTCATTCATGCAAGGAATGTGTGCCAGAAGGAAGTGATTACTTTCAGCAGAATCTGGGAAGAAGAAGAAGCTCGACTCATAATAAGAGAAGAGAAGATGGGAGAAAATGAAGATCAAGCTCTTACCATCCAAAGAAGATATCTCAAGTGACGAGTAATACGAAGAAATCAACTCTTGAAGATCCTCTTATCCATCTTAGCATTTGAATAAGAAACGGTGCTATTATGAATGAAGAAGATGATGAAGTTGAAGGCTCAAAAAGGAGTCTACCCATGAAACAAATAAAGATAAGTATCCAATTGTCATTTCATGATATTGTTTTCTATCATGCATTTTTTTATATTCAGTTGATGTATTATGCATGAAATAATGTCTGCATTAATGACAATATGCTACTAATATGCATGTGATGGGTAAGTAGCTCATGGTGCTATACAAATGTCCACTGCTACTTATCTATAATGAAACCTCTTTGTTGACATATTGGATTTGTGCACAATCTCAATGTTGACCTGGTAGAGATGGAAGGCATATAGAAAGTTTCAGTGAGATATGGATGGATGTTGTATTGGCTAAAGTAGTTGCATGATCATATATTTATGCATAAGGATTTTTCATTATGAATATACCTTATGAAATGTTTCTAACCATAAAAATAATGAATTTGACTTGTAGGAAATATCACATACAATCACCTACAAGCGAACAAGGATGAGACTTGTTCCGAAGAACAAGTGACGACAGTTCAAGATGAAGAATAATATGATGAATGCAGTGACATCATTGATGCAGAACCTTCCAACCATGAAGAATTAACCAAGAAGAAAGGGAAGACCAATTCAAGAAGAATGATGTCTAGGATGCAATATCGATACGTGAAGGGAAGTTCGTAGTTTCATCATGCAGTAGATGGAAACATCATGGGATACAAGGCAAGATTCGTAGCACGAGGCATAAAATATGAAGACATTTGTAGCCACTAGAAATACACCTGACAAAAAGAATCATGTGTGCAAATGAAAGAAGGCCTTGTACGAGCTTAGAAGACACCCATGGGATAACACATACATGAGGAGCTTGATGAAGATATGAACCTTTGCTACAAGGTTGAAGATGAAAGTCTATAGAGGATGACAAGCTCACAGAAGGGTACGAGAAGAAATTTTGAAAAAGTTCAAGATAGAGGATATTGGTATCCAGTGATCTTAGATAGATACATAGAATGTTAGTAGTAGAGGAAGCTACTTGTCACTCTGGTACAAAATGTTTCAGTGCATAGAGTACGAAAGACAGAGGGAGAATGATACTTCACTTCAGAGGGAGTGAGTGTAAAATATCCTGAGGTTTGACATGGTATGACAGGATAGACAGATTACTGATGACTCTAGGCTTTGCTAAGATTAAAGAGGATTCCAGCCTTTGCTTCAAGGTTGAAGGCAGAAGACCAGTGATGCTCCTGTTATATGTCGATGACTTGTTCCTGACAGAAAAGAGGAACTCATTAAATTTGCAAGAAGAATACTTGCTGCTGAGTTCAAGATAAAGGAATTAGGAATGATGCACTACGTTCTAGGTATGAAGGTGTGGACAAGGGAAGTATGCAAAAGAGATCTTGAAGAGGTTCAGGATGATGGAATTTAAGGCCATGACCACACCTATGGCATCAAACCTGAAGCTATTGAGTGTTGCTTCATCAGATTCGGTTGATGCCATGATGTATCATCAAATGATTTATTCCTTGATGTACTTGACAAATACAAGACCAGATATTTTCCTTACTGTGAACACATTGAGACATGTTCACCTGATGGTTGCAAAGCATGCAGTAAGGTACCTGAAGGGTACAATTGATTATGGGCTCAAGTATGAGGTGAATCATAAGATTAACTTGGAGGGTTATAAGGATTTGTATTGGGAAGGTAGTGCCATTAATAGGAAGAGCACTCCAAGGTGCTACTTTAGTATGGGATCAAGTGTGATATCTTGGTTTGGCAGGATGGAGTCATGCATGGCATTGAGTACAACTGAGGAAAAATATGTTGCCACTTGCTATTTGGGAGGTAGTATGTTTCTTTTGAAAACTACTATTTGATTTGGTTGATTTGACTTGCATTTTTTGTATGATGCAGAGAGGAGTAGTGATCCAGATCGAGATCTCTCAAAAGAGGGATTTCTAGCATAGCTGATGAGATAGGTTGTCTGAGCATAAATCCCGGCTAAGCTCATAGGTTTCTTAGACGTAAATGGTCCTGTAGGTTGTCTTCGGATATAATCGGTCCTGGTGAAGCTCGCAGGTTATCCTTGGATGTAATCAGCCCTGATGTGATTCTATGCTAGAAATGACCAAAGTAAAGTTTGATTACTTCAGGGAGAAGCTTGGTGTTCTCCAGATCGAGGTTCCCTCCAAGGGGAAATGACAAGACCTAGATCCATTCTGACATGATGAGAGGATTAGGTTCCTTCCATGGTCAGATGTAAGGGCTAAGCCATTCTGTCATGGTGAGAGGATTTGGTTCCTTCCATGTTAGATGTGAGTGCTGAGCCATTCTGATGTGACTGTAGGATTGGTTCCTACATGATCAGATATAAGGGTTGAATGCCATTCTTGGAATGGAGGCACCTTGTCAGTTACCAGAAATACTCAGTCTGGGACCGAGGGCCATTCTGATATGACTATGGGATGTAGTATTACATGATCAGATGTGAGTGCATGGCCATTCTGATGTGATTGAGGGATGTGTTCTCACTTGATAAGATATAAGGGTTGATTCCATTCTCTAGGAGAATGGAGGAACCTGGTCAGTTACCAGGAATCCTCAGTCTGGGACTAAGAGCCCTTTCGATGTGATGTGTTTGCACATGGTCGAATGTAAGTGCAGATCCTTTCTGATAAGATGAGGTCGGATGTAAGTACTGAGCCATTCTGGTGCGATGTGTTTACACATGGTTAGATGTGAGTGCTGTGCCTTTCTGACAAGATGAGGTCAGATGTAAGTGTAGAGCCTTTTCGACAAGATGAGATCAGATGTAAGTGTTGAGCCATTCTGGCGTGATGTGATTACACATGGTCAGATGTGAGTGCTGGGCCTTTCTGACAAGATGAGGTCAGATGTGAGTGTTGGGTGTGCCTTTCTGACAAGATGATGTCATATGTAAGAGCTAGGTGGGCCATTCTAACTTAGGGTAAGATATAAGTGTTGAATACCTACATGAAGGGTAGGCCTACAAACAACATGAAAAAGGGCTGGCTCTGTAGAACTTCCTCTGATGAGAAGAATGAAGAGATAGAACCATTTGATTGAGATAGCAGAAGTAGTAATGATGATGATGATCAAGAGATGATCCAGACTTGATGATGATCCAACAGTGATGATCTAGATCAAGTGAAGATCCAAACATGATGATGATCCAGCAGTGACGATCCAGATCAAGTGATGATCCAGACTTGATGATGATCCAAAAGTTACAATCCAGACCAAGTGATGATCCAGACTCAATGATGATCCAAATCCAGTGATGATCCAAACTTGATGAAGATAACTTGAAAATGAAGATGACTTGACGATGAAGATGACTTGACAATGAAGATGACTTGAATATGAAGATGACTTGATGATGATGCAGACGATACAGAGAAGAAGACTTGTGCTGATAAATTGTGTCGAGAGAATACCTTCCTAGTTAAGAGGGAGTGTTTAAGTATTTGTAACTTCAGAATGTATTCACTTGTATATCTTATGTATTGTACCCCAATGTTTATTCTGGGAATTATCTATAATGTAATTGAGTCATGTCATGTCCCGATGTTCTGATCAGGAGATTCAATAATGTAACAAGTCATGTAAAGTCATTGAGGTTAACCCTCCATTGTAAGTCAGGGAAATAGTCCCCATAGTTGTGTCAAGGTTAACCCTCCTTGTTGATCAGAGGGAAAAGTCCCCACAGTTGTGGGGAACTAGGGTTATTAGACTCTCCTAGAGATGTCGACTCTAGTAAGTAATTGTTAAGTGGGGCCAACATGTTAAAGTGGACATCAAGTGAACAAAAGAATATAAATAGAGAATGAGCCTCTCTATTTTTCACACACACACTCACTCATTGGGGCGCATGAGAGAGAGAGGAGAAGCTATTTCAAGTGTGAGAGAGAGAACAAGCTGTGGAGATCATATTTTCTGTTTTTGGGTTTTACTGCTACTGTTGGTGCTCATTCTATCTCTGAGGAAGTTGCAGGGTTTTCTCCTTTATGGTTTACCTGAGGAAAATTCTTTGTGTCTCTTGTCTCTTGTGTTTTATTGCTATGCATGTTATTCTCTCAGATAAGATCCTAAGATCATAATGCTAGATTGAATGATAAAAATATAACAGTGTGGACTAAATCAAGATCTTAGATCTTGGTATGGAATAATAGATATCTTCTTGACAAGCATGGAGTTTACCAAAAGTAAATTTGATTCTAACCTTTACCTCAAGGTTATGGATGATGAACCTGCCATACTATTGTTGTATGTGGATGATCTATTTCTGAATGGAAATGAGAAACCTATCACATATTGCAAGAAGAAGCTAGTGGAAGAAGATATGGAAGATATTGATTGATGCATGATTTCCTAGGGCTGGAAGTGTGGTAGAGCACAGAAGGAATTTTTCTGAATGAGGAAAAGTATGCAGTAGAAATATTGAAAAGATTTGATATTGTTACAGAGAAAACTTCCTATGGCTTGGGGCACCACAACAGACACAATAACCGCAGAAATTAATACTTCTCCATATGCAAGAGAAACAAAACATATAACACTAAAGGATCTCGAAACATTCCTTATTCTGGATGGTTGATGAAGATCCCCATTGAGATTTTCCACTCTCACTTGTATTAGCCATTTGCTCTCTCAACATTCAACAAACAAGACAAGCATGCTATATAATGTTGTTAGACCTATTCTAGCATATATAATCAATAACATAGAGGAATTTAAAAACATCCATGGATTCAATACTCATTTAAATACACATTATTGGACAGGAAAAGATATTTCTATTAATATAAATCAGAGATTACAATAGTGACAACCTCTGTCGACACGTTTGCGAACTAGAGAAACTAAGTCCTCCACCTGGGACTCCACCACTTCAATCCTCCATCTCTCGATAGCAAGCTCACAAGCAAAGGCAAGCTTGGGAATAACACAAAGTTTTCCAAGGGAAAAAGGGATGCAGACTCAAGTATAAGGTCTGGCAACAATGGACTATAGTTTTCTTGCTCTTCAATTCCTCCCCTTTCAATGTATCCAAAGGGTTCCTTATATAGTGCTTCAATGGGGTAATGGAAGGTCAAATCTGAGTGATCTCAAGGCATATGGAAGGCCAAGAGACAAGTGACTTGGATCCACATCAAGGAAAACTCCAAAACTATTTGGCCTTTTGCACACATCCCGATGTATGCGGGTTTAAGGGTCATATCCGCGTATATATGCGAGAATAGGTTTAAAAGTCACGTACGGAAAATAATGCATGGTTTTAGGGATGATATTGGAAACATCAAAGGTACAAAAATGGTCCATGGGGTCCAAAGAGTCTACAGAGGGACAAGGAAGGCCATAAAGGTGTGATCCACCATGTGTGGTAAAATCAGCTGTGACAGATGCCCCCTAATGTGTGAGGTCAGAGGGGTGATATGATGGCTGAAATACATTACGAGTCCATCCCATAAGTGGAGTGATGAAGAAATAGGTGGAAGAACCATCCATCCAATAGTATAATACAATAATCAAACTCTGCAGATAACTGCAAGTACATATAGCAGTCCTAGATACATAAGAGTACAATGGCCATGAATAGGCATGATATAAATGTTAGATTTTTATCATTCAAGATAGCATTATGATATTAGTATCTTTAACTAAGAGAATAACATGCACATCAATAAACATAAGAGACAAGAGACACAAAGAATTTTCCTCGGGGAAACCATAAAGGAGAAAACCCTACAACTTCCTCAGAGATAGAATCAACACCAAAAGTAAAACCTGAAAACATAAAAATGATCTCTCAACAGTACTAGTCTCTCTCTGATCCCAGCAACTTCTCTCTCACTCATGCACCCAATGAGTGAGTGTGTGTGTGATAAATAGAGAGCCTCACTTAACAATTACTTACTAGATCCCACTCCAACAGTCGGCCTCACTTGAATCCCACTCCAACATGTCGGCCTCACTTAAAGCCCACTCCAACATGTCGGCCTCACTTAACAATTAATTACTAGAGCTGACATCTCTAGGAGTGTCTAATAACCCTAGTTCCCCACAACTTGTGCGGAATTTGCCTCCTCCGACCAACAGGGAGGGTTATACTTAAAACAACGATAGGGACTATTTCCTCGAGTTATAACGACTCACTTAGGGTCGAATTCTCTAGGATATTCTAATAACCCTAGGGCCCCACAACTGTGGGGACTTTAACCCTTGACCAATAGGAGGGTTACCCACAATGACTTGACATGACTTTTTTACATTATTGAATCTCTCGATAGGAACATCAGGGCATGACATGACTCAAATACATTACAGACACATCCTGGAATAAACATTGGGGTACAATACATAAGATATACAGATGAATACATTCTGAATTTACAAATACATCAACACTCCCTCTTAACTAGGAAGGTATTTTCTCGACACAATTTATTAGCATAGGTCTTCTTCTCTATATCATCTGGATCATCATCGAGTCCTCGTCATCTTCAAGTCATCTTCATCTTCAAGTCATCTTTATCATCGGATCATTAGAGGAATTTTGGGGTCTAAAATGGTCCTCCTAAGGAAAATAATAAAATAATAGTTAAAATAATAAAATAATATTGATTAATTTTGGAGGAAGAAAGAAAAAAACTACTTTTTGTGTTCGTATTTTCGACATATCTCATTGTGTTTTTACTCAAATTTCGATCGGGAGAGCTCGTTGGATGCAGAATTTGATTCCGAATCCAACGAGTACCCACACTACATACTTTTGACAGACCCCGCTACCCCAAAAATAAGAAATACCTAGAAAAACATGATGATGATGTCATCATCACGTTTTTCCAGGTATTTCTTGTTTTTGGGGTAGCGGGGTCTTCAAAAGTATGCAGTGTGGGTACTCGTTGGATGCAGAATCAAATTCTGCATCCAACGAGCTCTCCCGATCAGAATTTGAGTAAAAACACAATGAGATATGTCGAAAATACGAAAAAAAAATAGTTTTTTTTAATGACAAATATGTCAATTCAACCATTATGGTTGAATTATTTTATTTAAATTCTATTGGTTCTTGAATTCCAACTCACAAAAACTTATTTTGGCACATCACTGGATATGGATCATCATTGGAACATCATCACTGGATATGGATCATCACTGGATCTGGATAATCACTGGAACATCATCACTAGATCTGTATCATCACTGGATCTGGATTGTCACTGGATCTGGATCATCACTGGAACATCATCACTAGATCTGGATCATCACTCGATATGGATCATCACTGTTGGATCATCATCACGGGTGCTATCTCATGATTCTTCTCGTCACAGGAAGTTCTACAGAGCCAACCCTTTTTCATGCTGGTTGTAGGCCTATCCTCCATTTAGGTTTTCTTCAATGCTTATATCTGACCCTAATTCAGAATGGTCCACCCAACACTTACATCAGACCATGAGAGTAACACATCCAACACCATGTCAGAAAGGCATGCCCAACACTCACATCTGACCATGTGGGAACACATCCCACAACCCTGTCAGAAAGGCCCAACACTTACATTCACCAGCATGATAGGACACACCTACTATCATCTGTGAAAAGGCACATCACTCACATCCACCACCATGATAGGACACACCTAATATCATCTGTGGAAAGGCTCAGCACTTACATCCACCAGCATGGTAGGACACACCTACTACCATCTGTGGAAAAGCACATCACTCATATCCACCAGGATGGTAGGACACACCTACTACCATCTATGGAAAGGCTCTACACTTACATCTGATCATGTGGGAACCAATCCCACAGTCACATCAGAATGGATCGTAGTCCCAGACTGAGGATTCCTGGTAACTGACCAGGTGCCTCCATTCTCCCAGAGAATGGCAACAACCCTTATATCTAATCAAGTGGGAACACATCCCTCAATCACATTAGAATGGCCATGCACTCACATCTGATCATGTATGAATACATCTCATAGTCATATCAGAATGGCCCTCAGTCCTAGACCGAGTATTCCTGGTAACTGACCAGGCACCTCTATTCAGAGAATGGAAATAGCCCTTATATCTGATCATGTAGGAACCAATCCTACAGTCACATCAGAATGGCTCAGCACTCACATCTAACATGGAAGGAACCAATCCTCTCACCATGACATAATGGCTTAGCCCTTACATTTGACCATGGAAGGAACCAATCCTCTTACCATGTCATAATAGCTCATGGACTCATCACTTCCCTTTGGAGGGAACCTCGATCTGGAGAACACTAAGCTTCTCCCTGAAGTATTCAAACTTCACTCTGGCCAATGGATTTGTCAACACATCAGCTATCTGTTTGTCTGTCACAACATAGTGGAGTTTCACTGCTCCTCTCTGCACCATATCCATGATACAGTGATATTTGATCTCGATATGCTTCGACTTGTCATGGAACACCAGGTTCTCTGACAACTTCACACAACTTTGGTTGTCACAATATATACAAGTAGCATCCAACTGGAGGTCAAATAAATCAGACAGTATATTCCTTAGCCATACTGCCTCACAACTAGCTGACCAAGCTGCGACATACTCTGCTTCAGCTGTACTCAGTGCCACTACTTCCTGCTAAACCAAGAGATCACACCTGATCCCATACTGAAGCAACACCCTATAGTTCTCTTCCTATCGATGGCACTGCCTGCCCAATCTGAATCAACATAACCTTCCAGGTTAATCTTCTGATTCACCTCATACTTGAGCCCATAATCAACTGTACCCCTCAGGTACCTTAGAATATGCTTTGCAGCAACCAAGTGAACATGTCTCGGATTTGTCAGGAACTGGTTCAAGGTGTTCACAGCAAAGCAATTATCTGGTCTTGTGTTTGTTAGGTACATCAAGGACCCAATCATCTGATGATACATCGTATCATCAACTACTTTTGATGAAGCATCACTCAATAGCTTCAGGTTTGATGACATAGGTGTGGTCATGGCCTTGCAGTCCATCATCCCGAATCTCTTCATGATCTCTATGGTATATTTCCCTTGTCCCAGGGAAATTCCATCTGCATTCTGCCACACCTCCATGCCTAGAAAATAGTGCATCGACACATCATAGGAGTATCACTGGTCTTCCGCCTTCCATCTTGAAGCAAAGGTTGGAATCCTCTTTACTCTCAGTAAATCCTAGAGTCATTAGTAATCGATCCATCCAGTCGTACCATGTCGAACCTTAGGATCTTCTGTAGTCACTCCCTCTGTCTTCCATACTCTATGCATTGAAACATTTTGTATTGGAGTGACAAGTAGCATCCTCTGATATTAATATTCTATGTATCCATCTAGGGTCACTAGATACCAAGATCCTCTATCTTGAACTTTTTCAAAAGTTCTTCTCACACCCATATGTGATCTTGTCATCCTCTATCAACCTTTTAGCAAAGGTTCAGTTCCTCATCAAGATCCTCATGTATGTTTTATTCCATGGGTGTCTTCTGAGCTCATAAAAGTCCTTCTTTCATTTGTACACATGATTCTGTCTATCATGTGTCTCAACTCCTACTAGCTGCAAATGTCTCTTCGTAGTCTATGCCTTATTTTTGTTGTTGATGTATTTGTAACTTCAGAATGTATTCATCTATGTATCTTATATATTGTAACCCGATTTTTAATCCAGGATGTATCTATTATGTAATTGAGTCATTTTGTCATGCCCCGATGTTCCGATCAGGAGAATAAATAATGTAAACAAGTCATGTCAAGTCATAGTGGGTAACCCTCCGATTGTGGAAGGGTTAAAGTCCCCGCAGTTCTGGGGCACTAGGGTTATTAAACTCTCCTAGTAGAGGTGGGCCCTAGTAGGGTTTTAGTCATGTCGGGATTAGTATAAATAGAGAGTTGGGTCTCTATTTAGCACACATCGCTCACACACTCAAGTGTAGCGCATATTTGAGGAAGGAGAAGACACTGGGGTTAGACAAGAAGAATATTATTGCTGTCGGGAGTGCATCTTACTATTTTGGGGTTTTACATCTTGTGCTGATTCTATCTCTGAGGAAGTTGCGGGGTTTTCTCCATTTATGGTTTCCTCGATGAAAAAAACCGTGTTCATTTTCTCTTGTGTTTGATTGCTGTACTTGTTGTTCTCTCAGTAAATATCCTAACATAATGCTAGCTTGAATTTTGAAAAAATAACATTTGTGAGAAGCCTCGTGCTACGAATCTTGCCTTGTATCCCACGATGTTTCCATCTACTGTATGATGGAACTATGAACTTCCCTTCATGTATCGATACTGCAGCCTAGATATCATTCTTCTTGAACTGGTCTTCCCTTTCTTCTTGGTTACTTCTTCATGGCTGGAAGGTTCTGCATCAATGATGTCATTTCATTCGTCATATTATTTTTCATCGTGAATTGTCGTTACTTGTTCTTCGAAACAAGTCTCATCCTTTTTTTCCTGTAGGCGACTATGTATGCGATCTTTCCTACAAGTCAAATGCATTTGTATGGTTAGAAACATTTCATAGGGAATATTCATAATGGAAAACTCTTATGCATAAATATATGATCATGCAACTATTTTTAGCCAATACAACATTCATCCATATCTCATGGAAACTTTCTAGATGCCTTCCATCTCTACCAGGAAAACATTGAGATTGTGCACTAATCTAATATGTCAGCAAAGAGGTTTCATTCTAGATAAGTAGCAATGGAGAGTTTTATAGCACCATGAGCTACTTACCATCACATGCATATTAATAGTATACTGTCATTAATGGAAACATTCTATCATGCATAATACATCAACTGAATATAAAAAAATGCATAACAAAACAATATCATGAAATGTCAATTGAATACTTATATTTATTTGTTTCGTGGGTAGAATCCTTCTTGATCCTCCAGCTTCATCATCTTCTTCATTCATAATAGCATCATTTCTTATCCAAATGATAAGAGGGATAAGAGGTTCTTCAAGAGTTGAGTCCTTCATATTCCTCATCGCTTGAGGTATCTTCTTTGGATGGTGAGAGCTTGATCTTTAGTTTCTCTCATCTTCTCTTCTCGTATTATGAGTCGAGCTTCTTCTTCTTTCCAACGTCTGCTGAAAGTAATCACTTCCTTATCACACACATTCCTTGTATGAATGAATCCCATGATCCTGGGAGGCCATTGAAGGTGGCTATCACCACTTCTGCATTCTCAACTTCTTCTTCTACTACTACAGTTTGTTCTTTGATTTGAGAGATCTCTGCATTTTGGATCTTCACATTCTTCAACTGGTTTCTTAAGGTCATATTCCGATTTATGTTCTTCCCTTCAAATATCTTGGTCAAGGAATCAAACATATTTTGTGTCTTTAGGGAAGAAACTTGTGGTATAAGGTGATTCGTGATTGAATCAACAATGATCTTCTTGGCCTTGACCAATTTGTTCTTGTGTAAGGCTTTGAGCCTCATCTCCCTCTGGAACTGGAACCTCTCTACTCATGTAGGTGTCCAATTCATTTTCTTCAAAGAGATCATATACTTCCATGCCTAGAAGTTTTCAATTTCACCAAGATTATCATCAAGCTGATGTGATAGATCACTTTGAAATGAGAACCTCAAATGAAAATAACAAAAGATTAGATCTTACCGATTTTAGGTGTCTGTCCTGGTTCCAGAGCTAGCTAATCTAGGGTTTGTCAGAGAAACCCTAATTTTCAAAATTTGGAATATTTCAGATTTGATTGGATAGAAAGATAGATATCTTCAAGTTGAGCTGTCCAATGTACTCCTTTTTTGAAAACAGTGGAGGGAAGCTTCCGGAACATGAAGCACTAGTTTACCAATTTCTTCTGCAGAAATTTCTGTTACTGTTTTGTTGGTATCTATGAAATTAATACTCCTTTATGTATGAAACTTCACACTAAGGTATCCTCACATTTCCCTGTTTCAACACCATAGGTTTCATCAGAATTGGTTTCCCCAATCGGGACTTATGATCGTTTTCCCAAGCTGACCTGTTATAGGACTGTTCAGAACATCGGAGTTGTATAGACTGCCACATGTCACTATTTCATATTCTGGTTCTGAAACTTGGAACAAAGAAAGTACAGTATAGGCCCTTTCTAGAAAATATCTAGAAATTTCATTTGAACCTTTTATCCCAAGATATTGCAATTCTCCCCAGGTGTCCTGTTTAGGGATGAATCCTGGAAGAGGTTAGAACCCTAATTTAGAGGTATCCTATCTCCTAGAATATAGTGAATCTGAGGCTGAATGTTTTCCATAGTGTAAATCAGGATTTTTTCTTCTTCCTGTGAAAGTTTCAGCTCCTGCGGCTTCTCCAATCCTGAGATATAGTGAATGTACCAAATCTTATCCGTTTTAGTATTTAGGGTTTTTCCAGCTTGGGGTCAAACTAGGGTTTGACTTTCTCAGAGTTTCACCCAACCAAAAATATTGACCCAGGTCTCTAAACTTAGAATTTGATGAGGAGAGAAATCCTATGCTGGGCTCACTCAAAAATTCTTCTTTTGTAAGAAGCCCTAATTTCTCGCACCAAAAACTGAAAATGCTTGGAATCAAATTCCACTTCGACAGAAAGATGCACCCTTCAATGGAGAGTCAGCCTAGCATACTTTTGCTAATGGATTGTGGAGAGAGACCCAAAAATTAAGAAGCCCTAGCTTCTACAGGTGCACAATGTCTTCTTCTCAAGTTAGTTCTAATGCCATGTTATATTTTTATCATTCAAGCTAGCATTATGATATTAGGGTCTTTAACTGAGAGAATAACATGGACAACAATAAACACAAGAGACAAGAGACACAAAGAATTTTCCTCAAGGAAACCATAACGGAGAAAACCCTGCAACTTCCTCAGAGATAGAATCAACACCAAAAGTAAAACCCAAAAACATAAAGATGATCTCCCGATAGCAGTAGTCTCTCTCTCTGATCCTAGCAACTTCTCTCTCACTCATGCTCCCCAATGAGTGAGTGTGTGTGTGATAAATAGAGAGGCTCACTCTCTATTTATATTCTTTCATTCACTTGAAGCCCACTCTAGCATGTCGGCGTCACTTAACAATTACTTACTAGAGCTGACATGTCTAGGAGTGTATAATAACCCTAGTGCCCCACAACTTGTGGGGACTTTTCCTCCTCTGACCAACAAGGAGGGTTATACTTAACACAATGGTGGGGAATATTGCCCTAAATTACAATGACTCACCTAGGGTCAACTTCTCTAGGATAGTCTAATAAACCTAGGGCCCCACAACTGTTGGAACCTTAACCCTTGACCAATAGGAGGATTGCCCACAATGACTTGACATGACTTGTTCACATTATTGAATCTCCCAATAGGAACATCAGGGCATGGCATGACTCGAATACATTACAAATACATCCCAGAATAAACATCGGGATACAATACATAAGATATACGGATGAATACATTCTGAAGTTACAAATACATCAACAAAAAAATATGACATGTGTGGTCATTGCCATGTACAATATAGATAGATCAGAATCTTCATGATGAATATATAGAAAGGATCATGGTCTCCATGAAAGATGAAGATATATAATGGATCAAGATCTCCATAATGGCTGAAGATATCTAACATACACTGGAATCAAGTCACGAGAGCTGAAATCTCATGAACACTAGCACGATCAAGGAGGTAGCATACATGAAATGCCACCAATCTAGAAGGTCTTCTACACAATCCGCTATGAGTACATGTCCTAATATGTGAATAAAGGTGTCGAGGTTGAACATAGTAGTCCATAATCTGATTACCGATCATTGATGTATACCGTTAACAGACGCGAGATCACCCATTGATAATGAAAATGGGAATCAAGGTACTAGAGTGCAAACTAACAAGTGTGAATAAATGTTTTGAGGTTGAACACTTGAGAGAATCCATCGATCAGGGGACATTGATGTATTCCCAAAACTGTCAATGGCGAGAGAACCGCCACTGATGAGTGCAAGTCTCAAGGACCTCAAAATTACTCTAGATTCCTATCCCATAATAAATGATCTGAAGTCGATGGAATGAAATCCGCTGGAAGGAGGGCATTAAGGCATCCCTCATCATCCAACATGAGGTACTCAGCAAAGCTGTATAATGTGGAAGGACTTGATCATACTGTGCATGAACTAGTATCAGTATCGGGAATGACCAACATGTAAACTCAAGAGCACCGAGGAATGGCCGACTTAGGTTTCAACTTCCTTCGAGCAAGAGCATAAATGTGAATGGTGACTGAATGTAGGCAGCATAAACTCAATATACAAAACTGGGAAATTTTTACGACATAGGAGGCATCTACAGAGGCTCCATAGGGACTGGAAGCTTAACTAGTCGATGGATATAAACTCATAGAAATGAGTACAACTCCTAAAGTCAAACTATTAACCCAACCAACGGATGTGATATACAATGCTCTGTTTGAAGGTGACACGACTCAACTGCTGCCAAAGATAACATATTTTCCTATCCGGATTTTTGGTTTTTTGATTTTTTTGGACTTTTTCAAATATTTTGAAAATATTGAAAAAGAATAAAAGTGCTTTATAGTTACAGACTAGGAGGAGACGAGTTTCAAGGGGAAAACAAACTAGTTCCAAGCTGCAGAACATACCTATTCTCAATGCAAGGACACATGTGTAGGATAACGACACTCGGGGGGAAGTTCCCTCCTGGTAAAAAATGGGGAATCAAGCTGCAAATGATATGTAAAATGGCTCTACTTGGCTAGACATGAGACAAGCTCAGGATATATAGCTGATAATCAAAGTCAGGGAAGCCAGCATAAGGCTCAATAAGGCAAGCAAAACTCATGATAATGCAATTACAACTTGACATAAGGGAGTCCTGGGGAAAAAGGCCAGCAAAAAGATCAAGAGGAGTATGAGGCTCTTGCACAAAGTCATGGTGATACTATACAAAGGACTCCCACACCCTAAGGGAAAAATGTCGGCATGGGCACCAAATGCAAAACAGGAGCTAACTAGGGCACCCATGTATGGTCAAGCTCTACCATTCACATCATGTCACTTCTAAAAGCAACAGGGAGGTTCCGTGACAAGATAGAATGGGTTCGTACCTAAGGTTATAATTGAATAGTAATACGGTCATGCAAAGTGCAAATGGATGTGAAACCTAACCTATATGCTATTTTAGACATAATACCTGAAATTGGCACAAACGGGTCAAAACCACAGCCAAAACGGTGCTCAAAATGGACTCCTACATCATCAAATTAGTCCAAAACGGTAAAAAACGGTCCAAAACTATAGAAAGTGGGTAAAAAATTTCAAAAATCTCAATTTTTTTTTATAAATAGTAAAAAATTCAAAAATTCCATATCATTTGAAATTTTTACCCATTTGAGCTCAAAACTTTCAACGTGAATTCCGGGAGCTTCGTCCGGTGAAATTCGACACCGTTTGTTCTAGGTAACTCCTCATGTCCTCCTCTTCCTATTTCATGTAAATTTTTTCAATTTCCATGGTCAATTTTAATTTTAGGCCAATATAAAATAGTCGTTTCAGCCCACATGGATATTGGGTTTTTTTCTGCGTATAGGGCTGGCCATACGCAGAAAAACCTCCCAAAACCGCATACATACGCGGCTGTCTTGCAAACAATTGCGTATGCGGTCACGCATAAGGATTTTTAAGGTATATAATGACCAAAAATCATTTTTTATGTGCAGGATGGTTCTAAAATGGAGGGAGAGGGAACATGGAGATGTAGAAGAGGCTGTTCAAGGTGACTTAATGGCTCAACAAGATCTTTGTGCATGCGGTCTATATAAGTTTTGGTGTCTTGGCAGCTCGAGGGCCAAACCAATATTCATGCAAATGCTAGTAGACTACTGGGATCCAGACTCAAAGTATTTTCATATCGACGGGAGGTCTCTCACTATATAGATTGAGGACATATATTTTATTACTGGATTATCCCGACGGGGAGAGGTGGTGAACCTACGCTCTCGCAGGGCTAGAGGTGGCCTTACCATTGATGAATACATTGTAGTATACTATTTTCCAGACACAAAAAAGGTTGGGAGTCAAGTCCTGGAAAAATCTATCCAGGTACTAGGACTGAAGGCCATACTATTGGCGCTCGGCAGGATAGCCGGTCTAGCTTCACTCCACCAAGCCTTGCAGCGATTGATGTTCTATGCGATGGAGTGTATGAGACCCACTGTGTACGACTGGAGCACTGCGCTATTGAGTAATATGAAGCAGCAGCTTAGTGACTACAAGATGGGTAGGGTGAGAAACTTTGGTTTCAGTAGCAAACTGAGCATGTTCTTCTTTGGGCATGTACCAGGGCTAAGCTCTAGAGTGGACATTCCTCCACACAGAGTTCGATATCTGGCCCAACGACGTTGGGAAAATGTTATGCGTAGACTAGGCTGAGGTAGGGTGGCTAACCCTCACCCAACAGACTTCTTTCCTTGGTGGTGGTGGAAGATCATTGGCATCGATGACTATCCCTATGCAAGGATAGATTTTCGAGGAGATCCGAACATGCCCCTACCACCAGGACTAGCATATGGTGACATAGGTAACAAATCCCAAACCCTCTTTTCAAGTTTTTTGAATTATTTTTTTTTTGTGTTTTTTGATATATTGACTCAAAATACATGTTTTGGTGTGACGACACATAGTGACAATCTGTCATGTGTATGCAGATGTTGGACCACGGTGACTAGATAGTTTCCCTCATCATAGATGGAGGGAAAGAGGAGATGACATCATGGGTGTGGATGCAGAGCGGGTGCTCCAAATCATCCACACAAATCTTGTATGCTTGACACACAGGGTACCCATGGCACAAGTCTAGGACTTGCCTGAGGCCATGCAGCGCCAGGTGGTTGGTGTACCATGGGCACGGGTTTGCTTATTCTGATGACTAGCTAGAGCCATAGTGTGCTACCATGATCAGAACCCCCCTCCTCCTCCTTAGGCTTAAAGACCTGAGAGTGTTTCATTTTTGTACTACCGTGTATTATATTTTGGTGGCTCGGAAGCCCCATTTTTGTATTATGACACTTATGTATTATGACATCACATTTTGGATGTTTAATGAAAAACTTTTATGATGATTGATTTTATTTATTTACATGTGTGTAAAAATGTATTTTTGTGATATGCTTATCGTCTATGAAACAAAATCCAATCTAACACATAGTTAGCATATGAGTCAGCAACTTGATTCAAAATTCTTGAAACATGTATGTATGTTATGTTCTGAAATTGCCGTTCTAGCAATATCACATGTAATAATGTTCGTAATAATGTCGGATCTCTAATATGATACAAGACATTAAGCTGTGAAACCACTAACTACGATTCAAGACATACCTCAAGAGATAGAACACCATGTGAAATGGCATCCCATAATAACTCGATAACGACACTATATTCAGGAACATTGTTCGAAGAAGGCCGTAAACATATGCCTCCTGAAGATAATACCTGACACGTAGGAGTATAAATCACCCAAGCAGCAGAAGCTGAGTTTTGAGTGTGGCGGCTAGCACCATCAGCGAATCCTATGTAAGAGGAAGACTCCATTGACATCTACCATAAGAAACACAAGCTAATCAACAAACCTGATCACCATAAGAAAACCTAACTATGCAAAAAACTGTACAATAATATACAATAATCAGCCCTCGCTGAAGATCATGCATAGTATTTTTTAAGATAGAGCCCATTTCTAGGCTCCGCCAAGGCTGTCCCTTCATAATCCACCAGCTCATAGGTGCCATTCTCTAACACACGTTTGACTACGTAAGGACCATGCCACATGGGATTAAACTTCCCTGCCCCCAAGGGTTCTTTAGCTTGATCCCATAAAAGGACCAAATCACCTTCACAAAACCTCCTCGAACAGACAGAATTATCATATTGGACCTTAATGTAATGCTTATTTACTTCTAGAGCCACTAAGGCATCCCGACGCTTCTCATGAAGCTGCTCTAAGTGGACCAAACGTTCCTCCAATGCGAAAGTGTCTGGTAAAAGCTCTATAGCTGGCTTCAACAAAGGGATTTCAAATTCAACCGACAAGACAGAATCTACCCCATGTATGAGCTGATATGGAGAGAAACCAGTGGAAGTCTTAACCACAGTCCTATAGGCCCACAAAGTAGGATATAATATGATATTCCAATTCATCTTACTTTATGCGATAGTTGATTGGAGAATGGAATTAAGTGATTTATTCACTGCTTCAACCTGTCCATTCGCCTTAGGGTAATAAGAAGAGGAGTGCTCCTGCTTATACCCTAACTTTGAATCAAACTCTTCCATCATTCTATACTGAAAGTTCCTGCCATGGTCAGTGACAAGCTCGTTCGGAATGTCGAACTGAGTAATAATTTGGTTGAAAATGAAATGCATGACTGTCTCACCATCAGATTTAATCATGGGCATAGCCTCAGCCCATTTCATGAAATAATCGACAGCCACTATGATGTGATGATGCCCCCCAGCCGAAGATGGGTTGCAATCCATGAAGTCAAGCCCCCACTTTATGAAGGGACCGGCGATGATAATCGGATGTAACGGGGCAGGATGCGAGTGCATATTGTGTGCAAACACCTAGAAAGGGTGACACTTCTTGACCACATTGAAACAATCTTTGAAGATCGATGGCCAAAAATATCCCACTGTCAAGATTTTTTGGGCTGTAGAAAGCCCAGATAAATGACCACCACATGCCCCTCCATGGCAATCATTTAGCACAACCTCAAGCTCATCATGGATTAAACAATGACGTAAAATGGAATCTACCCCATGGTGGTACAAAGTGTTATCCACAATAAGGTAGTTCTTAGATACATGACGTAATCGTTGTCTCTCATCCCGTGAAAGGTGAGTAGGGACCTTCAACATTTGCAAATATATAATGATATCCCCATACCATGGGTCCAAAGTTGAGATAAGGAAAATATGCTCATTGACAAATGTATCCTCATAAACCTCCTCCTCCTCCACACTTGGAAAATCAGAAATGAGCTCCACAAAGATCAACAATTTCTTGGATTTCGCCGAAACGAATTGAAGATCGAACTCTTGCAAAATAACAATCCACTTATTATATTTTCACCCGATCATCCTTCTAGTGAGGACGAACTAAAATGGATTGACATGAGCTACCACCAAGTTCTGGTGAAGGAGAATGTAATGTCTCAATCTCTAAACAACATGCACGGTGGCCAAGGCAAGTTTCTCCACATGAGAATAACAGATTTCTGAATCAATAAGTTTCCAGATCAAATAATATATGACATGCTCATGGAGCTCCTCATCTTCCTAAACCAAAACCATACCAACCATATCCATGAACGCGGCCACATAAATAAAAAAATGAGGACTATATTCAGGTGGACTAAGCATGGGGGCCGATGCTAAGGCTCGCTTAAGAGCATCAAAGGACTCATGGGCTCACTCATCCCAGCAAAAGGTAGTGTCCTTCTTTAAAAGATGCATAAAGCCTTTAGTCAAATTGTCAAAATTAACCATGAATCTCCGCAAGAAATTTTCCATGCCTTGCAAACACTAAATATGTCTAATATTACACGGGGGAGATAATTGAAGTATTTCCTCAACCTTTAAGGGATCGACTCTTATACCTTCCTTGGATACAATGAACCCTAGAGAGGGACCAACTGTCATGCAAAAGATGCACTTATGAGGATTTAACCTAACCTGCTAATGGTGGCATCTTTCAAATACTAATCTCAAATGGTATGGATGACGTACTCTCAGATGAGAATGAGTAGCAAGATCATCCAAATACACTTCAATAATTGTTTTGAGATCATGAAAAATTAAGGTCATAGCCCGTTGAAATGTGGCTCTGACGTTTTTAAGACCGAAAGGCATCTTCTGATATGAAAATGTACCCCAAAGACAAATAAATGCAGTTTTATGTTGATCCTTGGGTTTGATTTGAATCTAATTATATCCAAAAAAACCGTCCATGAAGGAGAATACCTCGCCTCCCTCACACTCATCCAAAATATGATCAATAAATGGTGTGAGAAAATTATCCTTAGGATAAGCACGATTTAAATCATAGAAATCAGTGCATATACGGATTGCTCCATGCTTCTTATCAACTAGAACGGGGTTTGAAACCCACTCCGTCAAGGGAACGGGATAGATAAAATCAACTTTTAACAGTTTCTCTATCTCATCCTTAATAGCGGGTGCTTTTCTAAGATTCACCGCACACAAATGTTGTCGAATGGGCTTTGCATTCGGATAGGTATTAATTTCATGTTCGATAATACGAGGGTCGATACCTGGAATTTCCTCGTATGACCAAGAAAAGATGTCACGAAAATATTTAAACAACTTGGTATACTCTGTAATATCATCAGGGGAATAGTTTTCCCCAATGTAGACGTTCTCAATTTTTCCAGGATCACGAGAAATATTGATAGGAATAGTAGGTGATAAGTTCACCATGTTCCCATCAGCCATCTGACCAGGATAACTCAATGGAACCATGGGACTAGCAATATTCTCACTAAGAATCTCCCTAAAGTCCTCAAGCTCCATACGGTTAAGCTCAGGAAGAAAATATGATCTATGATGTAACTCTTCCCAAGGTGGCTCAACCCCAGACATGGCCTCAATAATGGCTTCATCTGATGGAAAAACATCATCAAGGAAATCATGTGCGTGAGAGGACTCAACTACCCATGTAGGAAGCACATACGGGTCCTCCTCCTCCGTCCACAAAGAGGAAGGACTAGGATCTACAACACAATCAAGATTCGCTTGATATGCTATCATTGCTGTAGGAAACGACACATCCATTTTGATAATTCCATTTGAAGGACTCGATGAAGGAAGAATCCAAGGACCTTCCATATGGGTAGTGCGAAAAGACACCGACTTCAACGAAGATGAATCCCCATCAAAACTAGATATGATCATAAGAACGGGTGCAGGACAACTAAAGGTCCCCATAAGAGATGGATACATACCCACACCCACACTCCCAGTTGCCAACTGAGAATGATCGATAATCGGGATAGAAGCTCCTGATGATGCACTGACACTCAGATTACAGAACGATGTCTGATCAATTGTAACAATATTCCCATTAAATGGAAAGCATACTGCTCGAAATAGAGAAGAGGCTACGACTTGCATACTATACATCCAATTCCGGCCCAGTAAGAGATTGTAGTCAAGGGGCACATCAACCACCTCGACCTCGATCACAATGGTATTCCCTCCCAATTGGACCTTAAGAGAAGGAAGAATCCCGTGCGGCCAAAATGATCTACCATCAAAGGCAGTCAACATGGTAGCGGATTGAGACAACTTGAGAGAACCCAAACCCTTCCAGCACGACAAAGACATCATGGAAGTAGCAGCACCTTTGTCAATCAGAATGCGTTTGACGGTCATATTAAGACACTCTACATGAATCAAAAGAGACACATAGTAAGGAAAGTGAAGCTGCAGTCCTATGGTTTCAAATTTGATGATGGAAGAAGAGTTATCATCATTAATCCCAAGAGCAGAAAGCAAGGCTTTCCTTTGCGACAGACAACTCTGAAGTACTTCAAGTGTGGACATCACACAAGGAGTTTGGCCCAAATCCTTGACAACGAAATAGTTCTAGGCAGCTTAGGAATTAGGATTGTGCCATGAATGATTTAGGAATCCCTTAGGAATGTGAGGTGCAATTTCAGGTTTATCCACATGGTTTTCGATACGCAAAGGGCTCTCAGGTGGAGCGGGTTCTTTTCCAAGGTCCGGTTGTCATGAACCATAATCTTTCGTATCAGTCACAACCTTAGTAGCACGTACCTTGTTGATGCAACCATGACCATTATTGGCTTCTGACAGATTTTGATCTTCGCCTGACACACAATGAGGATCATTGGTCCTCGATTTCATATTTTGATTATGGGGTAAAGGATTGGCCAGCACAGCTGACCCATGTTCAATGAATCTCGAGGCATCTTCCATATGAGGGCACAAGTGAGTGAGGTGGTCCTCCTTACACAATTTACAAGGAAAATTAACCTTACGTTTAGACTAATTTTCTCCCCCAGCATTGCGGGCGTTCTTGTCATTAAAATTGTAATTTTCATTCTTTTTCCCACACTTACAATTATTTTTAGCCTTTTTCTTATTCCTTCCGGGCTGCTGGTTGCCCTTCTGGTCTGACGATTGCATGGAAAGTACACTTGCCATTTGGGTGGGTTGGGATGACGCCGTGGCTTTCCTCAAAGTGGATTGATTAATAGACAACTGGCTCACATGTTTTACAACTAAATCCGCAGGTTTGGCACTTGTAACACCCACAATTCCATTGGCATGTGGTCCAGGCTTGATCTTGGGATCGAAACTAGAACGCGTAGCATTAGGTATGATCTCATATAAAAGTATGGATTGAGCATAGATCAAATCCAATTCCTGTGCCCTAAAGATTGCTTGTTCCTTGTTTTGGATTCCGGATGTAGAAACATCCTTCACGATGTAAGGTAACAATGATTTGAGGAACCACTCAAGGAGAAATTCCGGTGGTATGAAGGCTTTAATAAACCTCTTCCGTCTATGCCTCTCTTGGATATGGTCTGAGATATTTGTCGCTTTGTCTTGTCGAAATGTTGACAAGAGTTCTGTACCAATGTCGTAACACATGGGTAGCTGGAAGTGATTGAGGAAAGTCATAGCAAGGTCATCGAACAAAACGAATGCCCTGCTCGATAACTATATATACCATTTCACTGTAGGCCTGGTGAGATTGCATTGAAATAGCATTAAATAGATTGAGTCATCGTGTAAGGAATTGGAAGAGCACCAAAGGTGAAAAGTAGTGACATGTTCACTAGGATCTTCTCCTGCTTTGCCCTCAAACTTGGGAATGTTTGAGGAAAGCTTGTTAGGGATAGCTGGCCAAGCCAGGTCATGAGATACCAGATTGTTCATGAGTCTCGATAAGTCAGGTAAGTTTAACATTGCGAGGAAGGGGAGCCTAGGTTGAGCTGGTCTATATCACGCTCCTTGATAGTTCTGGTTCATATAAGGCTAACTACTGTAAATACCATGGCCTTGGCCATAATATCCTCCTCCCGTTTGACCCATGTAGGGCTGCATGGAAGCATTATTATGTGGTGTACCTTGACTGTGTAGTGCTACAAAGCCATAATTAGAAGAGTAAGAAAGTTTTTGATACCCATACCCATAGGGTTGATAGTTCTATCCATACTGCGGTCCATAATATTGTCCATGAGAATCTCCATAAGGTGTCCCATGAGAAGCTCCATAATTAAGGATATGGGTAACGCCTTGCAATGGACCATGAGACAATCCAGAAATAGGAATATGAACTCCTAATACAACATGAGGTACTTGATTCTGAGATACTACTATGCGAGTAGTTGCAGTACGAACATGGCTAGTAGCGATATTTCGGTCCAAAGGACCACGTGAATGAGGGGGAGGAAGGGTTGTCAAAAATGAATTCGAAGGAATAGGGTTTGAGGACGAAGGGACATGTGAAGGGATGTAAGTGGTGTTCCTTATGTTCACTCATCTCAGTTCTGGTATCTGCATATGACTACTAACACGAGGTCTAGGATGGACATGTGAGGTAGCTTCCACCACTGGGATGGAAGGTGCAATGTCACTAGTGCTCCCAAATATCTCTGCATGGAAAGGAATAGGAGTGCCCCCATGCATAGTGCTAGGTTCAATTTCTGACTCAACATGATGTGCCAGATCGTGTGCATGGATATCAAGCATGACATAACAAATATAACTAGTGCTTGTGGGTTCATGATGAGTCTCATCATCTAGTAACCAATACTGATGACCTGTGAATGAGGGATCATAACCAAAATGTGAAGGTATTTCTGGTGAAGGATCATATACAGGAGTAGAATCTACATCTCCAACCTCGTGAGGTGGAGAAGACATCTCAGAAATCTCATCCTCATGATCTCCCATCGTGTGTGAATCAATGTGAGAAGTAGTCCACCTGGATTGTCTGTTTATCTCTCCCAAAGGAGGAGGAGACGTGGAAGGCGGAAGTCCTACTAAATGACGAGAACAACGAAGTACCGTGCCTGAATCCACAATGAATCAAAAAAATGAAAAAGACTCTATATAATTACGCAAACCCTAGGCAAACTAGCATGCACAGAACATACACCTATACAATGTAAAGCCAAATCACAAGCAAACAAGGGTAGGATATGTGAGCTCCTGAATGAAGCAGGTATGTCTTTCCTAGGAGAGGATTGAGAGTCCCATACACAAAAAGCAGAGGTTCGTAACCAATTATAGTGGCCCTTAGCTTCAATGCATATAGCAAATGTGCTGTCTGACCCCTACCTGGCTAGGACATTTGCAGAATAACCTCTGTGAAGTACCCCCTCGATAACCTAGGTAATGCAATTAAGGTCACCTCAATATAATCAATGCTCAGGCAGACAGTCACAAGCGAGATTGACTGTATGGGCAGGGTAGCAAATCCTGAAACTCTCGAAAGAGCCCCTAGATACGAATACAATCCTGGAAATATCTCCGGTGCTACTCAGTTATGACCAGGGGTCATCCCAATCAATAACCACTCACACTGCCTCGTGCTTAACTCCCTTGTAAGAGGAGGATCCTGAGAAACACTAATTATATAAAGGAATTTCACTCTCTCACTTGGACAGACACATAAATGTTTCATTTAGTGGTCTTGGAGAATTTACTCACAATTTACTATTCCAAGACCCTAAGACTTAATATTGTTGGTGTACCCTGTAAAAGAAAAGAGTGTAATTCATTTTATTATGTGTTGATTTTAATTGGCTTATTACTCAAAAGGGAAAATGATCATGCAACTAATGATGTTATGACGCAACAATAAGTAAAATTCACACCTAAGAATCAATGCAAATGCACTATGTCAAATGAAAAATGGGGTATTCCACTACGTGAAGTGCAAAATTTCCTTCAAATGAAGATGCAATTATTCTATATGAAAATCTGACTAATACTTCTCCAAGCAAACCTAATGCAAGTACCATGCAAAATGGAAAATGCAACAATGCATAATGATGCAAAAAGAAAATGTTTTTGTATTTTTTGAATTAAAATGAGATAATAAAGCAAAAATATGACTCTACAACCTCAAGATTCTACAAGCACTATCAGACAACACCCAAGAAAAGCACTAAGGTAAAAGAGACATAATGCACTAATCCCAAAACAAAAAATAGAAAATGCAATGACAAGAACATTCTCCAAAAAATTCAAACTAAAAAAGCGTCTCTGGTCAGAAACAAGGGGTGTATGCAGACTCCAAAAGCATCCAAGAAGACTCAACAATTATCCAAACTCACCCGGTAACACTTAATCTCCCCCAAAAAGGAAAAACTCAGGGCATACGCGACTATGTGCAGAAAACCCGCGTATATACGTAGATATCCCAGTAAAAACCATGTGTACACGCGACCGTGAAGACAAAACTCGTGTGTAGGAAGAAAAAGAGATTAAAAAGAAGGTAAACAGAAAAGTTGAGACAAAAATTACTCCTATCAGACACTACTAAGCAAACATGACCCTAGTCCCGACTCAGAAACAGAGAAATCATAGCAATTCAAGAACATTGAATGCCGATAAAAACACCCAAAGGAAATGACTAGGAAATCCCCACTATGGTCGCCAATTCTGTTACAGAGAAAACTTCTTATGGATTGGGGTGCTACAATAGATAGAGTAACCACATAAATCATTCCTTTCCCATATGTAAGAGAAACAAAACATCTAACACTAAAGGATCTTGAAACATACCTTATTTCGGATGGTTGATGTATATCCCCATTGAGCTTTTCCACTCTCGCTTGTATCAGACATTTTCTCTCTCAACATTCAACAAACAAGACACGCATGCTATATAATGGTGTTAGAACTACTCTAGCATATATAATTTAAATACACATTATTGGATAGGAAAAGATATTTCTATTAATATAAATAAGAGATTACAATAGTGACAACCTCTGTCGGGATGTCTGCGAACTGGAGAAACTGAGTCCTCCACCTGGGTCCACCACTTCAATCCTCCATCTCTCGATAGCAAGCTCACAAGAAAAGGAAATCTTGGGAAGAACACAAAGTTCTCCAAGGGACAAAGGGATGCAGACTCAAGTATAAGCTCTGACAACAATGGACTATAGTTTTCTTGCTCTTCAATTCCTCCCCTTTCAATGTATCCAAAGGGTTCCTTATATAGTGCTTCAATGGGGTAATGGAAGGTCAAATCCAAGCGATCTAAAGGCATATGGAAGTCCAAGAGACAAGTGACTCGGATCCACATCAAGGAAAACTCCAAAATTATTTGGCCTTTTTCACACATCCCGATGTACGTGGGTTTGAGGGTCATATCCACGTATATACGCGAGAATAGGTTTAAAAGTCGCGTATGGAAAATAATGCATGTCTTTAGGGATGATCTTGGAAACATCAAAGGTACAAAAATGGTCTATGGGGTCCAAAGAGTCTACAGAGGAACAGGGAATGCCATAAAGGTGTGATCCACCATGTGTGGTAAAATCAGCTGTAACAAATATTTTGGATTGTAAAGGCATGGACACACCCATGGACGCCAACTTGAAGATGTTGTTTGATGAGACATTAGAGTTAGTGGACATGACTTAGTACAGAAAAATTATTGGGTCATTGATGTATCTAATGAACACAAGGCCAGATATATGCTTTGTTGTGAACACATTAAGTCAGTATCTAGTCAAACCTAGACGGGTTGACCCGACAGCTGCAAAGCATGTTATGAGGTACCTTAAAGTTACGATATATTTGGGACTCTACTATGGGAGAGATCATGACTAAATATTATATATAGATATACAGATTCATATTGGGAAGGCAGTGATGCAGACAGGAAGAACACCTCAAGTGGAAGTTATGGTCTAGGATCTGCCATGATCTCATGGTTTAGTAAGAAACAATCAAGTGTTTCTCTCAGTACAGTTGAAGCAGAGTACATTACAGCTTTCTCTGCTAGTTGGGAAGCGATATGGCTTCAGAAAATTGATTTTAGGACTATTTAACATTGGGTTGGATACCACAGTGATTCTTTGTGACAACCAGAGTTGCATAAAGATGAAAAAGAAGCCTATGGGATATGGTACTAAAGGGAGATATAAAACTCCAGTATGTAAGTACTGATGAGAAAGTTGATGATGTAATGACCAAGTTTGGTGTAGTTCAAAAAGACTTTCCTCACAAGGAGGAATAGTGATGATGGTACTACATACTTTCCTTACAAGGAGGAACATTGATGTTGATATAGATATTTCCTTGAAAGGAAAAATAGGTCGAAGATATGGACCCTTCTCAAAAAGGAGAAATGGGTCAAAGATATGGACCCTGTAGCAGGGATTTCTCCTTGCTACAAGGGCAGAAATGGCTCCCTTCTGTCTATAGGATAGAAGGGTAGGTTCATGCTTGTAAATACAGAAAAGAAAAGCGGGAATGAAACTCGATAGAAATAAAAGAAAAGATGGAAGAGAAATATGGAGAAACCCTCTGCAAACAAAGGTTAGGTTTCTGCTTCCAATAACCTGCAAACAATCATTAAGCTACAGTAAACCGAAATTCCTGCAAAACAAGTTAGGAAATAAACCTGCAAATGAAACCATGGATTAGAAAGCAAAGAAATTACTAAGCAAATACAACAAATAACAAGCTATACCTTCTCTTTGGGTGGAATGGGTCACCATGCCCTAGCTTGAAGAAGCACCTCTCTTGGATGGGGGAGCTATGGCTCAATGGCGATGGAGGAGAGGGAGTGTGTGTGTCTTGAGAGACAAAGGGTCTTAAGGCATCCACGGGCACCATAACAGTATGCAAGGGAGAAGTGTTTTGAGAATGACCCCCCACCCTCCTTTTATAGCTTTTTTTGGGGTTTTAGGGTTTTAAGCCCTTGGTCTAGGATTTAGCCCTTTTTGCCCTAATTTTAGCTCCTTTTAGGGTTTTGGCCCCTTTTTAGGGGATTTAGCTCCTAGGAGAGTATTTTAGGCTCATTTTTGGGGTTTTTAAGCCCTTTTCTTCATCCTTAAGCATTTTTGAGGGTGTGGGGGTATAATGGAGGGTCGTGAAGTGGTGTCCATGGGTGGTGTAGGTCATGGAGAGCTTAGTGAGGGATTTTTTGGGTTAACAGATTGCCCCCTGATGTGTGAGGGCAGGAGCTCATCATATGGCCTATGGACATCATAGGATTTGCTGTGGTGAGGTGGTGCTTCCAAGGATGGGGCATGGTGGCTTTTGGTTTTTGTATTAATATGGTTCCCATCAATGGGTGAGATATAAATAATGTGTGACATGTATATGGACGAGGCAGGCATCCCCATGCTCATGACAATGCCAAAAGAATAATTTGATCTATGCTCTAAAATACAAGAGCCGATCATATACAACTAATGATACAATAAATGCCTCAATGTGAGGCTGAATATAATACTGATCTGGTACATTGGACCCATGGCATTCTCATGGAATGCTATATATTCATGACTAATGGTCTGCTGGATCTAGAATGGTACATAGCTGTATGGACTCGATGATTGAGAGTCAGAGTCTCTGTGGTACAAGTATGATGCATTAATCATAAATCTATATAGAAGCACTATTGGGGCTTCTGAACACTGTCTCCAATGCAACCCAGAAATCACAAGGGACATAACTTGTTTAGGTCCCTTGAATAGATTCATCAATGTGACATTCGGGGTCTTCTACCAAGTACTGTGTGGACCAAACCCCGTACAAATCTCAACGGTGCAATGATGTAGTTGGAGTCAAGCACATGAGAAACAACCATCTTGAGAGGTACTAAGGACTCCTCTCAAGTGGTCCAAGGAACTCATCAATGAGGTTAAATGAAACCAGGATACATGGACCTCTAGAATATATGTGTTGTCGTCGACAGAGGGAGACCTGCCCCTAGTCAAGGCAATGATGTTTCCTTACCATGAGCATGAGGGAGATAACCGAAAGGTGTGAGACAATTTGTGGACTAACCCACTGGAATGGGGGGGGGGGGGGGGGGGGAAAGAATTGAATAGGGGCAGGGGGAGTGTGGTAGACTCAAAATTCCTTTGTTCAGAGTATGACAGTAGGGCGGACTAGGAAGTAAATGAAACTTGACTCATGGGAATGGGATCATAGCTGTAATACCGAGAATGTCACTGCAAATGGGAAATACTTGTAAAAGGTTATTGATGGGATCCAAGGAAGACACATTGCAGAGTACTCTGAATAAAGGTGACCCAACGGGGGAATGGTGCCAAACTGTTTTCTATGGGGTGGTGTCTAGGGAGATAGTTATGGTACGATCTTGTGTATTTTTGGCGAGCCCGAGAAGGTAAATGCTTGATGGTGCTTTCAATTTTAGAGAGTCTGAAAGCACGAAGAAGAGTCCAGTGGGGGCTCTTTTTCATTGGTAGTCTCCTGTGCTCGAAAAAGGATAAAAGTATACATAGGAGAGCTCACCCATCCTATAGGGGATGAGATACTTCTTTACCATTGGTAGTCCAATTAGGCTGGAAAAGGTTAAACCTATATTGACTGGACGGTCATTCAGATACTTTTACGAGCATGAACGAAACCAAGTTTTCTCGGCAATCTTTTCTTGATGAGAAGGCTGGAAAAGAGCTTAACGACAACCCGTGGTGAGATTTTTCATAAAGTGCGGCCCCTCTGCCCGAGAAAGCATAAAAGTATGCATAGGGGAATGGTCTTGGCTTGAATACGCCAAGGTGGTCCTTTTCATTTGATGGTCTACATGGTTTGCAAAAGGAGGTAAATGAGACGATGTAGACGCCCTTTCCTATACTTTAGTGAGCGGGAAAGGAAGTAGCTACGCTGGGCAATCTTTTCATTGTTTTTAAGAGTTAGAAAAGAGCTTAAACGAAACTCCAGTGTGGTCAACCGATTGTAGTGGCACAGGCGGTGCCCCATATCGGGACGGTGGACAATGGTCCAAAGGTCATCCATGTAGTATGGACGGAGCAGAATGCTCTCAAACATACCAATACATGTGCGGGATAGATTGCGGTAGAGGCTCGCGAGTTGGTGTGACAGAGTCATGCAAACAGAAGTGGCTCTCGGACAGAGGTTAGGAGAGCGTGTGTGTTTTTTGTGGTGGATGGACTTGACTACATGTGATGTGAGTGCAAGTACGGGGGTAGTTCTATGCCAAATACATGCAAGAAAAATAAATCGTTTTGTGGACAATGGTCCAGAGATCCATGTGAGGTGCGGTAAATGGGGAAGACGACTATGTGTTAAAATACAAAATAAAAGTAAAAATGATCATATTTAATGGGCGGTGGCCCGAGAACTCGCATGAGTAGCGATCAGGAAGTGTGATACAAGTACAGGTTCGTAGATACTAACATCGTCATGTCATGGCTCGTAAATCGAGGTGACTTGTGGGAAATGGTCCTGAAATTGATTTATTAAACATGAGATGATGGTCTCATAAAGAGATAGAGGGCGAAATTCTGAAACAAGTGGTGCAAATGGCGTCTCAAACAAAGTCTGTATGGTCCTGTTATGTTGATCGAAAGAAATTAGGTTAAATGGGGCCTATATAAAGGTGGGGTCCACTTGATGAGGTGTCATTGTCACTGTTCATTATGGAGTTGGAGAGGTGGGCCCTAATTCTTCATTTACTGATTTCTCTTGATCCGACTGACAATTTTGAGTGCCGCAACTTGCAGGTAAGAGCTCTCACTGAATCTCATCTTTTTGGTGGTTTATTTTCTGAATTTGGTCACCCAGAGGCCCCCCATGAGCAGTTTGGGGTTTCATGGAGCCAAGTTGCAACTTTCAAAGGAAAAGGTGCAACTTGGGTGCATCTGTGGGGCAATTTTGAGCGACCTGGGTGCTCATTTTCCCAAATAGGTGCAACTTGGCCCCTTTTGGGTGTTTTTTGATGATGGCAGTGGTGCACATTAGGGTTTTTGATTGTTCAGGATGGCTGAGATCAAGTGGCAAGAGAGAGACTGCAAAGGTCTCAATGACGCATCCTTACGAGATGAGAATGTGAGAGATACATTAGCCCATTGTGGATGTCTAAAGTTTATGAGGATACCCCTCATGTGGAGCTTGCGTTTGCTGATGCAAACACTGGTGAGTTTCTGGGATGCTGATGAGGAGGTGTTCCTCTTTTAGTGCCAGCGTATCAAGATTACGTTGGCATATTTATACTTTCTTACTAGGCTCCCTATGTTGGGAGTGGTTGGTGACTTGAAACCTGTGTTGTCTTAGGGGGAGACATTGGAGGAGTTGTGCGATCGGCACTATTATGCTACAGCGTACGTGTGCAGCTCCTATATCCTAATGTGTGACATCGAGGATTTGTCGACACAAGTGGTGGAGACCTTATTGCAACGTATTATTGATGTCTGTGGACTGATGGTGTCCTTGTTTGTATATGCAGATATTGGTCCTCGCCCGTCTCCCAAGCATCGAAGGTGAGTCGTTACCATAGCTCCTGAGGTGGTTCCTGTTGGGAGCTCCCGTAGGCGACGACAGGAGATGGATGGAGTGCTGTCGTATCTGGAGCAGCTTGCTACTGGAGTCTTAGATGATGGTTGGAAGCATCTGAGTAGTGAGATGATTTCTGCTATTCACAACCTTCCTCTAGAGTGGACTGATGTGATGAAGAATATGGCGATGGCTTGTGAGCACTTTTTCCGGGCAGCTAGAGGTGATCTTCCTACAGAGGACGAGTCCTCTGAGGAAGATGATGACATTGAGTCAGATGACGAGTCTGAGTTAGATTAGTAGCTTATTGGGGTTGTCCCTAGTGCGTTGCTACACTTAGGATTTTTTGTGTCGCTATGTATATCCTATTGAGAAAGCATATGTGGCTTCTCATTTTATATTGGACATGTTTTGGACATGCGAATTATCTATTTATCTATATATTTTTGACGCACGTGGATGCACTTTTATGGTTTTATTATGTGAGTATTTTTATGATGATGTGGGAAGAAAATGTCTATGTGATGTATTGTTACACTTGTGTGTGTATTTTTAGACATAGTTATGCATGATGTTATGGTTGTATGTTTCCTATATGCGGTTATGGATGTGCAAATTTAGAATATCGTTAGCCATTTGATCTATGACACTGTTGAGGTTTCTGGGAACATGTGTGAATGTGATGGATTCAAATGTTCTAACCATCTGTTTAGTGCGCAGGTACTTTCTAAAGAGGCAGGGATCACGTACTCGATAGTGGTTGTTCAACTAAGAAACAAGCAGTTGGGAGTCAAAGAAGACATTGAGATGGTGAATGCCTAACTGAAGAGCAGTGGCCAAGAGGCCATTGACACCATCATGTTCATCCTGGTTGTTGGTTGTGGTGCCCATGCATATTCCGTCGATGTGGATCAACTTGTGCGATGGGGAGTAGATGACCCATGCAGCCAAGGTGAGGTTTGGAGACCATCTGCTTGCTCCATCTGCGAATCCCATAGACTGGTTTGAGGTGTGCTCCATCTAAAGCAGTGAGAGGAAACGATACATAAGAGTCAATTTTGAAAAATGTGTAAAACAAAAAATGGAAAGACTATAATACAAGTTGAAATGTCGTCACTCAAAGGGGTGACGTTAGAGGGAAAGTCATTTGGACTTCCATGGGGTCAGCGGTCATTCCTTTATGTGACATGATGAACCCTAGGAGATGGCCCGTTGGGACACAGAAGACACACTTAAAAGGGTTCAAGTAGATTCCGTCCTGGAAACATTGTATGAAGACTTATCGCAAGTCGTCTATGTGTTGTGTTTGCTTCTGCGACCGCGCAATGAGGTTGTCGAAACAAACCAATATGATGTGAACGAGGTCGCGGAAGCATTGTGTCGTGGCACATTGGAAGGTGGCTCTAGTGTTTTTCAGGCTAAAGGGCATGACTCGATACATGAATGTGCCCCATGGGGTTGTGAATATCGTCTTATAACGGTATTCTTTCCAGATTTGGATTTGGTTATAGCTGAAAAATCCATCCATGAAGGAAAAGGTCTCATGTCTGGCACATGCATCGATGATCTGATCGATGAAGGGTGTGGGGAAGTTGTCTTTGGGACATGCCCCATTAAGGTCATGGAATTTTGTGCAAATGAAAATGGTACCCTATTTTTTATTCACAGGAACAGGATTAGAAACCCAAGTGGTGTATGCAATGGGGTAGATGAAGCCGACAGTGTACAGCTTCTCTATCTCGGCTTTAACTGCAGCCACTTTGGAAGGGTGAATGGGATGTTGATTTTGGCATACATGGGACACATTGGGCCATGTGTTGATGTGGTGTTCCATAATGGATGGATATAAGATGGGAATTTCGGTGTAAGACTAGGTGAAGATGTCACGGAATTCTTGGAAGAGAGCTTTGTAGGCATCGACCTCTTCTGAGGAGTAGGATGCCCCCAACATGATTTCTTCAACAATCTCAGAATTGGTTGAGATGTTGATTTTAATGGTTGGAAAAATGTTCACCATATTCCCTTCTTCGAAGGCATCTGGTGCTGGGATGGGGTTTTTGAACTAGTCGACCTTCCCATGGATGAAATATTTGGTCTCCATAGAAAACTGGTCAGCCTGTGACACCAGTTCTTTAGGGAGGAAGAATGAGCGGTGGTGCATGTCATCTCATGGGTATTCTAGGGTGGTTAGAGATTCTAGTATCTCCTCATCATTACTAAAGCAACAAAGAGATAGGTCTGATGGACCGTCATTGGAGGTGGAGATAAGCGGGTCAGTTGAACTGGACATCATGTAGATGGACATGGTGTCTGAAGAAGGTGGTGGGGGGTGCACTTCTTCGATCAAGGTGATTTTAGACTCAAGGGAATGTTGACGAAGGTTAGCTAGAGCCATTCGAAATTTGGGGAGGTCCTAGCAATGGTGAGGGTAATTTCCATACAAACCGCAAAGGGCGCAAGCATGGTTTGTTCTCAATGCCTTGTTCTTAACTATTGGTGCGGTTGGGAGTTCAACCACGGGGATGTTTTCGTTTGTATCCATTGCATCTAAATGTGCATGGATCATTGGGATTTTAGGGAGATTCTAAGTTAAGTGGCCTTATTGCTCACAGACGGTGCAAGGTGGGACTTGTCGTGGCTCTGCGGTAGCTTTGGCATTCTTTCCCCTAGCCCTTTTCAGGTGGGGCGGTGTGGGTGTGGGTGTAGCAGTTGGCTTTGTGGACCAAGTGGAGGGTGAGACTCGACCGTGATGGGTTGCACAGGGGTTAAAATAACCTTAGGCATTACTGGTTGAGCTGGTGGATTAAGATACCACCCCAAAATTCCCAATGTAAAGTTGGGTAAGATTAAAGTGGCCATTACTGGTTTGCTCATGACACCAGGTGGGGGAAACAGGAAGGGAATTGTATGGAGTGGAGATGAGCCCAGATAAATCCCAGCTAGTTGCATGTGGGGATGCAGTTGTGGTTGCGGCTATACATAATGTTGCTGTTGCGGCTGCTGTTGGTGTTGCGACTGCGGACGATGTTGTGGTTGTGGTTGGGGCTACGACTGTGGTTGTTGTTTGGGTGTAGCAGTGCTTGATGAGACCATGCACAAGTCCGCAGTTTCATTTTGTGTCAGTGGTGGTGATACTAATGGGAAAGGAGTCATCATGGTGGTATCGACAAACAACCCAGGGCCCACATTCAACAATGGAGAGGCTGGTGTGTTGTCAACCATAGTGTTGATTGCAGGGATGACATTAGGGTGTGTGGTCGCCCCTTGTGGCTCAATGGTGGTGATGGTAGGGATAACATTGGCAGGTGCCGTTAACCCTTGGGGATCATGATAAGTGAGTTGATCAACTGTCACAGTCTTCCCTTCATGAGGGAACATCATGAGATGGAAAATAGTTGATGTGACCGCTCTCATGGCGTACATATAACTTCTTTCGAGGAGAAGGTTATATTCCAGTTGAGCGTTGATGACCTCTATGTCGATCAGTACTGTCTTCCCAGCTAATGTGATGGGGACATGGGGGAGGATTCCTTGGGATTTAGTAGGGTGTCCATCATAAGCCCGTATAGTTGTGGAGGATGGTTTCAGAATTGGTGATCTGAGTTTCTGCCAAACTAGGGTGGACATAACGCACGTGGATGCGCCCTTATCCACTATGCACCGATGCACAACCAAATTCCGGATGGAAACCGAGATTTGAAAGGCGATGGTCGATGGCATGTGCGGTTCCCCATTCTCCGTGTTGAATGTGATCAACATGGAGTTGGAGGGGTCTACTACCCCAAGGGCGGCTAGTAAGGATTTCCGCTGTGTTGGGCACATTTTAAGTACCTCAAAAGTGGACATGGCGGTTGGCGTTTGGGCCAAATCATCCACAATGCTATAGCTGACTGCAACTCTAGCCATGGAGTTATTGGAAATCCTGTGTACAGGGGGAGGGGGGGGGCTTGGGAATGGCAGTAACTGAAGAGGTAGGTTGATTGTGTTGGATGTTGAGGCCGCTGATCTGTCAGTGGGTTTGGTGGTGGTACCGTACTGATTTCGTCTGGTTTGCAAGTGGACCTCTTTAGTCGTCATGGCTAGCAGGTGGTGAACACCTGTTTCTACAGTGGGAGGTTCCACCGGAGCATTGGGATTGGGTTGGGGAGGGGGTGCAGTTTCCACCAACCCTTGGACCAGTAGTGGGTTTTGAAGCATGATATGAGGAGGTCCTTGTGGTGCTAGGTTGGGTTGTTCTTGTTTTGCAGCATTGGCAGCTTGTTGAACCTCGTTCTGAATAGCCTTCTTAGCTTAACCCATGAGGGGACACTCGAATGTGTAGTGCCCATAAACATCACAGAGTGTGCGTGATTGGTTTGTGTGCAACGGGGCATTGTGTCTTGGTGCATTTGGTCATGGGGGGTTTTGAGCTGACCGATTTTCTGCGGCATTGTTGGGAGGGTTCGGTTATTAACTGCCTCCCTGCGGTTGGTTATTGGCTTGGTTTCGAGGCTGATTATTTCTAACTTGCCCTTGTTGGTTATTGGGGGAAGGCTGGGACAGTTTTGTTGTGCGAACACTTGTCCCAACGGAGCGGGTGGAGTAGGGGCGGGGGATTGGACCACTTGCACTGGCGGCGATGCCACAAATGCGGGAATTTTCTCTACATACTACTGTGTTGGCCAGGCCATGGCCTGAGCTTGCTGTGGTGGCACAGGTTTTGTGTAGGAAGTTGTTGCTCCAGACTAGGACATCATTCTAGCATAGTTCGGAGCTTGGTTTTTGTAAGCAACATTAGTAGTGTTGCTTGGTTGTGATGGAACTATAGGTGGTGTTGGTCGGTGTTGTGGTTGTTGGGAAACCGATCCTATGATGCCGTCTGCAGCATCGGATGCCCCCAGTGCATCGCGGTAAGAGGTACCTACGTGGGGAGCATCTGGGATGACGGTGTATAGGTATCCAGACTGAGCATAGATGAGGTCAAACTGTTGAGATTTCAATATGGCCTTTTCTTCATATTGGGGATGTTCAGATGCGACGTCCTTTGCTATGGGTGGGAGCAAGGTCTGAAGGAACCAGTCCAAGAAGATCCTATCGTCAAGTTGTATTTTACATAGGCTACAGTGTCACCACCACTCATGGATATGGTTAGTTATATGAGTGGCAGTGTTTTGACGACAGGATAACGGGATCTCCACCCCCTCGTCATATCTAATGGGGAGTTGGAAATACTCTAGGAAGATGAAGGCTAGGGAGTTGAAATCAGGGTACTTGGCTTGTGGTAGCTCAATGTACCATTTGGCCGCAGCACCTGTGAGGGTGCGTTGGAATAGCCTCAGTCTGATGGAGTCGTCTACGATGCTGTTTGATGAGCACCATAGATGGAATGTCATTATGTGGTTTTGGGGGCATTCCCCTACTTTGCCTTCAAACTTGGGAATGTCTGATGGCAACTTGGTTTGCATGGGTGGCCAGAAAGCTTGCTGGCGGATGGGGTCATTTGTTAACTATGCCAAATCAGGTAAGTTAAGATGAGCCATGAAAGGCAGGTTTGACCCCAAGTTGATGTGGGATGGAGTTGTGATGGTGGTGGGGTTTGCAGGTGCATAATGCATTTGCACAGCTGGGGGTACTTGCGGTGGCACCATTGCGGATGGGCCAATGCCCCCAAGTGTTGTGGTGGGGATAGTATGGGTGGCGGGGATATTTCCCCCATGTATGACAGTAGGGGCAACGTAAGTGGAAGGTCCATTGCCCCCTTGTGTGGCAGGAGGGGCAATGTAGGTGGAGGGGCCACTTCCCTCGTGTGTTGCAGCTGGGCCAGCTTAGCTGGTCACTATGGGTGGTGGCAGCTGACTGATGACAATTTGCATGATTATGCTTGGGACACCTATAGGGTTGTTGGTGACAAGTTGTGGTGTGGACATGGGTCCACTTGCTATGGCTATGCCAGAAAATGGATCTAGGTTTGCACTAGCCATGGGGCTTGATGGTGCAGTATGGAGATCTGGTTCAAGCTGATACGGGTCTGATTCTGAATCAGAGGCTGTGTGGCCTTCTAATGGTGTGCGAGGTCATCAAGAATAGGCTTGACAGTGTCGGTTCAATGTTCCGAATGGTGGTGGTTCGCCTCTTAGGCATGAGGAAGAGCATGGGGGATCAATTGTGTTAGATGTTGATCAAATTGATGGGAATGATGTTTGGACCCCAGTTTCAGTGGCTTCCTATTCACTATATGTGGTCACTCAGCCACCAAGACTGTCAAAAGACAGCGCTTGGATTTTTCCTCACGGGCGTTTCTACTCAATCGGAAGGGGTCGTTGCCCATTTCGCTTGGCAATTCCTCTCAGCGGTCAGCTACTTTGGGGTTCCCGTGGTACTCCTCACAATGATTTTCTGGGCATAGCCCAAGTGCTTTCCATGGTTGAAGCAGTCAGGGACTTATGTCCTCAAAGACTGCAGATTTGATTGAACTTAGTGTAAATTGATAAATTTTAAGGCTCTCTCAGCGTCATGAACTGAGTTGGGTTGATTACTTGGTATGGTGTATTTGTTTGTCTATCTTTCTGGTGTTTGGTAGCTGCAAATGGTTTATGAATTCATCATATTGTGGTAGAGTTCATATCACTATTGTGCATGCAATGAATAATCAGAAATTTTGTAAACAAATACAGTTTTTAACCCTGAATGTTTATGGCCTAACTAGATGACTACCTCACACTGATATTCCTCTTCAACCAAGAGAAGGTGTTGGGATCTCAACACAATGGGACTAATCCCATCTATAGATCCACAGGTCACCTCCCAGATGCAAGGTTGGTCAACAGGGAGGACGCTTAGCACCATGAGAAGCCCCCCTTCTTTACCCCCTCTACCTTCCAGGTCATCCGGTTTTAATGGTTTAGAGAAATGTTCAATGAAAGGCCTAGGAATATATGAGATTTCCATTCATCGTATCCTAGAATACCCCAAAGGGTGATGACTGGGTAGAGGAGGAAGGGTGAGAAAGACAATTAGTTTTAGGTTGATTTTAGTTAAGCTACATTCATTTAATTAAGCCATTAAAATTTATTTGGAATTTACACATTGTTTGTTGATGCAATTATAGGAAATTAAAATAGGAACTGAAATTAAACTTTTGTGCTAGACAGAGGAGGTTGAGCCACACTGACACTCCCTATTGAATTGAAATTTAAGCTTTGATTTATAGACCGCACTTTTTTGATCAAATTCAGTGAGGGGGTCGCAATTTTTTTTTAGAAACAGGTGAGGGGGTCGCACAGATTTCACAAAAAATCGTAGTCTGTGTTTCTGAGTGAAGTCACACCTTTCAGGGGATTAAGTGCACCATGGGCATGCTTGTTAGGCCATTAAGTGCACCCTCATCCCCTGTTCAGGCCCGATAAGTGCGACCTACCCCGGATTTGGGGTTTTTCTGATCCCGAGTCAGATCCGACCGGCAGTAACTTATACTGTGGCCAAATTGACTCGGATTTGCCTAGCAAAGGCTTCGGTAACACAAAGAACTGGAAATAAACTAGATCTAAACTGGATTTGACATGAAATTTTAAAAACTAGGGAAAAACTTGAAAAACTTGAAATTTTAAAAATCTGGACCCTAGATCCTGTGGGATCGACCTGGTATGGTCGCCAGTTCTGTAGCAGGGATTTATCCTTGCTACAGGGGTAGGAATGGATCCCTTCTATCTATAGGACAGAAGGGTAGGTTCCTGCTTGTGGAAATACTAAAAGGAAAAATAGAATGTAAATAACAGTAATGAAAACAAAGATGGAAGAGAAATATGGAGAACCCCTCTGCAAACAAAGGTTAGGGTTCTGCTTCCAATAACTTGAAAACAATCATTAAGCTACAGTAAACCAAAATTCCTGCAAAACAAGTTAGGAAATAAACCTGCAAATGAAACCATGGATTAGAAAGCAAAGAAATTACTAAGCAAATACAACAAATAACAAGCTATACCTTCTCTTTGGGTGGAATGGGCCACCATGCCCTAGCTTGAAGAAGCACCTCTCTTGGATGGGGGAGCTATGGCTCAATGGAGATGGAGGAGAGGGAGTGTGGGTGACTTGAGAGACAAAGGGTCTCAAGGAATCCACGGGCAGCATAACAGTATGCAAGGGAGAAGTGTTTTGAGAGTGACCCCCCACCCTCCTTTTATAGATTTTTTTGGGGTTTTAGGGTTTTAAGCCCTTGGTCCGGGCTTTAGCCCCTTTTTTGGGCTTTTAGCCCCTTTCGCCCTAGTTTTAGCTCCTTTTAGTATTTTAGCCCCTTTTTTGGGGCTTTAGCTCCTAGGAGAGTATTTTAGGCTCCTTTTTGGGGTTTCTAAGCCCTTTTCTTCATCCTTAAACATTTTTGAGGGTGTGGGGGTCTAATGGAGGGCCGTGAAGTGGTGTCCTTGGGTGGTGTAGGTCATGGAGAGCTTAGTGAGGGATTTTTTGGGTTAACAGACCCTTCTCGAAAAGAATAAATAGGTCGAAGATACAAAATCTATTAGAAAAGGGAGAAAAAGTCAAAGATATGGATCTTCTTTGGAAAAGAGGAACAAGTTGAAGGTATGGACTCTCCTCAGAAAGGAATAACAGGTCGAAGACATGAACCCTCCTTGGACAAAGAGGGATAAGGTTGATAATATGGATCCTCTTGGAAAATGGGGAGTGATGATGAGAATGACATCGATGATGGGATGACAGTGATGCTCCAACATGAAAGAGGCCAAGTGCGCATGAATATGTTGACAAGGTCCAAAATTCACTTGTGGACGATAGTATCCTCTGTTGACGAAATTCATTTGTGGACGATAGGTATAAAATTTTGTTCATGAGAGTGGTCCTTACTAGCTAAGGATAACCCTGCATATATTACTCTCGCATGGAGAGTACCCACACTCACTTGTGGATGATAGTATCCTCTCTTGAGGATGGAAGGTATAACACTCTATGCATGAGAGTGGTCCTTACTAGCTAAGGATGGCCTTCTAGATGTTACTCTCACATGGAGAGTACCCACGTTCATTTGTGGATACTATAGTATAAAATTAGCTTGTGAATGCTCCTAGACTTCATGATGAGGATGTCCTATGATGAGTCCTCATAGATGATAGGGTCGATACTTAGGTACGGTCGAGATATTCTTTGTAGACGTCACTCTCACATGGAGAGTACCCACATTTAGTTGTGGTTACCATGGAATAACACTCGCTCATGAGTGGTCCTAACCTTAGTGGTATGGATGCTTCGCGATGAGCCCTAATGGATGACAGGACTGGCATTTTGTATGCAGTCATGATCTACTCTGTAGACAATACTCATATATGGAGAGTATGCCTACACTCATGTGTAGATACCATAGAATAACACTTTCTTGGGAGTGGTCCTAACCTGTGTGGTATGGATTCTCTATGATGAGTTCTCACAGACGTCGTATTACAACACTCACATGGGAGTGGTTCTAACCTATGTGGTATGGATGTTCTATGATGGGCCGACATTTTGTATACAGTCGATATCTGGTCCACAAAAAATACTCTTGATTGGAAGAGTATTCGTACACGTAACTGTAGATACTGTAGTATAACACTCACTTGTGAGTGGTCCTAACCTTAGTGGTATTCATGGTATATGATGAGTCCTCAGGGACGATAGGGATGATACTGGGTGCAGTTGAGATCTACAAATAGTTGTAGATGATTTAGCTGATCGATATCATGGATCATGCTAATGGAGGATTGCATCATCTTTGCACTTATGACCTAAAGTGATAGGGATTGATCATCCCTAAAATAGATCATGTGTACTGCAGGTAGCATGGAGGTAAAGGATCAAGTAGATCAAAGCACAGTAGTGAAAGATCAAGTAGATCAAAGTGTGGCTACAAAGGATGGAATAGATAGAAGTGTTTCTACAAAGGATCGAGAAGATCAAAGTATTGTTGCTATGAAGGATAGAGAAGATAGAAGTGTTGTTGCAAAGGATCGAAGTGCTGCTGCAAAATGATAGAAAGGATCAAAGTGCTGCTGCAAAAGGATCAAGAAGGTCTAAGTGAAGCTGCAAGGATCGAAAGGATCGAAGTGCTGCTGCAAAGGATCAAGAATATCAAAGTGTTGCTGCAAAGGATCAAAAGGATCGAAGTGATGCCGTAAAGGATTAGAATATCGAAGTACTGTTGCAAAGGATCATAAGATTGAAGTACTGCTACAAAGGATTGAAAGGTCGAAGAGTTGTTGCAAAAGGATCAAGTGATCGTGTGATGTAGAAGATGAATACATTGAAGAGTAACCAGTCTAGTTATTGATGAATGTTGAAAAATTCCTATGATGTATAGATGTATAACCTCAATGTTGTTTCATATATTGTCTCTTTGTTCTCCTATAGTCTATGATGATGTTGTGAGTAGAATAAACTTCTCCTTAAGGGGGAGTGTTGAATATAGTAACTTCAAAGGATATTCTAAATGTATTTTATTGATGTAACCCAAGGGAGATGTTATTATTCCTCCGATGAGGTGTTACTATTGTAATTGGTCATCATAGATTCATGAGGTAAAGACTCCAATATAAGTCAGGTCAATAGTACCTAATGAATATAATATAATATTGTATTGAGTCTTCCTGAGTGAATTCAGCCCATTTTGTTAAGTGGGGCGGACTTGTTAGGTTAAAAGTCAAGTGATGAAAATAGTATAAATAGAGGAGATGTGTTCCTCATTTGAACACACACACACTTGTGTATAGCGCATAGGGTAGAGAGATATATATATGAGGCACACTTGTATTGGGTGTTTTCTTATACTTTTTATAAATCTTATACATAGGAATTTTTGCTCAGTTTTCTTCCCCATGAGGGTTTCCCAGGATAAATCTTTGTGTTCTTTTGTGTGGCTGTGCTTTTCTATCTTTCAGTGATCCTTTTGTTTATGGTTATGCTTTTATGATGCTAAATGTTATAAGATCTGATATAACCATTAAAAACTTAACACACCACTCTTGAATATGATCATAAATATTTGTGGATTTATCCTAATGAAATGTTGACAAGAGCTCGGTGCCGACATCGTAACGTATTGACAATTGAAAGTGGTTCAAAAATATCATGGCTAAGTTTGTAAATGCCTGATAGGTTCCCCTAGGTAGCTCTATATACCATTTCACGTAGGACCCGTGAGGCTGCGTTGAAATAGTCATAATCAAATAGAGTCATGTTTAATGAGTTTGAAGAGAACCATAGGTGGAAAATAGTGACATGCTCTCTAGGGTCCTCACCAATATTACCTTCAAACTTTAGAATGTCTGAAGGAAGTTTAGCGAGAACAACCGACCACATCAAATGATGAGACACCGAGTCGTTGGTCAAATTTGAAAGGTTAGGTTGGTTTAAAGTAGCCAAAAAGGGGATCCTAGGTTGTGCCATAGGATTCCATGTCCCTTAAAGAGGCTAGTTCACATATGGATAATTGTGATAAAGGCCATAGCCTTGACCGGTCAGATAATAACCTCTTCCCATATGTCCTATATAAGGTTGCATGAGGATTTGATAGTTAGGAATTCCTTTAGAAGGAGGAACCATACAACCATAATTATAAGACTGATAGGTTGGTTTCCCCCCATACATATAAGGAGGTATATGCCCTCCAGACACAACAACATTGGTTGATGCAGGGACAACGTAGTTATATAGAGCACCACTTTGCAAGGGACCATGCTAAACATAAGGAGGATGCGACATGAGAAAAGAATTTGAAGAAACATGTATGATGGATGATGGAATATAGGATGGAATATAATAAGTGGCCTTAATGTTCACGCATCCAGTATCACCCCCGAGGGAGTGAAACCTAGTGTCAACACCAGATAAAGGGAGAGAAACCACCCCCACAAATGGAGCGGAGGGTGCAATATGCCCACTCCTAGATCGATGATCAAGGAAAGGAGCACTAGTGCCCCCAATTCCAACACCAGGTTCTGCACCAGGACATGTATCGAATGAGGGGATAGATGTAGTGAAATCTAACATTGAATGTAAATAACCCTGTGTTAGAGGGATTAGGATGAGTCTTCACGCTCGACCTCTTCGAGGAAAACCTGCTATAGGTAGCTATAAAATATGACAGTTGGGGTCATATAGTATGGGAAGTACCAGCTCCCAAAGGGTCAGTGTAAATTGGAGTTTCGGGTATCCATATGGTTCCTCCCCCCATTCCAGATGATATAAATGGAGGGAAATCCGGGTTCTCATATGTAGTACTCATAATGAGAATCGTGTGTGAATCAAAGTGTACTAAAGGTTTCCTAGAACTTCTATTCCTCTTCCGAGGAGGAGGAGAAGAGTTCTAAGGGGATAATCGCGCTAAGCGTCGAGATCAGTGAGGAGCCGAAAATTGATCCAGAATTACTCAAAATAACAAAGACTCAACTAACTACTATCCCTAAGTCCAATTATCGCATAAAGAGCATACCCATAAGAAAACTAAGTCAGATGTAAACAAGTAGAGAGGGAGGATAAGTGAGCTAGTGGATGCAGTAGGTATGTCTCTTCTAGGAGAGGCATGAGACTCCCATACACTACAAGTGTAGGTGTGTAACTAATTATAGTGGCCCTCAGCTTCAATGCATATAGCGAGTGTGCTGTATGACCCCTACCTGACCAAGACACTCACAAAATAACCTCTACAAGAACCCCCTATGACACCTAGGAAATGTAAATAAGGTCACCCCAATATAACCAATGCTCAGGAGGAAATTCATAGGAGGGATCTACTGTATGGGAAAGGTCACAAATCCCTAAGCTCGAAAGCAACAAAGGTACCTCAAAATCCCCCAGATACAAATAATATCCTGTAAATATCTTTGGCGCTCAACAGAAAGTGGAAAAGGGATATCCCCACCACAAACGTGTTCTCTACCCTGTACTTAACTCCTGTGTAAAAGGATCCTCTTGAGAACACTAATTATACCAAGGATTTCACTTCTTAGATGGAAACATACATAGTTGTTTTGTTTCATAGTATTGGAACGATTTACTCATGACACTCTATTCCAAGACTCTACAATCCTAAGCTTGTTGGTGCACCTCTATCAAATAAAAATGTCTAGTCAATTTTAATTTAAGCGTTAATTTTAAGGCTGTGAGTACTCAATGGTAATGAACGTGCAACTAGTGAGGTTATGACTCAACAATGAAGTAAATATGCACACCTAAAAGACAATTCCAAGTGAAACTTTTTTTAAACCATGAAAAATGCGGTATGCCACTACATGCAATGCAAAGTTTTCCTTTCAAATTCCTATTCTATCATTACTATATGAAGATGTGATCACTAACTCTATCTAAGCAAACCTAATGCAAGTACCAAATCAATGCAATGTACAATGCAATAAACATGCAAAGACAAAATATTTTGTGTTTTCAATATAGATGCAATGGAAATGCAAAATAATAATACCTTACAAACTCCAGACCTCACAAGAAGCAACAAGCAAGACAAGCAATAAAATTAGACCAAGAAGACCAAGGAACTAATAATAAACCAAGAAGGATATAGAAACAAGAATAATGTTTCAAAGAAATTCAATAAGAAAACGTCTCTGGTCACAATAGAGGCAATCAATAGGCAACACATGGACCCACAAAAACTCGACAATATTCACAACCCACCCAGAAAGTCCACACATCCAAATATGAATATCAATAAAATATGTACGTGACTATTTAAGGAATAATAGCGTATGTACATGACTGTATGCACTACATCCTGTGTATATACGCGACTGTAAGTTCTATAATCCCTGTATACCGAGGAAAAGGTGGTTGAAAGTAAGCTAAGAATTAAACCACTACAAGGTGTTAGGTTTTCAACATTTAAGCTAGCATTATGTTAGGATCTTTTCACTGAGAGAATAACAAGCACAGCAATAACATAAGCACATCACAAGAGACAAGAGACACAAAGCTTTTAGGAGGGGAAACCATAAATGGAGAAAACTCCTCAACTTCCTCTAAGATAGTATCACCACAAGATGTGATCCCAAAACAGTAAGATGACCTCCCAACACAACAACAGCCTTCTGTCTTCTGTCAAGCCAAAGATTTTTTTCTCCAAAGGTGCGCCACACTTGAGAGAGCAAGAGAGCTAAGTCACAAGTGATAAATAGAGAGACTCTCACTCTCTATTTATATTCTTCCGTTGACTTG
>LPNX011213145.1:28691-39945 GCA_001517045.1 Pseudotsuga menziesii | reverse complement strand
TGGAAGCACCAATGTCAATCATCCATGTATATTATCCTGTAATGATAGACCCGAACAAATAAGAGACAAGACAATACTCTCTTCTAGTCTCTTTCTCTTCGGGTGCAATATTTTGTGGAGTTTTTTCTATGACAATGGAGGCATGCACATTTCCTTCATCCTTCTTCTTTTTATTTCACTATCTTGAAAAGTGACCTTAATTTCCATAGTTTAAGTGTTTAAACTTTCGTTTTTCAAGCTTCTTTGTAATCTCTTTCTTCTTTGTATGAAATAATTTCTTGAGAGAGAAAGGTTTCCTCCCTTTCTTGGTTCTAGCTGTGAGAGCTATATTCTCTTCTTTAGTGTGAACCACTTTGTTCTGGATGCACCCTTCTTATTGAATGCAATCATGCTAGAGTCTTTCAAATTTGAGCTTATTTTATCTTCCATTTATCGTATCAAGAAATTTCTCCCACGAGGTAAGGATCCCAGCGATGGCGATTTGAAGAAGATCATCCTAATCTGTCTCCACACCAATGCATGCAATTTGATCCTTCACCTATGAAATATTTGTGAAGAAGGAGGCTACGGTCTCATCTATTTGCATGTTCATGTTGTGCAACTTTTTATTCAAGGCCATATTTTAAGTATCGACCTTCTTCTCGTAAATATTTGCGAGTGTTTTGAAACACTCCTTTTCCATCTTTAATGGTGTGATCACCGACATGAGATTGTCCTTCACGGATTCAAATATGGTCATGCTTGATTTTTCTTGATTCTTCTTGTAATTTTTTCTTCCTGCATTTGTAGTGGCCTCTTTAATCACATAGGTCACAAAAGAATCAATATCATTCTCTTCAAGAATACTGAACACCCTCACCTTCCATGTATTTAAGTTGGTGTTCCTTCGAGTCAATATTCTAGTCAGATGGATATCAATTCCATTGCTCTAGCTCTTTCTCAATGCTTAAAGATCTATGAAGTCTTAGACTGTTTGCACAAAACTAATCTCTTGTGCACCCTCACTCTGATATCATTTTAACGTTTAAGCAAATATGAAGAAGCATGAACTTTAAAATGTTAATCCACAATTATAGTGCATATAGATCTCATCAATAATCCAAAGAAATAAATAAATAAAACCATAGAACATAGGTAATACCGTGGGAAAACTATCCATTGATTCAAAGGATAAAAAAACCCAACAAACAATCTTAGAGTATGATTGATAATCGGTAGAGAATGATTACAACACAATAGAGGATTGCTTGATCAAAGAGCATAACACAGGAGAGATAAAATGGAACATTGTGTTGGCCTTTTCAAGTCTATAACACTTTAATAACAAGACAAATCCAGTCATACAAGGAAGATGGCTAATATTTGCATGCTTCATTAACATGTTAACATTGATAACATTGCTTCATATTCAACCATGCACCTCCCCTAGACTAGGTTCCAAGTTGGAACTTCATAATTACTCACACAATGAAAATATGCACACTCCATTAATTAAATGAATTTTAATTTATTGAACTAAATTGAACTGAATGGAACTACAAGCAACTAAATGGAATTGAGTGTAATTGAATAGAATTGAATGTAACTGAATTGAACTAAATGTAACCGAACAGAATTAAATATAAATGAATAGAACTGAATGTAACTGAATACAACCGAATGTAACTTAACAAAATTGAATGTAACTAGTGCTTCTCCATCCATGTCATCTTCAACAACCACTTGCATAAATTAAGGAGTTGATTCTGTAATTTACTAAAAATTATTTATCACCACTAATACTGAACTCATGTCTTATCAATTTGATTTCTATTGAAGGCATGCATGAGAAATTCAAATTCTCTCTCTATCTCTATGCTCATCTCTATTTAATTAATTCTGCATGGTCCTTATGTGTTTAATTAATTAATCATATATATCATTTCATACTCATAAGATTGTTTCCCAAACTATGATTATATGTATTACCTAGGGTCATATAGTTACATCCTAAAGTAAATCACTCTAGGGGTAGCTAAACCCTAAAGGACACTTGTAGAACTTGTTGATTGTGATTAACCATACATCACATTGTATATCCACTTACACAGTAAAGTACACCACCTGAGAACATGAGGATATTTGTAGAACTTGATATTACTCACAAGTCTTTTGCCTTGAGATTACTCACAAGACTTACTTGATATTACACACAAGTTTACTGAATTGATATTACTCAGAATTTTACTGCCTTGATATTACTCAGAAGGCTCGGCTTGATATTACTCAAAGATTTACAACATCACCACCTCAATCATATGAGGATATTTGTAGGAACTGATATTACTCACAAGACTAGAGAATGAATCTTGATGTTGCAATCTCAACATATAGCATGAGTGAATCCAATACTACATGTCACTTATGCTCATGGAGGACAATATAAATATAGAGGGAATAGAATCAACTTTCCACAAGATATAAATTCAATTGTTAAGACTCTTCCTCGACGAATAGAAGACTTAGGTATATTAATTGTTAGAAGAAAAGGGTCTCTATCTAAACATTATGATTGCATTGTTAGTAGGTCGCGAGTAATGAATTATTTGAACTACATAATCCAAACTGAAAAATACTATCGAGATGTTAAAATTTATTTACAATTAGTTTTATGTCTTCCAAATCAACCAATAGATGTCTCCTCTAGTTTAAATTACATAATCTTTGGCATAGCCAAGTCAGAAAAGAATGATACTAACATTGATGAATTTGGAAATCATCAACTTGAAACCTATCATTCGTCTTTTACAACTAGAATGCCCAATGGAGAATGTGAAATAGAAGAGACATAAAACTTTGTTAAAAAGGAATCTTCTTTATCAGATTTGCAGATGGAATGGCCAAATATTGGGTTGTCTCCAATAAATTAATACAACATATAAGGTTTGCATGACATGGTATTTCCAATTTTGTTTCCCACGGTCATTACAGATTGGTTGCAGCCACATTTGAACGCTTTTCTTTTACACAAATATGGTTTACACCTGCTCAAGTATTGCGATCATAGGTTTGGAAAACATCATAGGTTTCGATAGTTTTTATTAAACATGATGGTGAGAGATCATAACCAAGGAACAATGTTTGTATTTGTGAAAAAAACATTAAATATGTCATACTTATGACAATTAAAGATTTGCGTAAGGACTTGAACAAGTTACCAGACACCAAATTAGATAAATGATTGATGTGTTTCGGTTCACGTCTTCAAGGAACAAAGGAATAATGGAACATATGTCGTAGTGAGCTTAATGATATGATAACAAAAATTAGTTGCTTGACATTTTTCTTCACTCTAAGTGTAGTTGATATGAAGTGGTGAGACCTACATAATGTTATGCCTAATTATGCACCTTCATTTGCAAAAAGTAGAATTAGATGGAGGATCGATAACATCAAAAACTTTCCACATATTGTTGCAATATATATGCATCAACTCTTCGGTATTTTTCATGAAGAAATAATTGTGAAATATCTTAATTCTAAAGACTATTGGTACAGGTAAATCATTTCCATCTACTTATATTTACTGTAACATTTTAGATTATCACTTCAAGTTTTGTTCTATCCTAACATAATTATTACATGAGAGTTTCATTAGGTATGAATGGAAACAAAGGGGACAGACACATATTCATGGATTCCTATGGTTAGAAGGTGCACCAAACATCTAACAATTAGAGTGGAAAGACATGATAAGCATTGATGCAGCAAGAAGATACCTTGACAAGTATGTAACAACATGAAACCCTTGTGATACTCACCACATGACTATAAATATTCATCGATCACTACAGGAAGATCCTTGCTTATTATAGACTAGTGAAATATTTAATAAAAATCCCCTTGACAATTATGATAAAATAATGAATATATTACAATGACACACTAAATACAGTTTTCATTCATGTTTACAAAAGAAAAGGATCAACCTACGTGTGTCGATACAATGCACCATGGGAACTTCAAGATGAGTCAAGATTATATGTCTATGATAAAGGATAGGAAAAATAAGAAGTTGCGTGTAATGATGATAGGTTAAATTCTCATAAATTTTTTCTTTGTTCAATGTGGGATGCCTTTGTCATCTACAAACTAGATCCTTCATGTCATGCATTTTTTAAATACATTGCAAAATATGCTTCAAAAGATGAGATAAGATCATAAATATATCAGGATATGTTGACAAGAATTTCTAATGTTGTTAACTCTCAAGATCCCTCTATAGATGCATATAAAAATTTTCTTGTTGAAACAATTATCGATTGAGATATAGGATCACATGAAACATGTCATATGTTGCTAAAGCTTCTGTTTGTTATTTCTATCTATAGTTTTGTCTCGATTAATGTTGGCAGGAAAATATTCAAAAGAGTTTCTTTGAAGTCATAACAACAAATTTGTGATGAACTATGGGCTTCTTGACCTACACCAAAATAACCATCCATTCCTTGAGCACTTATCATTGATTGATACTACATGATCTTGGTCTTTCAGTGTACAACGTAAGAAATAACCATGGAATCCAAGAGATAAACCTACGATAGTTTGAGTATGGCCATAGTTTTGTGAAGTGCCTAACGACAATTTAGACTCCTTAAAGTACACCACCTCACAACATGAAGATATTTGTAGAAATTTATATTACTCACAAGTCTACTTCCTTGATATTACTCGCAATAATTACTTGATATTACACGCAAGTCTACTGACTTAATATTACTCACAAGTCTATTTCCTTGATATTACTCACAAGAATCGGCTTGATATTACTCAAATCTTTACAACATCACCACCTCAATCATATGAGGATATTTGTAGGACCTGATATTACTCACAAGTCTATTGTCTTGATATTACTCACAATACTAGAGATTGACTCTTGATGCTGCAATCTCAACAGATAACATGAGTAAATCCAATTCTACATGTCACTTATGCTCGTGGAGGACAATATAAATATAGAGGTCATACAATCAACTTTCCACAAGATATAAATTTAATTGTTATGAATCTTCCTCGACGAATATAAGAATTAGATATATTAATTGTTAGACTAAAAGGGCCTCTATCTAAACATTATGTTTGCATTGTTAGCACGTCCCGAGTAATGAGTTCTTTGCACTAAAAAATTTGAAATGAAAAATAATATCAAAATGTTAAAATTGATTTACAATAAATTTTATGTCTTCCAAATCAACCAACAGATGTCTCCTCTAGTTTACATTACATAAAATTTGGCATAGCTAAGTCAGAAAATAATGATACTAACATTGATGAATTTGGAAATCATCAACTTGAAACTCATCATTCATCTTTTACAGCTAGAATGTCGAATGTAGAATGTGAAATAGAAGAGACAAAACTTTGTTTAAATGGAATATTCTTTATCATATTTGCAGAGGGAATGGCTAAAGATAGGGTAGTCTCCAATAAATGAATACAACACATAAGGTTTGCTTGACATGTAATTTCCAACATTGTTTCCCACGATCATTGCATATTGGTTGCAACCACGTTTGAAGATTGTTCATTTACACAGATATGGTTTACACCTGCTCAAGTATTGTCATCATAGGTTTGCAAAACATCCTAGGTTTCGATATTTTTTATTAAACATGATTATGAGACATCGAAGACAAGGAAAAATGTTTGTATTTGTGAAAAAAACATTGAAGATGTCATACCTACGACAATTAAATATTTGCATAAGGAATTGAATGAGTTCCCAAACACCAAATTAGCTAAAATATTGATGTGTTTTGGTTCACGTCTTCAAGGAACAAAGGAATACTGGAACATATGTTGTAGTGATCTTACTGATATGATAACACAAATTTATTGCTCAAAATTGTTCTTCACTCTAACTGAAGTTGATATGAACTGGTTAGACCTACATAAAGTTATGCATAATTATGCACCTTCATTTGCAAAAAGTAGAAACAGATGGAAGATCGATAACGTCAAAAACTAATCACATATTGTTGCAATATATATGCATCAACTTTTTAGAGTTTTTGATGAAGAAATAATTGTGAAATATCTTCATGCTAAAGACTATTGGTATAGGTAAATAATTTCAATCTACTTATATTTACTGTAACATTTTAGATTATCACTTAGAGTTTTGTTCTATCCTAACATATTTATTACATGATATTTTCATAGGTATGAATGGAAACAAAGGGGATCGACACATATGCATGGCTTCCTATGGTTAGAAGGTGCACCAAACATGTAACAATTAGAGTGGAAAGATATGATAAGCATTGATACAAGAAGAAGATACTTTGACAAGTATGTAGCAACATGGAATCCTTGTGATACTCACCACATGAATATAACTATTCATCGAGCACTGCAGGAAGATCCTTCCGTATTAGATACAAGTGACATATTTAATAGCAATTCCCCTAAAGTTCATAATGACAATTCATACTCCTTAAAGTACACCACCTCACAACATGAGGATATTTGTAGAACTTTGTATTACTCAGAGGTCTAATTCCTTGATATTATTCACAAGACTTACTTGATATTACACACAAGTCTCTTGACTTGTTATTGCTTACAAGTATATTTCCTTGATATTACTCACAATACTTAGCTTGATATTACTCAAAGCTTTACAACATCACCACCTAAATCGTATGAGGATATTTGTAGGACCTGATATTACTCACAAGTCTAATGTCTTGATATTACTCACAATACTAGATATTGACTCTTGATGTTCCAATCTCAACAGATAGCATGAGTAAATCCAATACTACATGTCACTTATGCTCATGGAGGACAATATAAATATAGAGGTCATACATTCAAATTTCCACAATACATAAATTCAATTGTTAAGACTCTTTCTCTGTGAATATAAGACTTAGATATCTTAATTGTTAGAAGAAAAGGGCCTGTATATAAACATTATGTTTGCATTGTTAGTTGGTCGCGAGATATGAGTTCTTTGCACTACAAAATACAAAATATTAAATTCTATCGAGATGTTAAAATTGATTTACAATCAGTTTTATGTCTGCCAAATTAACCAACATATGTCTCCTATAGTTTACATTACATAAATTTTGACATAGCTAAGTCAGAAAAGAATGATACTAACATTGATGAATTTGGAAATGATCAACTTGAAATTCATCATTCGTCTTTTATAGATAGAATGTCGAATGCAGAATGTGAAATAGAAGAGACACAAAAATTTGTTAAAAAATAATCTTCTTTATCATATTTGCATATGGAATGGCCAAAGTTAGGGTTTTCTCCAATAAATGAATACAACACATAAGGTTTGATTGACATGGAATTTCGAACATTGTTTCCCACCAGCATTGCATATTGGTTGCAACAACGTTTGATGAAAATCTATTTACACAAATATGGTTTACACCTGCTCAATTATTGCGATCATAGGTTTCGATATTTTCTATTAAACATGATTATGAGACATAGAAGCCAAGGAACAATGTTTGTATTTGTGAAAAAAAACATTGAAGATGTCATACCTACGACAATTAAAGATTTCATAAGGAGTTGAATGAGTTCCCAAACACCAATTAGATAAAAGATTGATATGTTTTGGTTCACATCTTCAAGGAATAAAGGAATACTGGAACATATGTTGTAGTGATCTTACTGATATGATAACACAAATTGGTTGTTCAACATTTTTCTTCACTCCAAGTGAAGTTGGTATGAACTGTTCAGACCTACATAAAGTTATGCATAATTATGCACCTTCATTTGCAAAAAGTAGAAATAGATGGAGGATTGATAACGTCATAAACTATCCACATATTGTTCCAATATATATGCATCAACATTTTAGAATTTTTCATGAAGAAATAATTGTGAAATATATTCATGCTAAAGACTATTGGTACAGGTAAATCATTTCAATCTACTTACATTTACTGTAACATTTTAGATTATCACTTCAAGTTTTTTTCTATCCTAACATATTTATTACATTAGATTTTCATAGGTATGAATGGAAACAAAGGGGATCGACACATATGCATGGATTCCTATGGTTAGAAGGTGCACCACACATGTAACAATTAGAGTGGAATGACATTATAAGCGTTGATGCAACAAGAAGATACTTTGACAAGTATGTAGCAACATGGAATCCTTGTGATACTCACCACATGAATATAACTATTCATCGAGCATTGTAGGAAGATCCTTGCTTACTAGATACAAATGAAATATTTAATAGAAATCCCCTTAACGATTATGATAAATTAACGAACAAAGTACAATGACACACTAAATAGAGTGTCCATTCATGTTTATGAAAGAAAAAGATCAACCTACGTGTGTCAATAGAATGCACCATGGGAACTTCAAGGTGAGTCAAGATTATATGTCAATGATAAAGGACATAAAAAATAATAATTTGCACGTAATGATGATAGGTTAAATTTTCATAATGTTTTTCTTTCTTCAATGTGGCATGCCAATGTCGTCTACAAACCGGTTCTTTCATGTCATGCATTTTTGAAATACATTTCAAAGTATGCTTCAAAAGATGAGATAAGATCAGAAATATATCAGGACATGTTGAAAAAAATTTCCAATGTTGTTAACTCTCAAGATCCCTCTATAGGTGTATATAATGGTTTATTTCTTGAGACAATTATCGATTGAGATATAGGAGCACATGAAACATGTCATGTGTTGCTAAAGCTTTCCTTTGTTATTTCTATCCGTATATTTGTATCGATTTATGTTGGTAGGACTATATTCAAAAGATTTTCTTTGAAGCCATAACAACAAATTTGCGATGAACTATGGGCGTCTTGACTTATACCAAAATAACCCTCCATTCCTTGAGCACTTATCACTTATTGATATTGCATGATCTTGGTCTTTCAGTGCACAACGTCACAAAGAACATTATGTTTGCATTGTTAGTTGGTCATGAGTGATGAGTTCTTTGCACTACAAAATCTGAAATGACAAATTCTATCGAGATGTTAAAATTGATTTACAATCAATTTTATGTCTGCCAAATCAACCAACATATATCTCCTCTAGTTTAAATTACATAAACTTTGACATAGATAAGTCAGAAAAGAATGATACTAACATTGATGAATTAGGAAATCATCAACTTGAAACTCATCATTCGTGTTTTATAGATAGAATGTCGAATGTAGAATGTGAAATAGAAGAGACACAAAACTTTGTTAAAAAAGAATCTTCTTTATCAGATTTGCAGCTGGAATGGACAAAGTTAGGGTTGTCTCCAATAAATGAAAACAACACATAAGGTTTGATTGACATGGAATTTCCAACATTGTTTGCCATGAGCATTGCATATTGGTTGCAACAACGTTTGAGGACAATTCATTTACACAAATATGGTTTACACCTGCTAAAGCATTGCGATCATAGGTTTGCAAAACATCCTAGGTTTCGATATTTTTTATTAAACATGATTATGATACATCGAATCCAAGGAACAATGTTTGTATTTGTGAAAAAAACATTGAAGATGTCATACCTATGACAATTAAGTATTTGCAGAAGGAGTTGAATGAGTTCCCAAACACCAAATTAGCTAAAATATTGATGCTTTTTTATTCACATCTTCAAGGAACAAAGGAATACTTGAACATATGTTGTAGTGAGCTTACTGATACGATAACACAAATTGGTTGCTCGACATAATTCTTCACTCTAAGTGAAGTTGATATGAAGTGGTCATACTTACATAAAGTTATGCCTAATTATGCACATTTATTTGCAAAAAGTAGAAATAGATGGAGGATCAATAACGTCATAAACTATCCACACATTGTTGCAAAATATATGCATCAACTTTTTAGTATTTTTCATGAAGACAAAATTGTGAAATATATCCATGCTAAGGACTATTGGTATAGTTAAATCATTCCGTCTACTTGTATTTACTGTAACATTTTGGATTATCACTTCAAGTTTTGTTCTATCCTAACATATTTATTACATGAGAGTTTCATAGATATGAATGGAAACAAAGGGGATCAACACATATTCATGGCTTCCTATAGTTAGAAGGTGCACGAGACATGTAACAATTAGAGTGGAATGACATGATAAGTGTTGATGCAACAAGAAGATACTTTGAAAAGTATGTAACAACATGGAATCCTTGTGATACTCACCACATGAATATAACTATTCATCAAGAATTGCAAGAAGATCCTTTCTTATTAGATACTAGTGAAATATTTATTAGCAATCCCCTTGACGATTATGAGAACTTAACGAATAGAGTACAATGACACACTAAACACAATTTTCATTAATGTTTATGAAAGAAAAGGATCAACCTATGTATGTCGATAAAATGCACCATGGGAACTTCAAGATGAGTCAAGCTTATATTTCAATGATAAAGGAAAGAAAAAATAAGAGGGGCGTAATGATGATAGGTTAAATTCTCATAACATTTCTCTTTGTTCAATGTGGCATGCCATTGTCATCTACAAACTAGTTCTTTCACATCATGCATTTTTAAATACATTGCAAAGTATGCTTCAAAAGATGAGATAGGGTCAAAAAGATATCAGGACATGTTGACAAGAATTTCCAATGTTGTTAACTCTCAATATCCCTCTATAGGTGTATGTGAGGTGTATATAAAAAATTTCTTGTTGATAAAATTATCAATTGAGATATAGGAGCACATGAAACATCTCATGTGTTGCTAAAGATTCCCTTTGTTATTTATATCTGTAGATTTGTCTCAATTAATGTTGGTAGGAAAATATTCAAAAGAGTTTCTTTGAAGCCAGATAACAACTAATTTGTGACGAACTATGGGTTTCTTGACCTATACCAAAAGAAAACCTCCATTGCTTAAACACTTATCATTGATTGATGTTGCATGATCTCAGTCTATCTCTCTATTTATTTATGTGCTCATCTCTATTTAATTAATTCTGCATGGTCCTTATGTGTTTAATTAATTAATCATCTATTTAATTTCACACTCATAAGATTGTTTTTGAACCTATGATCATATGTATTACCTCGAGTCATATAGTTCCATGCTAAAGTAAATCACTCTAGGGGTAGTTAATCCCTAAAGTAGACTTGTAGAACCCGTTAACTGTTACTAGCCATACATCACATAGTATATCCACTTTACACAGTAAATTGCACCACCTCACAACATGAGGATAATTGTAGAACTTGATATTACTCACAGGAT
>LPNX011213145.1:8217-28401 GCA_001517045.1 Pseudotsuga menziesii | reverse complement strand
ATTGTTATAATAAAAGGGTCTCTATCTAAACATTATGATTGCATTGTTAGTAGGTTGCAAGTAATGAACTCTTTGCACTACAAAATCTAAAATTACAAATACTATCGATATGTTAAAATTGATTTACAATCAGTTTTATGTCTTCCAGATCAACCACTAAATGTCTCCTCTAGTTTACATTACATAAACTTTGACATAGCTAAGTTTGAAAAGAATGATACTAACATTGATGAATTTGGAAATCATCAACTTGAAACATCCTTCGTCTTTTACAACTAGAATGTCGAATGCAGAATGTGAAATAAAAGAGATACAAAACTTTGTTAAAAAGGAATATTCTTTATCATATTTCCAAATGGAATGGCCAAATATAGTGTTGTCTCCAATAAACGAATACAATACATAATATTTGCTTGACATGGCATTTCCAACATTGTTTCCCATGAGCATTGCAAATTTGTTGCAACCATGTTTGAAGACCATTCATCTACACAAATATGGTTTACACCTACTTGTGAGAATTTATTCTCTATGAGATCTAGGATCTAGAGAAAAATTCACACTCAAAGTATTTGACAAAATGTGCAAGAGAACAACAAAAGAGACTAAAAATAGATGGAATAACACATGTGAAAGGTGCTAATAACTGGTCATATTATTACTTTACATATTTTATATGTTATAGTACATATTTATAATACATTGGGGAACATTCATGAGCCCCTGGAGCCCATTTGAATGCATACAAGTGTCAAGATAGGATTTGACCCCTAAACCCCCCTAGGTTGACTAATAGGATCCCAAACCTAACCTAATAGTCATGAATCCATGTGTGAACAAGTTAGAAGCATGACCAAGTCATAAATTAGGGAAGGAAAGCATGGGAGAGTGCATGGGTGATTGGAGGAATCTCTAGGAGGAAAATAAATACCAAGGAGACCACAAAAAGCCACATTCACACACACTAGTGCCCTAGGAAAATATGGAAGTTTGGAAGTTGTTTACAATAAATGCATAGCCTGAAATGTTAGGATGTTCAAACTAGATCACCTCAACTACAATCAATGAGCCAGAATCACCTCTTTGACCAATATTGATGACTATAACCTAAGTTAGACCATAGAACATAGCACAAGGCCAATGTTTATGTCTCCTAGGTAGATCATTAAGGTACTAAGGTATATTATTGCTACAAAACACCCTGTTAATCCTAACTTAGTACATATTATTCAAAATTATTTATTAACACCTTGTCAACTAAGGCACAAGTCACCTTTTACAACAAAATTTTATTGATCCATGTAACTAAGGTAAGGAGGAAAACCTCATGGGAAAAAACCTCCCCTAAAAAATGGATATGACAGAGATGAAGAAAAAAAGGTCTTCAACATGTCCTTTTATTCATTTGAGTGATATGAAAGAACAAATTCTTGGTGATGGACTTGGTGAAGATGTTGTGGATGCCAAGATCATGCATCAATGCATCAAAATGTTGTAGACAAAGATCATGTGGAGAGGCCCTTTGATGATCACCATTTGATGATGGAGGGGTATCATAAGAATGTATTTTTATTCAATAATAATCTGATCTAATAGCATAATCAACCATGGAAAAGATATATCTCCAAAATCTTTCCCAAATAACATCCAAAGATTCAACAAAAACTGCTTCATGTGTAGATGTCATATCATGAATCGAACCATGAATTTTCTTCCCAATTTGATGAAGCACATTCATAACTCTGTAAAAAATATCTTGAGGCTCTGAAATATCAGAAAATGTCATACACGGTAGAACATAAATTATAGATTTTGTGAATTAAATTCACTGAATTTCGGTAAAAAAACAGCTTGAAAGTCAAAAAATCCCCTAGTTACATAGCTCCATGAGGTTATTGTTGATGATCAGGATTCTTTGGATCATAGTGCACCCAAAAATCTATCCCAATTTGGCAGGATCTATCTCGATTATCTGTAGTTATATGGGCTTTAAGATCCAGCTGTGAACAAATGTTGCTTTTTTAAATTCTTCCTTAGTAACCCATTGGTCCCATTCTATCTCTGATAGTTTTTTGTTGCTCCACGTCTTCATCACCATTTCTCCATAACTCTGGGTATCAAGTAAGAGATCCACCAATATTTTGTAACCATCGATACAAATGGAAACCCAATTAAGACAAATCCTCTAGGACGAGGTTGTAATAACACACTTTGGCTTCCAAATGCTGAGTTACTAAGACAACTACTTCCTCCTATTATTCGTACAGGTACTGAATAACTAACAGAATTACAAAATCTAGATGATGTCAGTAGGTTAAAAAAAGAAGTTACCGAATAATTTGGAGGTTCCAGGTAAGTGTAAAAATATTAAGCTACTAATCTATTCCCAATAGTTAATAGCAATGAGTTTTTAAAATATAGAAAATCCATTATTCTTCAAAAGAATGAAGCATGCAACATATAATAATTTCCAGTACGTATTTATCTAATTGAAAGTATTTATCCTCTTCAGGGAAAGAGCGCATAGCAAGGACAAGACTAATCTTTTGTTGCACTTGGCACGAGATGCAAAATATAGGGCTCTTTTTCTCAATGAACAATAGATTATAGTGTAAAAGAGCTTAGTAGAGGTAAGAGCTGCTAATAAGAGTCGGCACTATAATCTATGGAAACACAAAATAAGAATAACTATAGGCATACCAAAGGGTATGCACTGCACAGAGGCCAAATTGGCTTTGAACCTTACCTAGTAAGCTATGTCTTAACACAGTTTAACCCTTAACCGTGATACAAGAGCAGATGTATTGCATCAGAGAAAGGTCATACACGAGTTGATACCTTGCCAATAGCTTTCAAATAGTCACTTATGTAGGGGTTTACCATAACATGCACATCACAAAGGCGTAGATCACTTTTATTTTAAAGGAATTACCATAATAGGCACTAATTAAATTAAAGGCAAATAGCTAGATAAGATTGTACACTTTAAGTTCTACCGACACTAGTAGTTCAATGATTTAGGTATCTTATTTACTAGGGGAACATAGCATAGAGCATTTATTTAGAGCGACCACTTCACTATGGCGAAAAATATTTTACATGCAACAGAGTAATAAATGTTGGGGCTGCAGCACTGTGGACCGTTTGATCTCAAACAGGTTGAGATCCAATGACCCACAATGATGTCACTGCAACATTTATTACTCTACTGCATGTTGAATATTGTTCACCCTTCACTATATCTGGATTTTACACTATATAGCTTACAAATCAACTAAGCCACCTGCACTATAGATTTTTTTTTTTACCTTGGTCTCTAATTGGTGCTCGAACCTTGGCTCCCATGTTAACATCTACCTAGGCTTATTCCTCTAATCTAGCACTAGTTTTGGTTGGAGGCTGCAGCATCTATATATGCATATACACGCTCAGCAAAATGCACTCCCATCCATCTGGACCCATCCAAACTGTAGCGCATCCATCCAATAGCACATCCAAATGCAATAAATGCCTACCTATATCGATCATATGTCCATGTCCGAGGCCGGGGCCAGAATCCTTCCCAAACATAGCATGTATGCAATCCACACCATTAAACTATCCCTTATTTTTGCACAATCGACTACATTTGTACCTTATTCATATCCATAGCTAATCTCATATATAGACACAAACACACAGGGTGGACTGTGAGCCTTCAGATATCAAGGGTATTCATATCCATAGGTAATCTCGTATATAGACACAAACACACAGGGTGGATTGTGAGCCTTCAGATATCGAGGGTAAGTATTGACCAAGGCCATTCCTTGTAATATCCCACTAGTCCACTCCTTAACAACCCCACTAGAGATAGGGCCCACAAAAGGGTGTATACAATATTCCATATTGCTCACCAGACAAGGTAGGTTAAACTCACGTAGTGTCTTAACCATCAAAATTCAAACTCATTGTAGGCTACAAAATATGAATCGAAGAATGACCAAATAAAGGATAAGTTTACCTAATATTAGCTGGCATAGAATATAATGAATCGTCAGCCCAATTTTTTATTTTTATTTTTTTTAATATTAAAGTTGTAATAGTTATCCCGTTATTAAAGAATTTTAACTATAATGATATTTTTATTTAATGTTATTCATAGTGTTATTAGGTTTTCTAATGTGTTTTAATAAAGCACATAATTATTATAGTGTTAATACTTAATACTTTTTTCTAGTATTATTAAGTAAATGTTATTAGAATGTCTAAAATTTTTAAATTTGTTTTGTTTTTTTTTAAGTTGTTTAGAAGTTTTTATTGTCTATATTAGGTTGTTTAATTCACGTTGTTAATTAATGAATTAGTTTTTTAATGATTGGTTTCCATGTTTCTTCAGTTTCAGGCCATCATTGTGGTTGAAATTTCTCACGCTTTTTTCAATTTCTATGGCTTCCCAAACTTTCCTTTTGTAGTAATTTGGGACAATTGCTAAGACTTTTGAATTTTCTAGGAAAATGTGATGATTTGTGTTGTAGGAATGTTTTGCTATGGCTGAGTTTTTTAATCTTTCATGTCAAAGATCTACTCTGTGTTCTTTTAACCTAGTTGTGATTGACCTTCCAATCTCACCTATGTAGGCCTCACCACAGGAACAAGGTGTTTTGTAGACATCTTTTTGGTGCTTTGAATCAATAGGATCTTTGGCTTTATCGAGCATAGTTCTTAGTGAATTAGGCGTCGCAAATGCCACCTTTATGTTTTTCTTCCTTAGGACGTTAGCGATTTATAACCAAAATAATTAATAAAAACATTAATATTAATTAAAAATTAAAATTCATAACTAGATTAATTAATAGAACATTAAATTTCAAATTTAAAAAATTGAAAGGAATAATATTACACTTTATCATTAAAGAAACTAAAAAAAACTTTATAAAAAATGGTATGAAAATAGGTAATAAGAATAATATCAAATAAAAAATTAAAAAAATTAAATAATTTAAAAGTAAGACCTAAAAACTAGAAAAACCTTAGGTTTTGAAAATTTCATATTTATTCTTGACGTCCGAATGCAAAAAGGAGTGAGAGTCTATTTCTCCTGAGGATGAACCTGCTTAACAAGTTCGAAACTTGTTGACTGAGAAAACTCTTACCACAGATCTCCTTTCATTTTTAAAATATTCAAATTTCTTCAATTTTTAATGTTTCATATTTATATCCTTTTAAAGATTCATGTGTTCAGACAGAAGAAATGATCTCAAGTGAAGATGGTCCATTTGTAGATTGTTAAGGACAATTATCACAGAAAGAACAACCACATATCAAAGCTATCCTTGACAAAATAATTTCAAAGAAGACTAGAAACAAAGATTATTTTCAATATTTGGTCAAGTGGAAAGGTCAGTCGTCTAAAGATGATGCACAAATGACTGAACTAGATATTTCCAAGTACAATGTGAACCTTGAATAACTATTGAAGATTTATTTTCTTCCCTCGAGGTACGATATAGGAGCATCAATTCAAGGCCCTATGTTTGTTGATTGAGGAGAAAATGCTATTTTTCTGCTTCTGTGTATCATTTCTAGAATGATAGGATTTGTTTTCAATTCTTGTAATATGTTTTATAGATACAATTAGTTTGGATGTAATAATGATAATTTTCCACTGATGTCCTCGAATATTCCAAGAGTTTGCTCTAGGATAGGTTAGTTGTAGATTTACTTTCTTAGGAGTTCAGATCCTTCCTATTAAGATCTAACATTTTTATTAAAATGTCAAATGTAATGATTAGATATATGAGTGGGTGTGTATGAGATTTTTTGTGGTGTGGTTAATGAAATGAAGAACAAAGTAATAGCCTCTATGTGAATATTTGTAAATTATGTCTTCTTTTCAATAACCAGAAGCATGTAAAATTATTTATGTCTATGAATATTCGGGGTTGAAAGAATTTTTTAGAGAATTCATGAATATGGATATGTGTTTATGCGAATGCTACAAGAAGGAAATTGATTGTTTCATGGATCAATTAGAATATAATAGTTTGAGTTAAAAACATGTGACTTAGACAGATCTACGGTTGTGGATGAATTCTGCAGGAGAAAAGAGTACAGGAGATAATAGATCCACAAAGTAAAATTGAAGTTTTGCACCTAATCTCATATCAATAAATGGGGACTAAGCCATAAGATATCAACGATCGAGAATGGTTTCCGCAATGCAAAGGTGCAGGATTATTAAAGTTTTGAAAAATTAATTACAGAAGAAAAGTTGTGAGAGATGAATTGCGGAAGCAGTTCGATGAAAAGTCGAAAATACGACCTGCAATCTGTAATCTGCAATCTGCAATTGCGAAAGGAGCCTTGAGACCGCATAATTGCGAAAAATTTGTTACGAAACCTTTGTTGTGAAAATTCAGTTGCGGAAATTAAGTTGCGAAAATAAGCTTGCAGAATTGATCTTGTGGAAGAATATTTTAATCAATGATTTATGTTGATTAGGATAAGATAGGCCTTCTAGCTCTTACCTAGAATCACCCAATGTTAGGAGTCGATAGACATAATCTTGACAATTAAACCTCTTAGTATAATTTCAACTATTAATTGAATCCTCTCTTTCAAATACACATGTTTGATTCCTTGAACTTAATCAGAAGTGTGCTAAACCAATTGGTGAAGCCTACCTTGAACATATACTATTGAATTTCAAACTAAAAAAGGACATGTCGATGAGATCTACAACTAAAACCCTAAGAAGAAATGCAAATCTTAAATAAATTTTCTCTTTCATATAAATGTGTCTCAATGTCAACAACGAATGGACATATTGTAAACCAATTGTTGAGGCCCCCTTTCGAAATCCATTATTAGATGGTAGATTAATATAGAACAAGAGAATGATTTGAATAAATAAAATCATGATTGTATGTGTAATAATAGTATATTTTAAGAAACATATATTTTATTATTTTGTATCATTTGTATATGTTATGCAACATTGATTTTGCTATTGTGTATCATTTACTTATTATTCACATGTTCTGTTTTTATTTATAATGTGACATTTTCTTGACTATTATTGATCGTATTATTTACTTATGATGACACTCAAATTCTTTAAATGATATATGTTTTATTTTCAGAAGATTTACATTAAGTTCAAAGGAAAATGGATGTTAAAAAATTCAATCACTATTCAACTGTGTGCAATAAATATATTATAGATGAACCAAGGATCAGATGTCAATTTCAAATCAATGTTTTGCATCATGGGAGAGGAAACATTTCAAAGCCTGAAATTCAAAAAGAGATAGGGAAAAAATTTAGAATCACTCATACACAAAAAATATTTGTTTATGTATTTCGCACATATGCCTAAAGATCGTCAAGTTTTGGTTTGATATATGAAAAGTTAGACAATGCAATAAAATATGAACCTAACCAAATTTTTCTAAAAAACGAAATTTGTGATTTTAGTAGTAAAACAAAAAAAAATGAGAAAAGACAAAAGAAAATTTACGGCATAATTCCAAGAAAAAAAAAGGACTTATAAGCAACATGTTTCATCATCTATGAAGATACAAAAAAATAGATTTAAAGTACATTTTGTAATTTTCATATCATTGTTTTCTCTATAGTATATAAACATGTAGTTGTATAAATGTGCTAAACATATTTGATAAGTTGTAATGTATTTTTTGAATTTTGGTTCATTCATAAATAATACATTCTAGAATTGTAATTTATTTGTAAGTAGTCTATAGAGTTTTTATCTTAATTTAAAAAAAAAAAAAAATTTCTTTAAAAATGTTATCATGTTGATGATAACTATGTATTTAAATGGTTTTTTAGTTACTAGAAAATGGATCCCATAGTTTGGACTATATTCCTAGTGAAGATTCTATAGATGATACTCCTATGGGTTCCCTTTTCAACATTGATATGCTTTCGATCCATTTCTAGACAATGTGAACAACTATTGTCCAAACCAACTTTTTTTAGTGCTTATCAAAATAACCATATAACATAGACTTGTTTTTTAGTTCAATTATGGGGACACTATCAAAACTATATCATGTATAAATTTATCACTCGTATAGGACTTGTATCTCTGTTGCATGTTCCTTATTTAGAATATAGATATATGATTGAATCTACAACTGGTTCAATCATTTTGCTATCTAAATATTTTCCACTAAGGCATAAGGACTATTGCATCATAAATCCATTCATAAAGTGTTTTTTTAAATGAAGGCATCATTGATATAGGAGTTCATGGTTTCTTTTCACTCATAGGAAACACCTGTTAGGGGAAACATGGATCGATACTTCTACATCATCAACGCAATGGATACAGTTCTAAATTTTTTATCTATAGCAATATGGGAATAATTTGGAGAGAAACCATTGGTATTGATGGTGAACCCATTTCTCCTAAAGATGCATTTTTTTATAAAGTTAAGTCATATTGGCTACGTGTGAAAATAGTTTCTAAGGAATACACCTTGTATCTGTACAGAATGTACTCAATGAACATTGAATTGAACATCTTGCGTGCCCACTTAATTTACACACGACGCATGAAATGATCTATGTGTCTCACCATACACTGCAATCAAATGATATTCCTTATAAATGATGTTTGTACAAGTATATGGTGCATAGATTAATTAAAGGATTTCAAATGTAGTCAACATCAACTTTAACAAGCATAGGGATATTTTGAGAATGGTAGAGGGACCCTTTTACAACTTATGACAACAATTCAAAAAATGATGCATGTATATTTTCTACTGAACAGTTACAGAGCAAATAAAATATTGCAGATGTTTATGGTTATTGTTAACATTTAAATATTGATGTGTATGTTGTTTTGAAAGTCTCAATCATTATATATATAATGACAAATTTAACAAGTGCATATTAAATTCTCAAGATGTTAATGGATTTTGACATATTGTGAGCATTATATGCAGTTATTCCAATCAAACCGACAAATTTTAGCTTTTAACAGTCCATAGCTTTCTGAACAATCCATCAATGGTTACAATGTTTTATTAGATCTTGGCATTGATACTATCTATAGTTGATTAACAATTTATCACATTTTGTTTTTATAAAAAATACATATAAATGTGTATCAAATATTGTTCGTTACAATGAAATTTGTATACATAATTTTTTCTTTGCAATTGATTGAATATGATTGGAAAAAAAGTGGTCCAAAAAAATCATTAAACAATGTAACTCTGAAACTATAAACAGTCAATGTGTTGTGATCATTATTAATCCTCCCTTTGACAACATAATCTAATCGTCTATTTTCCTAGCTTAGGAGGTATTCATCCCTCCACTAGTGCATGGGGACACACCTAGGGGACATATGTAACTTACTGAATTTGATTTCATGAGTTTAGGTTCCCAGGGATCAATCCCTATAATTTAGGAACCTGATCTAAGTGCCACTAGCAGTCTCCTTCGGTTGACCTTAGTAGGTAATCAGTTATGTTCAACCATGCTCCAGTTACCATTAGTTAGATCACAACCAGTTAACCTAGTGCTATTTGGCATGATTTAAGGGAGTGTGGGAACGTTTTCTCACCTACTCTCATTGGTTAACTGATTTCAAACTAATTTAGTTATCTGTAGTTGCATTAATGAGCTCCAGTGGTGAATTTCCCACACTTAGTTAGTTCCAAATTTAGTTTGAGTTGGTAGATTCAAATCCTATGTTAGGCGTTGGAATTATACTATATGTATAACCATTGTATTACATATTAATTAAGGATTCATGAATATAATCATATTATTCAAATTTTGTCTCCATGTGTGTGCAATTTTGTCTTGATTAATTGATCACCCTCTGTCAAATTTTTATCTCTTCTGCAACCTTCTATTCTCATTTGAATTCATGCAGGATGATGATACTATGCTCCACTAAATTTAACATGGTATCAGAGTGGGTATCCATGCATGCCTCGAACCTCAAAAACTTCCATTGATGCACCGGAATCCATTGAGTTTCCACAAAATTATTGGAATAATTCAACTTCTCAATCTGGATTATCTCCAAACACATCTATACAGGCGTTATGTACTCACTGAGAGTGAACATGTCGAAGTGAATGGTGTTTGAAATAAATTAATTCAAATTGAGTTGTTCTACAGTGTTTTTGCAGGTACGTTCAAAGAATTTCTGAAGAATTGTTGATCAATATAGCTATGAAATGGAGAGTTCGACAGCTCTAAATCCCAAAATCCTTACACCCTTCAATTACCTTTATTTGAGGGAATATATGAATATTTTCTTTTGCTAAAAAGGTATATACATGATGACCATGGGTAGAGTAGTCGAACCCCAACCATATATTGAAAAATTGAAGCATATGGATAGGCTTGATGAATATTTTGGCTACATGTGCATCCACATCTCCAGGGAGTCGTTGTTCCATATTGATGGACTCAAGACAATGAAAGAAGTATGAGATAAGCTCGAATCCTTGTTTGGAAAACATAATGAGCTGAGGGGTCGTATCCTAGAAAATTAGCTGATAGCAAAACAACCTAGTAAATTTGACACAATACAACTATTCTTCACTAAATTCAAATCATTGGCCATACAATGAAAGAAATGCGGTATTGAGAATAAGGATTAGCAATTGGTGCTATCCATACTAAGAAAACTTGGCCTAGAATTCTCATTGTTTGTATCTACCTTTCACTCTAGGAGACTAACTACTAATTGGTGAATGACATCCCTTGATGCCTTCACCGAGTCTCTAATAAAATAACAAGACAAGTTGATACATATGGGAGCTCTCATAGCCTCTCCAAATCAAGATCTCTTAGTTGGTGAGACAAGGAATTAGCAAGAAAAAAGGAAGGGGAAAGGTAAAGATAAAATAAACACTGAATTTCCACTTAAAGATGAGTTTGATCCATCAGATGAAGCCTCATGCTCTATGAAGGAAAATAATCAAAGGTATGATGAGGGCAAGTGGTTTTACTGTAAGAAAGGAAACCATACAGAGAAGTATTGTATGAAGTAAACCATAGATTAGATGGACAAACTACTTGAGCAACACAATATTTCCCTCCCTGAAGGAACATGAAAGACTAACTCTGGAGAAAAGACCAGAGATCTTCTATTTTCCTAGCTTAGGAGGTCTTCATCCATGCACTAAAGTCTAGCTATTAAAAATCACATTCCTTTCACATTGATTTAGGATCCTCCATTCATATGGTTGCACTCGGAGAATAATTCTCTTCATTACAACTTATTGATGGTCTGAGTATTCATATGGGCGATGACACTCAAATTGGAGCTTAAGGAAATGGTTCAATAAATTTAAAACATGGAATGTTCAAATATGTACTCTATGTTCCCTCTCTAGATGCAAATTTGTTATATGTATACTAGATGACACATACTAGTCCACCAAAGAGGGTGGTATTTGGTCCTGAATTAGAGGATATCACATATATATCAACTGGGAAGATTATAGTGAATGGTGTTGCAAACCATGCCTACAAGGAATATGAATTCTCACACTTTCTACCATACTCAGATCTTGTACAGTCTCAATTGCCATTTGAAAGGGGAGGTAAAACCATTCCATATAATCCGTTTACATATGATAATGTTTCCAATAGCATTTCAGATTCAGAATCCAAAGAAAAGGATCCGGTTGAATCAGTTGATGAAATTGAAGATGAATTTCACAGTGATCCAGATCCAAATCCAGTCCCTACTCCCAATCCTAGCCCTAAATGGGCACAAAAGGTTATTGAGGAACCTGGGAACATGAGAAGAGAGCCATATGACATTAGGAGAACGCGATCACAGTTTCAATAAGAGAAAGTTTTGCTATTTCAAGCAAGTTAAATTCATTCATAGAGGTGCAACAAGATCCGCGTGAGATGCTACATGATGGTAAGGACTGATCAGCAACTCTGCTCATAGAAGAACCAATTGGATCATGTCACTCTTCCTCCTGAAAGAAGATGCAAATGAAACATTCCTTCTACTTTCTATCATCGTATTGGAAGAATATGGAGAGGTTCACATGCATAGTCCCAGGATACTAGTGCACAAAAGGACCATCATACTACTTCACTGCTCAACATAGATGCAAGGTTGCCGAAATATTTTCACATGTTTTTATTAGAGAAGAAATTTTCTCTTGATATGAAATCTTGATCCTTATTTTATTGCTTATTCCGAAGGGGAGATTTTCCACATTTCCTCATTTTTTAACGGTTATTATTTTGCATTTAAATTGTATGGGTGACCTTTCGTCTTAAATTCCAAGGCCCAGGTTGTCCAAAGTCAGGATTAAGGGGGGGTGTTGGGATTATTATTAATCATCCCTCTTACCACATAATCTATTTGTCTATTTTCCTAGCTTACAATGTATTCATCACTCCACTAGTGCATGGGGGACACACCTAGGGGACAGCTTCCACTGCACCTAATTGCATGAGTTTAGATTCCCTAGAGACCAATCCCTATAATTTAGGAACCCACTTTGAGTGCCACCAATGGTCTCCTTCAGTTGACCTTGGTAGGTAATTAGTTATGTTCATTTTTTCTCCAGTTACCATCATTTAAATAATAATAAGTTAGACCAGATCTAGTTTGCATAATTTAAGGGAGTGTCGGCGCCTTTGCTCACCTACCCTCATCAGTTAACTTATTGTAGACTAAGTTTGTTATCTGTAATTACATTGGTGAGATCTACTGGTGATTTTTCCACACTAAGTTAGCTCTGAAGTCCATCTGAGTTGTTACTTTCGAATCATATCTTAGGAATTAGAATTCTAATATATGTATAACCATTGTATTACATATTAATTACTGATTCATGAATATAATCATATTATTCCAATTTTATCTACATGTGTGTGCAATTTTGTCTTGATTAATTTATCTGTCTCTGCTAAATTCTCCTCTCTCTTATGTAACCTTCTCTTCTCATTTGAATTCATGAGGGATGATGATCCTATGCTTCACTAAATTTAACATTATGGATTCGGAGTAATTTCTTAATAAGATAATTGTTATGTTGTATTTTAATTTATTTATGTAATTGCTACAATTAAAAGCATAAATTTCAAATGTCACCAATCCATAGTTTCATTGGCCTTCTATCCATAATTGGAATACTTTCTAATATATTGAATTTGTTTCTATGGATAGTCCTTTAACCATTTATCATGTTTAGTTTACATAAAGATCAAATTTTATTTTAATTTCCTGTAAAGCATTGTCCCAAAAAAATGTAATATGTCTATTTCCTCCAATTCAATATGAATGGAATGAGCAATTGTGCTACATAAAGATTACAATAAAATGTTACTCTAATCCTATATATGGATTTATCTTAAAATTTGAATACATTCATATGACTTGGAAACATTCTTTATAATTATTACAATTCTATGGACAATTATTAACTTCTTCCTAAATACTTATACTATATAATTAAAACATTTATATTTACATGTAATCTTCCAATGTGACATTTTGAATTTTTTTTTGTTCAAATCTAAATCTAACAATCCTTCATAGTTATGTCACACATAGGCATTTATTATGATTAATACTTTTAACAATTATCTGCTAATGGAACATTTGCAACAATTTAGTTGTATGTTGTAATCCCTCATGCTAATGTTGACCTTTTCTTAACATTGCGGCGTGATTCAAGGAATACATCCCATTACTAAAATAAAACTATAAATAAAATGTTATTATCGAATTGAAAAAAAAATATCGGATAGTAATAAAATTTTACTATTATTGAATTGGAAAAAAAATATCTTATAGTGATAAAAATATTGTTATTTAATGCTTATGTGTCAACAAAACATCTTCAAGGCTGATTATTTAATTATCACCATCTTCGATAGTCATGTCATGATATTAACATTATTGCGACAAATGTTTTTAATCTTTATGTATAATTGCAACAAAAATACTTAAGGAAGATAACGATAATGTATCATAAGCGTGGATAAATGTAGGAAATATAACTAAACCCCAAGGACTCTAAATAGTTATCATGAATCTTATAGTCCAAGGAAAAACAATTATGGAACATAACCATAATGCAACATGGCCATCGAGCAATGTTACAATCCAATATAAGCATTCATGAACATCATAATCCAACACAACCATTGATAAATGTCATAATGCAACAAAATCATTCCAAACGAACCTAAACACAATCATTAAAAAATACTACATTGAGTCTCCTTCTACAATAAAACACAATAAGGAAGATAAGCATGATACAACAAAACTATGTAAAAATACCACATTCCAACGCAAACCCCTATAAACATTGTAATCAAAGATCATAATTAAACATAAGCCTTAACAAATGTTTTACAGTCTAAGAGAACATTTGAGCAACATTGTACATATAAATTTGTATTGTATTATAAATTAAATAAATATCATATTAATTATATATCAATTTAACAATGTTATTTTCAATTATCTAAATTTTTATTATAACGTATATTACATAATTTTAATTAAATACAATAGTCGATGATTATACAAATAATTAAAAAAACAAAACTAAAATCCATTAACAAACACATGCAAATTACAATCTAATAAAACTTTGAAGGAAAATTGCATATATCAATCTCAAATGCATTATTTACAAAGCAACTAAACAATTGTTGCACTATTACAATCTAATAAAACACTTCAGAAACATATTTAATATTTATTAACAATAGTAATATTGGAATACAACATTCTCAAGGTTGATTATAGAATTCGCACCATCCCACATGGTTACATCACGTTATGATTATTATTTCCATCAATTTGTTTAATATTTACGTAGAATTTCAGCAAATTACATTTATCAGCACAACCATGCAAGAATATTTTAATCCAACATAATCCATCTTGAAAAAAACATCCCAACATAACCATAACCATTTATTAATGTCACAACGCAATAATACCACCGATGGAAGAAACAAATGATGTAATATGTAATAACCCTTCATGAATGTTCCGATGAAACAAAACCATTCTAAAAAATAAGCCTACACAACATTTTCAAAACGTAATAATAAATCTCATTATGCGATAAAATTCATTAAATAACGTAACTAAAAATACAACATAAAAGAAATTGAGTATGAGCATGAAGAAAAGTTGCGATCCAATAGGAGCCTTCATAAATGTCGTAATGAAACCTAACTCTTGATGCATGTTGGAATCCAATGAAAGCACTCCTATTGAATCTTATAATGCAAGAAAATAAATTAATGAATCTAACCATAACGCAACGTGAGCATGGAAAAATGTCGCAATACAATGTGCACCTCAACGAATGTTGTAACACAACATAACACTTGATCGATGTCACAATTAAATATGGACCTTGATGAATGGCGTAACACAACATAACACTTGACGCACATTGAAATACAACAAAACGATTCAAAGCATAAGTGAACCCACCCATTATAAAATTTTACATTAAATATTGTAATAGAAAATGAGACATCAACTAATACAACCATAATAGAACATACCCATGGACAAATAAAACAATGAAACATAACATTAACCTTGTATCAACATCTCAATCTCACGTAACCCTTGATGTATATCACAATCAAACAAAACCATTCCAAATTTAACGAAACCGAGCCATTGCAAAACATTTTAATAAATCCCATTACACAACAAAATGCAATAAGGAACGTAACCATATTGTAACATCATCATGGACCAATGTCATAGTCCATCTTAGCAGTCGATGAATGTCGTATTGCAAAATAACATTTCATAAGCATTGCAATGTGACAAAACAATAAAGAAATGTATCAAATATAACAAAACCCTTGAAACACATTCCAAATATAAATGTCATAATTTATATCACAACAACACAGTTCTTGCAATCAAATATAACCCTTAATATGGTTGTTGCACTAATACAATCTAATAGGACCTCCAATGACCATTATAGACATAAATATAAACACATTTATAAATTAATAAATCAAAGAATTAATTACGTTACATTGAATGCTGTAAAGCAACAAAACACATTAAGCAACATAACCATGGAGAAATGGCGCAATCTAACATAACCCTCAATGAAGATGGATGGATGGAATCTAACAAAAACATTCCAAATCAATCTCATAATCCAAGAAAAGCAATTAACGAATGTAACCATAATGCAACGTGACCAAGGAAATGTTTCCATGCAATATGGACCTGCATGAATGTTTTAATGAAACATAGTAACACTTGATGAATGTCGTCATGCAATATGAAACTTCATGAATTTCATGATGCATCATAACATTTTATGCATATCAAAATACAACGAAACGATTCAAAACGTGAGTAAACCCACCCATCACAAAACCTTACACTAAATCTTGTAATACAACATTAGACATCAATTAACACAAACATAATGCAACATACCCACGGAAAATTGGAATAATTGAACATAACCCTAACCCTAGATCAACATCGCAATCTGAACTAACCCTTGATGTATATCAAAATGGAACAGAACCATCCAAAATTTAACAAAACCCAACCTTTGCAAAACATTTTAGAAAATCTCATAACATCCAAAAATGCACATTTACAATTCAACAGAATGCCTGATGAACATTGCAGACATAAATATCAATCCAGTTATAAATTAATTCCATAAGTTATTGTTAGAGAATTAACCCACCTTAGTACCATGATCATACACCTAGGATACATTTCATCATCTTTTATGCTATGCCATATGGTCCAGGACTTAGGCTATGTTGATAATTTACTCTAGTTGAGGTGCTCCACTTTGATCATTTAGACTGACAGGTGCCCTCAATAATGATAGATCATTATTGGTGCACTCACCATCCCTTAAATCATGGAATTTGTTTGACCATAGGTGTGAGTTCATGTATCTAGTGGTGTTTGGTCATTTATTTTTTCCTAGAGCCACTCATACTAACCCATGTGCTCACCCACTCCTATCATGATTTCATTTATGATTTAGCATGTACCACCCATGTTCACACTAGCATTCATGACTATTTGGGATAGTTTGGGAGTTGATTGGTCCACCTAGGGGTGTTTTGGGGTCAAATCCTAGCCTGACACTTGTATGCATCCATATTTCCTCCAAGGCTCAAAAATTTCTCCCAATGTATTATAAGTGTGTACCACACATATGTACAAGTTGTACACTAATAGAAACATCAATTATTGGCACCATCTATATGTGTTATTTTTCTCCTTTTTACTGTTTTCTTGCATATTTTTTGAATAACTTAGATTGTGAAGATTTAATTATCTCCTAGATCTCATTGTGCAGCAATTATCACATGGTATTAGAGCTTTATGGAGCTTCCAATCAAAACTAGAGTGTTTGAGTTGTTGTTTAGGGAATTTTCCAAAACAATTGAGTGTTTGCATTGCAGGTACAACCAACAATTTTGTCACTCAATGAAAAAGCATCCTAAATGGAGAAGACTCATGTATTTCTCACTCCATTCAACTATTTCGAATGGAAGGCCAAAATCGTGATCCTGCTAAGGTCAAAAGACCTATACAGAGTCACCATGGGGACTGAAACCGAACCCAACTCTGCTATGGAGGAATCAAAGTAATTCAACAAGCTTGATGAGGCATTTGGGATGCTTTGTCTTAGAATTTCGAGAGACATTATTTTCCATGTTGAAAGTATTGGCATGCCGAATGAATTTTGGCTCAAGATTGAGTCATTATTTGGGAAAATTAATGAGATGAGAGGCCACCATCTCAAAAATGAGTTCATCTCACTGAGCCAAGCTCACTATGAGACAATCCAAGACTTCTTCACCAAGTTCAAAGCGTTGGTGCTTGAGCTAAAACAGTGTGGCATAGAGAAGAAAGAATAGACATTGATCTTGTATATCCTTTCGAATCTAGAGACTAAATATTCTATGTTTGTCTCAACATTCCATTAAGGAAATCTAACAGTTTGAAATTGAAGAATGCCTCCACTAGAAGACTTCATGGAGTATTTGACTTAGGAGAAATACAAGATAGTGAAAATGGGTACCATAAAATCCAGTAAGGATAAATCCCTTTCTGCAGAATTTTCAAATCCATCCAAAGGAAACAATAAATCCAAGGATTCAAAGCAACAAAGAGTGAAGGAGAAGAAGCATTTGGATACAGAAATCTCAAGTTCAACTGATGAGGATTCGAAATCCAGGAGGATGAAGAGTAAGAGAGAGTAATAAAAATTTGATTATTGCAGAGGTTCACATCATGAAAAATAGTTCTTCATAAATAATATGTACATCATGACCAAGCCCATTGAAGACAACAATATTGACGTTCTAGATTTTGCTAGAATAGGGGAGCGCAAGCCCTCCTTGGAGCAAGAAGATGGTAAGAAATTGTATGCTTTGGGTACAAGGGAGAAACCTGTTTGTCATGTATTTATTTGTTTCTGATTTATATCTTGATAAATTAGAATCTGAAACCACCATCCCTTCCTTGGAAGAAACCGAAAACAGTTCACCAAAGTTTCCTCCAAAAACTAGTCAGTTTTCACTAGTTTTCGACCTATTTTATGAAATATCCTTCCCAGCCAATTAATATGCTTCTAATTATGATTATTAAGGTGATATACAATAATATATAAAGTTTATTACATTCATAAACTCATTTCCCCAACCATTTTATTCCCAAAACACCCAACAACCCTCAAGTTTGCTAGTTGGAAAATCTCAAAATTGCCTTGTTTCCAATACTATGTCACTTGCGTATGTTGTTTTTATGTATTTCATATCATTAATTGGTTGGAAATCCATATCATTGATATTCATGTGAATCTTTTTCCACATTTATGGACTTGATCTCACCACCCATGGTTCGAATTTCAAATCTCCAGATCATCCAAGTTCACTCAACTATCAGTGTGAGCTAGTTGCCCACTCTTTTCCCACTATGGATCCATTCACTCATGGAGACACTATACCTCTGGTATTTTATGATGTATATGAAATATATTCTGATATTTCAGAGACTCGTTATATTTTTTACAATTTTATGAAGGTTCTTCATCAAATTGGGAAGAATATTCATGGTTTAATTCATGATATGGCAGCTACACATGAGGCTGATTTTCTTGAGTCCTTTGATTCTCTTTGGGAAAGATTTTAAAGAGATATATTTTCCATTATGGATTATGTTTTTAGATTAGATTATGGCTTCATAAAAAATAATTCGTATGATTCTCCTCCATCAGCAAATGATGACCTTCAAGGGGCCTCTCCACATATTCTTTGTCTACAACACATTGACGCATTCATGCATGATCTTGGAATCCACAACATCTTCACCAATTCCATCACCAAGAAGTTGTTTTTTCAGCTCATTCACGTGAATAAGAGGACTTGTTGAATACATTTTGACCATGTATGTGTCATTTCCATTTTAGAGGGGAGGTTTTGTTCCAATGAGGTTTTCTTCCTTACCTCAGTTATATGGACTATAAAAAATTTTGTTGTAAGAGGTGACTTTAGCCTTAGTTTCCAACGCCTCAATAATATGGTATAATATTTACTAAGCTATGCCTAAGGGTGGGGGTATTAGATCATTAATTCACTTTAGTACCATGATAATACACCTAGGATACATTTCATCAGCTTTTATGCTATGGCATATGGTCCAGAACTTACGCTATGTTGATCATTTACTACAGTTGAAGCAATCCACTTTGATCATTTTGACAGTTGAGGGAATCAACTTTGATCATTTAGATTCATAAGTTCCCTCATTAATGACATATGAGTTTTGGTGCACTCCCCATCCATTAAATATGGGAAGTTGTTTGACCATGGGAACTAGTACATGTATCTACTGGTTTTTTTCTCTCTTTGGGAATTTATTGCTTCCTAGATCCACTCCTGCTCACCCATCTGCTCACCCACACCTAATATACCTTCATTTATGATCCATCATGCTCCATCCATGTTCACACTAGCATTCGTGACTGTTTGGGATGGTCTGGGAGCTGATTGGTACACCTAGGGGGGGGTTTGGGGCCAAATCCTAGCTTGACACTTGTATGCATCCTTATTTCCTCCTAGGGCTCACAAATTTCTCCCAATGTATTATAAGTATGTACCACATGTATGTACAAGTTGTAC
>LPNX011213119.1:0-10496 GCA_001517045.1 Pseudotsuga menziesii | reverse complement strand
AGTTCTTGTGAGTTGGAATTCAAGAACCAATAGAATTCCAATAAAATGAGTCAACCATAATGGTTGAATTGACATATTTGTCATAAAAAAAAACTACTTCTTTTGTTCGTATTTTCGACATATCTCCTTGTGTTTTTACTCAAATTTTGATCGAGAGATCTCGTTGGATGCAGAATTTGATTCCGCATCCAACAAGTACCCACACTGCATACTTTTGATGGACCCTGCTATCCCAAAAACAAGAAATACCTGAAAAAACATGATGATGATGGACCTCGCTACCCCAAAAACAAGAAATACCTGAAAAACGTGATGATGATGTCATCATCACATTCTTTCAGGTATTTCTTGTTTTTGGGATAGAGGGGTCTGTAAAAAGTATGCAGTGTGGGTACTCGTTGGATGCGGAATCAAATTCCACATCCAACGAGCTCTCTTGATCGAAATTTGAGTAAAAACATGAGGAGATATGTCGAAACTACGAACACAAAAAGTAGGTTTTTTATTTTTTCCTCCAAAATTAATAAACATTATTTTATTATTTTAACTATTATTTTATTATTTTACTTAGGAGGCCCATTTTAGACCCCAAAATTCCTCTAATGTAAGAAGAGTAAAGTTTCCCCTTATGGAAAAACCCAGTGTCAAGAAAAATCCATGCATATATAAAGTGAAAAAATCATTTCAGTTAAATGTTCTCAACTTCCAAAGAGGAAGCGCATCCATGTGATGGTTGTTTTGATCAACAAACCAAAGGATGAGAAGTTATACAAGATAATCTAACACTTGGTCCCACCTTCATAAACAAAAGCCTAGATACCCTGATAAATTAGTGCTTGGGATTAGGGAACATGACATGCAACAGGACATTCTTGGACCCTTGCTCAGATATTGTTATTTTAAGAAGCAATAGGGGAGTTGGCATAGCTTCAATAGTTAGAATCCATAAATAGAAAACTTCACTTTTGAGAAGTATTTGGATAAAATTTGAACCAATGCAAAAAAATATTATTCTTACTGTTTACTCAATTAATTGAAGAATTTCCAATTGGAGAAAAACATAGGTGTAATTTCTTGTTGGCCATGTGTAAAATTTGTTTGGAAACTTGTTAATAAAAAATTGGAAAAAAATTACAATTGGGACAATGGGTTCCATGTGTAATTTCATGGTGTCCATATGTCAAGAGGGAAATGATAGGTGTGATTTTATGGTGTTGAAATTTTGGGAAGAAAACGCCAAATGTGAAATTTATAGAAGCCACATGTTATATATTATATAATTCACAATTTTTCAGTAAATTTTGAAGTGGATCCTAGAAAATACACGTGGGCAGAAGGAGTGACGTGGATTACCCATGTGGATTCCTTGTACATGTGGTAGTACCAAAAGGTGGGTCAGTTGTGTGAGGTGGTTGAAATGGTGAGTTGCACTATCACAGATTTGACGGTTTAGATGTCCTAAGATTGACGACCCATATTTGGCAAGGGTCATGAACATGTCCCCTTTTTAATTTTCAGACAATGATCCTCATACAAAAACATTGTTGTGATACGACGACCTCAAATTTTGCAAGGAACGACAAAGTATAAAATTTTTATCGCTTGTATCCCAACCCTTACAACTGCAACCAAACTTGTTGGTTTCAAGGGATGGTTTATGGTGAAGTGACATAAGGTGATGTCATAAATGATGCCCCTTATCACATCATTCTCGTAAATCATGTGATTAGAATAAGGACAAGGGAGGCTATATGAGTAGTATTTTTCAGCACTTGACCTCTAGGTACTAGCCACGTGGGGTTCACTAAAAAGGAAATATCATATCACGTCCATTCATATTGGGGGTTTGAATACTCCTAAAAACCTAAAAAATGTATTTCCTCATATTAAGGGGTCAAGGGGAGTTTTTTAATTTGACATAGTAATATACACATTGAGAGTTATTTTATTTGGCCATGCTGAGGAATAACCTCCAAAATGTGGGATGGATTCGTACCTCCAAATCATGGGCTCGATTAATACCTTTGAATCACGGTTTGGATTCATATTAGTCCTAGTTTTTGCTAAGGAATAACCTCTAAATTGCGGTCTATATTCATAAATACAAATGATAGGATGGATTCATATAAGTCCCAACTGTTGATGAGGAATAACCTCCAAATCGTGGGATGTATTTATACCATCAAATCATTGAACTTATAATTTTTTTTTTTTTTTAATAATAGTTTTTAGGTTGGGGTTTGGATGGGTATTGAGATTCAGTCAAACCTTTCTCCACAATAACCAAGAAAAGTGAGATCAATATTTCTTGGCTCAATAGAACCAAGAAAAAATTGATCAACATTTCTTAACTGATTATTTCTTTCAACCTTTTCTAGTCTCACATTGCTAGTTAGGAATAGCTGTAAGAATGAGTTATATTTGGCACATACATATTGTAATTTAAATTCTTATATACAAGGCATATCTTTTAATATTGTATTGGAATTGGAATGAACATAGGTGAAAATCTAAATCCTTATTTACTTACCCTATTTGTTATCGTTACCATGAAATGGTATTATATAAGTTTTACCAACTTTGTATCTTTATAACTATTTAATGCTTGAAACTTGACAATGGAGATTTTCCCCTCTCTTGTAAAGATAAAAAAAAAAACTTGGTATAACCCAAGAAAAGGTAACTAAATGTTGTTAATTCCCTTGATTGCAAGAATAAATGTAGAGGAAGCAAAGTCAAATCATTGCGTCTTGTGACTGACCCAAATCCCAGCTATGCACATGATCATATGGTGTTATTGGAAAGTGAGAGGAATTTTTCTATGTTCATTTGGGTTCAAACATAAACTATTTTTGTTTTGATAGGAAGGTAGGGGATTCCACCCACGAAAGGGTTACAATTATGTATTTTTATGGATTTTAATTTATTAAGCTTATAGAAAACATGAGCTCTCTATGTTTATACTTGTATTTACATATTAAATTGCTATATTGGTAGGTTGTGGTGTGAAACATCTACATTTCTCATATTTTCTACTACAATGCAATGACTATTGGACTATTAGTATTTTACTTTCTTTGTACATTGATCTCTTGACTGGGTTAATTTTTATGCATTATCCTAACCCATTACTATTTCGTTGGGTCTTCCACTATCCAACGCTACAAATTGATTTGTCGCCCCTACAATGCTAGTGGGATCATTATTAGCATTATATTATTATTTTATTTAGCATCATGTTTGCTTATACTAAGAAGAGTTAGGGATCTTGTTTGTTACAACTTGATAATATGATATAAAGGGGGTATTGAAAATGGTTTGATTAAAATGGATACCTGCAATATCTAGTGAAACTAGGGGTTTTCTTAATTGGAAAGGTATATTGGGAGGGGGGTTCAACAATACAATTTTAGGAGGATTTTTCCAATATTTAGTGAAATTAGGGATATTATTAAATATCATATGAACGATTGTGCTATGTAATAAGTTCACTGAGTGAACCCCTTGTGTTATTGGAAAGCCCCCTTGACCCCCATCGTTTTTTTAGATATCAGGGACTTCTAGAATTTTCTTATTATGATAACCGAATTAACGAGAATGGAAATGTTGCACTATCCTATCAGTTCAAGAATAAATGTGTTATACCCTTTCATAAATTGAATAGAAAAAGGAACTATGGCTATAGTTTAACAAACTTGTCAAATTAATAATTTCCAAACTTCTTATATATGCATGCAAATTTTATTGAATTTGGGAAATAATTTTTTAACTAACAGGTTTTATGTATGAAAACATTGCAAATACCAAGTACAAGAAGTTTCAATTGGTTACATGTTACATGTTTTAATTTAACATAGTATAGAACATTATTGAATAAGTAAAGATGGGAAAAGGGGAACTTCCATACAATTTGGAAGAAGAAGACCGAGAACAAAATATCAGTGTGGAAAATGAGGAAACATAGTCTAATGGACATAGAGATAACATTGAACCAATAGAGTTGATAGAAACCATGAAGACATTAAGGATGTAAGTACATAGTTGTAGAGTTGATAATGAAATAATGTTGAGGGATCAAGAACCACACAAATAATTAAATACCCAGCTAATGCAGAACTTGAATTTATTGCAGAGGAAAATGTAGGTTGGATCAATGTAATTCCATGATAAAGAAGATAGAGAACATTGCAGGAACATATCCTTTTAAATACCTATCCATTCCAAGAGTGCTACCAGAAGTCTTGGTTACTATGTATCACCACCTCATGCAGCGAAATGGTCCTACACATATGAAGAGTCAGGAGCAACCCAAAAATGTGTTCATATAGAAATCATAAAAAAAACATTTGGAGAAAGAGATAAGGAGGATATTACGAGATTAATCCACCCACTATTGATGGTGAGAATAAGAAAGGACATGTTGTTGAAGCTTTGTTATTAGGATTAAGGAAGTATGGATAGTTAGATAACTACTCAAATTTGGGAGCTAGAATAGTCATTTACAATCTGCAAGGAAAGGCTTCCATTTGGTAGGATCAACTAATCCAATTAAAGAATATCAAATAAAATAAGATCACATGAAAGTAGCTCAAGATATATTTCCAATATAAATATATACCTGAACATTACTATGAGAACAAGATTGAGGAGTTCTTTGAACTCAAGCTTGGAAATATGTCTATGGAGGAGTATGAAAGTAATTTTTTGGAATTGATTAGGTATGTTGGATTCCTTAAGGTTGAGAACATAAAGATACATAAATGTTTGAATGGATCACCTTCATTTTACAAAGGCAAAGTTCAATTTTATGAGCCCAATAATTTGGACGAGGCAATTCAGAAAATCAAATGTATATCTGAACACAATAAAGGAAAATAATGTTTTCACGAGTCTTTGAGAGACAAGAAAAAAGATAAATAGGATCATATGAAGAAAGGATTTAAACATTATTTTATAAATATCTATTCAAACTCTTATAATCAAAGTATTCTAGATCAATAAGGACCCAGGATGCTAGATTTGAGAGAGAGAGAGGAACAAGGTAGAAACTCAAGTGTTGGTGATGTGAAGGAGATCGTATGTACAAATATTGACCTCATAAGGGACTCGAGAGACAAAATTAGGACTATGCACAACATTCAAGAAAAAATTAAAATAGAGGGTGTGGCTAGATACATTCCAAGAAGCTATGCAACCTTGGATAATAGATAGGAAGAGCATCAATCCAATATAATTGAGGTTGAAGTTCAGATTTACAATAAACCTACTATCATTTTAATTGATTCAAGGACAATACTTAGTTATATTTCTCCTAATATAGTTGAAATATTTCGGTTTAAGAGAATTAATCATGAGAAATCATGGCTGGTTCAGTTGGATATTGGAATTGGAAGGAAAATCAATGAGATAGTAATGGGATGTCCAATAGATATGGCTGGACTGCATGCTTTTGTATATTTGAACATTATTCCTCTTGGTTCCTATGATTTTCTTATTGGGATGTAGTGGCTGGATGCACACCATGTTATTTTGTTTTCCACAATAAAACTCTTACTTGTATTGATGAAGGGGGATAGAATAAGATAGTGAAAGGAATTCTAAGTCCTAATTCCATAAGAAAAATTTCAACTCTGTAGTTAAAAAGTGTTTTAGAAAAGGAAGTCATTTTTATACATCTCATGTTGAAGAGCCATGAAAGAATATGTAATGTCCATCCCACGTGAAATGCTTAATGATATATTTTTCATAAACCCTAGCGACTCTATCCTAGGAGGGGTTTATTTTAAATAATAATAGTATGTCCTTAGTATGTAACTTGTTAGACTTAGGATAAAAAATAAATATTTAGATTATTTTATTTGGATATATTTAATTTTTTTGCTAAGTGGTTGTGCTAGGTGGAAAGAGGGGCGCATAATACCATGTGGAATCATTGATTTGTAACCCTAAATGGAAACCAAGAGTAAATAAAGAAATATCCAAAAATAAATGAAAATAGATAGAAAGTGCATAAAGTAGTCAGCCAAAAAAGCAAACACAAAGAAGGAAACTGCATGAAAACCAGGAAACTTGAGGAAAGAGAGGAGAGCGCAGTTTCCAAAAGAGAGAAAGGAATGTTAGTATGAAAATAAGGAAAGAAGTAGGGCGTGTTTTCTAAAGGGAGAAAAGATATGTTAGTTGGAAAGGAAAGGAAGCAAGGAGGAGAAAGCAAGCAAGTTTATATTCAATTTATGAGGGAACATTGGTCAAGGAAGCTTGGGTATGAAGCCATATTTCATATAAAATAATAATAGCACATCCCTCTCACATATTTTGGAACTTTTATTTTGTGAATGAGTTAGCTATGATGCTTCTATAGGCTTGGATATGTTCTCAATCCAATTATGGGAGATGTGCCCCATAGTAATTGTTCCAGTTTTTCATCTTTGATTTAAGAGTATCTTTTTCATCCATGGATTCCTAAGTTACAAGTCTGATCATTCCATTTTATGAAGGATTGAATCAACCCAAGTTGAAGGAAAGAGTTGTATGATTTGAGGGGGATTATGATGGAGTTTTTAGCTAGGAGGAATTAGTGGAAGGGTTGTCCCCTCCTGTGAGAGTTATCATTTGATCCAGTGATATTCATGAGACATATGATATTCTTCATCAACTTTTGGTTCTGATTCAACACTTGTGTTCCTTATTATTTCTCTCTTTGAAGGATTTTGTTCCTATGTTGTAAAAATCATGAAATTGAGATCTCGTGAAGCTTTGGGCATGTCATATTTATTCTAAAATTTTAATGAAGGATAATAATTATTCTCTTAATGGCATATTAAATAGCTGATACATGTTTCATTTCTAATTTTTGGTCCTTTGAGGTAGTTTGGGAACCTCCTTTTTGAAGACTAGCTCTTTAGGCCCTTAAATTTTACTAGTTTTGCTATAACGCTTACCAAAAGTCACCAATAGGTACAATTTATATTTTGTTAGTTGTTTCAGGTCTTATCGTCATGATCAATCCATTCCAGTCCTGATATTCATATTTCTTGATCATTAGCCATTATTTGGAATGTCCAGAACCTTGACTAGTTGTGTAGTCCCAAACGACAATGATGCATATTTGACTTTCAAATCAACTCAAATTATTTGTAAACCCATGGATTTGAGACTTGATGATATAATGGATATACTTTTCATTTACTAGGGTTAATTGTATCCTAGAAGTATACTTCAGCCTCACTGATGTTCAAGACCTCAAAGGCCCCAGTACATTGTGCATAAGATTCTTGATATCAAGCATTCCTATGACTTCCTTACCATGAATTATGAATTTGTATACATATGATATGCATTTGAATTCCTAAAATTTTCCTTATATATCCAATTCTTGGGCCTTGTGTAATTGAGAAAATCCCACTATGCATTAAAGTCAGTTCAATCAATTTTATGCTCATTTTTAGCACATAGTTTCTTGTTTTTTTGTTGAAATGGACATTAAGTTGATCTTCTGCTTGAGTTAGTGTTCCTAAAACCATTAGGTACATTATAGGGGTATCATAGCATGGTCCTCTGAACCTACTTCTGAAATTCATTAATGAGTCCCAAAATAATTCTTAACCCAAAGAACAAAAGTCCAGAAGATCTTTTCATTGTTGAATAAGAGGAAGTCAGTTCCATCCAAGGTGAGATATGAGGAGAAAAAGGAAGTACGGATTACCATGGCCTAAGTATAAAACATAAGGATGATATGTTTGCATAAAGCATGTTGAAGATTATGGAAAAATTCACCCAAGTGTAAAAAAAACAAGATACATTTTGTCTAGATTGGTGGACAAGAAAGAGGGTGAAGTCAGTAGTAGTGGTTCTCATCAAGAGGAGAAGAGAGATTTTAACGAGAAAATATTTTATAATATTGGACCCCATAATAGGCCACATGAATAAGAATATTTTCCAAGCTCTACTATGCCCAATTTTCTTGAGCATAGGGTAGAAGAAATTGAGATGCAGTTTGAAGGAGTTGCACCACTCGAGGCTTGACTTATAGAGTACATAGAATTTAATGAAGAGTTCAAAAGGACTATGATCTTAAAAGATTATTGTGACTACCAGGACAAGGTCAAATACCGAGGAGGTAATATAATTCCTAGTTAGGATTTTGAGTTGTGGAGGACCATTGGAAAAATATCCCTTCCCTACTTTCATGGATATGCAAAATGCATTGCTATCTCTTGGGTGCAAATTCTAGATACGTAGTTTGAGTTGAATCCAATGATTTAAAGAGATGACATTAGAATTCCCACTTTACATTCAGAAGGAGACACAATTTATTGGTGGTTTCATGGGTTAAGAACTTTGGGGCATGATACTTTAACCACCTGTGAAGAGAAGAAGGTTGGTGAATAGGTTTGACAGAAGGGATATTGACATGTAATTCAGGTATCTTTCCCAATAGAAGCATTTCAGAACTATGGATGCTTACATTTCATAATTTCAAAAGTTGGTTGTTATGGTTAATGGTGTATCGAAAAATATTTTAGTTATTTTGTTTAGAGAAGTACTAGAAGAGATACTTAAGGTTCTGGTTAAAGATCATCATCCTGCTACATTGTAAGATGCAATGGATGGTACCAAATATCTTCAAGAGTCTATTCCAAAAACCATATTTCCACCAAAGAGTATTTTTCCCTCTAAGTTAAAGGATAAGATACATTTTTAAAAGGGTCCAACTGGAAATTTTAAGATGGATAACTTTTCTAAAGACTATGATGACCTTAGGAGAAATAAATTGTTCTTATCATGCCAAGAGCCATGGATTCCAGGACACAAATGTGCTAAGCGGAAATCACATTATATTGAAGTTTTTTATGAGAGTGAAGATGAAGAAGAGAGTGGGGTACAACCGATAGAAGAAAAGTAAATTTATGAATCAATCGATAAAGAGCATCCACAACCAGATTCTAGGAATATTGTTGTTCTGTATGGAATACCAAGATTTCACACTCTCCGGTTCAAGGGAATAGTCTGAGGCCAAAGCGCTACTATTTTGGTGGATGGAGGAGCCACAAAGAATTTTATTGATGGTGCAATGGTGGAAAGAAGAAATATTCCCACTAAATAATTTGATGGATTCACTATCATGATCCTTGCAAATCATTCCATGGATTGGAAAAAATGGATTCCCAAACTGCAAGTGATTATTAGGAACTATATAGTGACATATAATTTTTATGTTGTAAATGTGGCTAACAAAAACATAGTGTTGGTGGTCCAATGGTTATTTTCAATTGGTGAACATTCTGTGAACTAAAAAGTTATGGAAATGAAGTTCAAGAATTCTGATGGGAAACAAGTTGTGTTGAAGGGTATGAACTCCAATACAAATTAGGTGGTATCTTGCCATAGTATGAGGTCTATATTGAGGCATGAGGACATAGAGTGGGTTACAGAATGTTTCATTTCTTCCCAAGAATCATCCATATACCTTTCCCAACATCTAGAGGGCATAAAGAAATTTCTCAATAAGTATGAGAAAATCCTTGAAGATATTCCTTCAGGAAGACCAACAAATAGAGGAGTTGAGAATGTGATAGAACTAAAGGTAGGGACACTCCCTATCATGATTTGTCCCAACAAGCACCCCAAAAGAATCAAATATGAAATTGAGAGGGAAATAAAGGAACTTGTGGAATTAGGACTAATTAGGAAAAGTACCAGTCCTTTTGATTCCTCAATAGTTTTAGTGAAGAAGAAATATGGAACATGTTGCTGTTGTAACTGCTTCCCAAAAATTTTAGAATTTTAGGAGCCCTCCTTATAATTTTAGTTTTAATCCTTCCTTAGACTAATTCTCCTCCTTGGATTTTTCATTACATGACTTATTTTTTGTTTGATTAAAAAAGTTTTTTTACTAAGTTAGAAAACTCATCTTTTTCTTCTGATGTGTCGAAAGAACTCAACGAGTCGAGTCGACACATCGGAAGGACTCAAATTTTATGTCCGATGCTTTTGAGTCGATTTTTGTTTGTTTGGCAAGTCTTTATCAGAAACGTTTAACGAGTCTCCGTCGACAGTGTCGGCAAAACTCAAAATTTTGAACCGACACTACCAGCAAAGACTTACCTTTTCTTGTCAACGCTCGTTATCGGAGGAATTTTATCGAAAGATCCTATCGAGTTTTGTCGATGGTGTTGGCAGAACTCATGGTTTGTAGCCAACGTGTTCGACAAAACTTAGAATTTGTTGCCGAAATATTTTCATTGAAACTCTTTTGTGAGTTTTTCCTATGGTATTTTTCGGGAACCTTTGATGAATTCCTATCGACAGTGTCAGTGAAAGTCAGACATTTCAATCGACAATATCATGGGAAACTCATAATTTGGTGTCGATGTATCGGTGAACTTTGGGAAAAGTTTCAGACAGATTTTTAAGTTAAGTTCTGAAACGATGTTTTCATTTGCATGACATTTATTACCCCAACGACTGCATTTATTTTTGTTTGAATGGTTATATAT
>LPNX011213099.1:244517-273611 GCA_001517045.1 Pseudotsuga menziesii | reverse complement strand
AATACTAATCATGTGATATGGCAATATAATGCAGGTATGAATCAAGGTTTGTAATATATATAGTAAATCATTCCAACGATGATTTTGATTTCCAATAATCATCCATTGTGGACTTTAGAGTGAAGGGTATAATACACCAATTATCAAAAGGGCTACGTGGGTGCATACTATCCATTCGTTGGCACTATAAAACGTTGACTGAACCCTAGTTTCTCATTTTATTTTTCCCTCAGGCCTCTTGGCCGCTCTGCAACATTCAGGACCCTGCTGTTATGTGTTAACTGCCTTTGCTCCTTACGCTGTTCATGCTCTTTGTGAGTTTGAAAACTAAGCTGCTCTTGTCCTTTAAGAGTTCAGAATACATTACTGCGAGGGTTATTTAGAGGTTTATTGCTGTGTTGAATGCCTCTGTGAACACCGCCAGTAGATTGCTTGTCTCGAAAGAGGACAGTTCAGCTCTTTTTATGCACCCTCCAGTGGTTAATCTTCCCAATCAGCGTCGTTGTTCTTGCTAGTCGGTTGGGTAAAAAAAAACAAAGAGAAAAGACTGCGATGACAGAGTTTAACTGGGGGTCTCCTTTGAGCTATAGGTGAAAGATAAAAACCCGTCGTTCTGCCATCAAATGACAGTCTTCTCGCTAGAGAAACTCACGGCTTCACATCGAGGGTTTTCAACAGATAAGGTAAAAATTCTTATTGTAACTTCCATTTCACAACACAGTTTATAATTATTGTTTATTCTTAAAAATAATGTTAACGCTTGGCTGTAAAACTCTCCTCGCAGGTGAATCTGCTACACTTTCATGCCTTCCCGGATCCAGGGTTGTAGCTTCGTGACTACGGTAAGCCCTGGTATTCCATGGCTTAACATCTTTGTCTACACTTTTAAGGATGGCGTTGGGTGGTTCACGTCCATTCAGTTCTCGTGGTTTTTGAGCTGTTTGTTTTTGCGTTTAAGCTATGGTTATAACCCTAGCTCTAGAAAGAGTCCTCCGGTTACGGCCGTGGCTAAGTGGTCCCTTACTTGTAACTGTTGTTGGGTTTTATAACTTAACAGGCTTTAAGCCTGGTGTTTACTGTGTTAAAACATCCTTACAGGATGCACGCCTTCGATGTATAATTTTTGATACAGTCTGGGTTATTAAATAAAGTAGAGAACCGTTACTTTTATGATTATGTGGAAGAAGTTAGGGTTTATACCCTCAGTTCTATTTTATTTTGAAATCTGTTTCTATTTCAGGTATTTTCTTAATGCAATGACAAAAAGGTTAAGCAAAGTAACCTTACTGTGGTTTATTTAATAACCCGGCCGTATGATGAATTTTACAGGTTCTTCAATTTATTTAGTAATTTTCACCGAGGAGACAAATGTCTCTTTTATGTTACTGCTTGAAGCTTAAACTTTAAGCTCGATAATCGAGCGTCCTGTGCTTAAATCTTTTCTTCTTATACAGATTTATTATTAAAAGTATTATTGCATCATTTCTTATTTGAGATCTGTTTTAAGAAGATAATAATTCTTCAGTTTTAAAAACAGCCTTAGAGTGATTGTTTTACAATGCAGCTACTGTGAACCCTTGTGTTATTTTTATAATTATTATTTATTTGTATTAAGTAGTTATCTAGGGTTTTAACCCCTTTTATTTACAATTTATAAACAATACTATTTCTGATTTTTGATATAATATAAACTAATAGTATTCTTTTATATTTATGGGTAAAATTGTTACCCTAAAGACTAAACTCATTAAATTAGCAGTTCTATTATTTATCTTTGATTTCATAAGGATCTAAATTAGTTAAATAAATGAAGTTGTTTTACAAAATTGCTATTAGGTTTAATACCTGAATTGTGCTATGGTTTATTATAATATTATACTTAGTAGAATTTATAAAAGAAATGTTCATACTAGATAGTATATATATATGTACTCAGTACAAACACTATTATTCTTTAATAATTACTATACAGTATTCATAAACCAGTTTCTGTTGAGATAAAGGATCTTCCTTTTATTTTAACTTTGATTGTCTTATAACTATTAAAATACTATTTATTATTTAGTTCTTGGTAAATTGTACTATTCTTTCAATACTTCACTGTAATTATTTTATTTTCTTAATTGAAAATTTGTTTACTTATGATTATTCGTTTATAATTGTTTTACAAGAATAAGGTAATAACATACTTGTACTCAGAAAAAAAGTAGAAACTCTGTAACCTATACAACTAGTTTGGAAACAAAAGAAATTAAATAACTAGAAGAAAGGAAAAATCATTATAATACATATCATTTACAGTTCTAAATAATTAACAGTAATTTATAATACCATTTCCTTCTTAAGTTTGTTTAATAAAGAAAACTATCTGGTTATATGGAATGAAAAAATATGGTAAGCTGTAAAATTCTAACTGTTCCTTTACTCTCTAGTCTTATGTTAAAGATAAACAAATAGTATATAGATAATTAACTTTTCTTCTTTGTTCAGACTATAAGAAATAACGTATAAGTTTTGAGAAAACACTGGAAGCAGCTAGATAGGGACTCAGTTCAAAAGAAATAATATTTCTAGATACTGAGTTACTGTGCTAGAGTACGGTTTGGTAATACCAGACGTGGAAAAACACAGTACTACTAACAGATTTAACTTATGATACTCTGAGATACTAACTTAAATAAACTGATAAACATACATACATCCATTTATAATCACTAACATAAGGAAATAAACAGCAGAACCTGTTGAACTGTGGACAACAACAGCAATAGGAGGCCATTCCTCCCTACCAACTCCTGGAGAGCGCTCAAACAACGTCTTCTCAGGACCCCCGAGCTTGCTCTGGTTTCCCTGGCTGGAACTAGGTGCAGCAAAACAGATACAGTCTTCAACTCAGTATCAACTCAGAACTTTCAGTCAGTCCTCTCAGCTCAAATAGCCGTAATCAGAATCAAGTTACTGCAAAAATTCACTCAAAACACTTCCTTACTGTTTTTCCCTCTTTCCTCAATGAAATTCCTGAATCACATTCACCTGAATGAATTCTTTCTGGAATAAAAACTGAGCAGCCTGAGCTCTCCTCATTGAGTACTTTTTAAAGATTGCCTAGGTCTTAGTTGGGTTAACTGTCATTTAATGAGCGACCTGCTCACATTCCACTTTCTTGGGGAATCATGACCCCAAATATAGGGAAGTTTCCATCTGCAACTTAGGAAGTGTTTGAGGATGCTGCCACTTGTCTTTTGCCTTTCCACCTAGTTCCATCCACCAGTTTAACCAGTAACCTCTTTTAACAGCTCTCCCATGCTGTTGTCTCCATAATTTATTTATTATTAATAAAATATTCTTAATTACACTCCATAACTATTGACTCTGCTGAGTCATCTATCCCTACTTAGGATTAAGTTTAACATAATGTCTCAAAATATAATAAAACAAATTACATAATTTTACAAAATTGGGGTATGTGACATATGGAATTGTAGAGAAGACATATCAAGATACTACAAGAATAAATTTTAGACTCAAAGGGGCCAAAAATGAAGAATTAACTCAGTTGGAAGGTCAGCTAGCAAGATAGTCTCCCACCCAAGATTTTAAAATGTATATTAACTAGAAAACTAGATAACTTTTGATTGGAATACCTATTTTGGGTAATTAAAAAGGTGTGATAAACATTAAATAGAGGAAAAGTATAATTAATATAATTCGTATCAAATGGAAAAAGTGTAACAAAAAAAATACACACATTAAACCTCTTGAAAGATCAACCATGACTCATGACGAAAATGAAGAAAAGAGACACGAGTTGTCCCAATTGAATGACACATGGAAGGAATTGAACTATAAGTTAGTGACACATTTTCAATTGATAAAACAAAAAAATGATATAAAAAAGCAATTGAAAAATAATCTTGAAATGATGGCTAGTAAAGAGGATCTTAGGGAGATGGCTAAGAAAGAGGAGCTCGAAAAGATGGCTAGTAAAGAGGATCTCAAAGTTTTGAAAGTTATCAGGAATCGAATTCCTCATAATTCATCTCTTAAAGAAGAGGATAAGGAGAGAAAGAGGGACTTGTCATAGTCACATATTGAGAAAACTGACAAACAACCGTAGAAAAAAATATTTGAATCCTTGCAATTTCACAATTCATCGCATCATCACGGGGGACTCTAATTTCTGCATACTTGATGGGGGATACTAATTTATAGTTGGCACTAGATTGTTTTGGAAGAATTAGATAATTATAATGAACCCATAGTAGATGAAATATTTTTGGAAAACACCCAAAATGATGAAACATAGATTCCCAAGGAGAATCATGTCTTTTTCAAGAATGGATTACGACAAAATGCATTGTATACAATTAGTGCAATCGATAGCTTAAGGAGATGCACAACAACAATTTAAAGAAAGGTTACCCATGCCCAACACTTTATTCAAATTTATTACAAGGACCTTGTTGTGCATATATTCCAAAATTTTCTTGGATTTATGGAATCTAATGTTTAGGGTTGCTTGTTGCAGTGGATATTATATGCATCTTATAAAATTATGTAACAATTGGAGGGCCATATATGGTTGTGTAGCGTTCATAATTTTGAAATTGATATGGATTTCAACAAGGAAAAGTTAAGAGAGTCAAGCCTTGAATTCATTCCATGAATATTAACAAATATTTTCCAAACAAATAGAACCTTCAAATAAATTTTATAATTTGCAAAAATGAAATGAGAGGAGGCCAAATGGGGTTTGAAGAATGCACATTTTGATTGAAATATGATAATTCTGGAAATGTAAGGCTTGAGATAGCCTCCACAAAGATCAAATATACTGATCAAGAAATTAAACCCTCAATTAATAATGTTATTCATTTGCAAACTCAACCATTCATAAATTATTCAAAAAAAATCAAAGTTGTAGAGGTATGAGTGTCTTACCGAAGACATTATAGGGGTTAGGGTATCCCCTCTTCTCCTCTTCTCTTGGCTATTTCCAATGCTAGAAGAGGATTTCCCACTTTCCCATGCTAGAAGAGGATCACATTGAGGGATTTCCTAAGACAAAACTAGGTGAATGTCGAATCAAGGATACATATGAGTGTTAGACAATATAGATAATTAAGTCTTGCCACAAATTAATTATTTCTACTATTTCATTTCTGCCACTCCTTCCTTCCTTCCATGAAAGAGGATTTCCCATGCGAGAATACAAATGGAAGTTTAACATAGAATAAATGGGAGAAGTCTGTATGTGTTGAGATTTAGGGTAAGGGTTGATGGTTGTCGATGCCGATATGATTTGAGGTTAGATTGAGAAAAAATGGGAGAAGTGTGTAATGTCCATTGATGGCGATTTGAAGTTTGAAAAAGTAGAAATGGGATATGGGAGAAGCATATAATGCCTAGACTTACTATGTGATATTTTATGTCTGTCGGGATTGTTTTTTTTTATAAAAACATTAACCATGCGTCACTTAAGAGACACTCAAACAACGCCAATGAGATGGTATCAACATTTGGTTAAATGGTATTCATGTGTGTCTCTTAAATAATGTTCATGGGTGTCTCTTAAGTGATGTACTTCTCATAACGTCGATTAAGTGAAATTTTATTGCATTTTCAAAAAAATCCCACCCATTTGACACCAATTTGATGTTGATAACTGAAATTTAACATTTATCATTAGTCCACATGTCGAATTTGGACCCCAAAAGTAGTAGTGATACCCCATCAAGTATGTAGAAATTAATACCCCCCATCAACTACGATTATGATTCAATGATCCACTTTCCCTTATCTTGATATAAATTAGAGTCTGAGCCAAAATCTATCTTTGAAGATTTCATTTCAGCCAAGAATAATTATTTTGAGAGACATTAATTAGTGTTGTGCCAAGGGATTTTGTGGAATTCACACCACTTTATGGTGTCCTTGTTTGACTTCACATTCCCCTTATTTAGTTGTCTTGTCCTAGTTAACATGATTTTAGCCATCCTTTCTCTATTCTTTGCCATGTGAGTTAGAGATTCTTTTACCCATCTTATGTTGTAGTTGATTTACAAACCCAAACTTCTGCTTATTCGTCTGCTTAAATTTTTTCTCGATCTTGACAACATATTGATAAGCACTTCCCAATGAGGAGATGTCTAGGAAATACATCTCTATATAGATGTTTCTATGCATGCCACTACTATACTTTAGGACCAATTGTCATTCGAAGTCCTTGATACCCATCTTTGAGTGTAAGGTATGGAATATATTTCTGAACTCTCATATTATCTTGTCTATCTTCTAATGTAAAGTTTCCCATCTTGTGTATTGGTCATCCTAGTTTTGGACGAGGTAGAATCCCTCCACGAAGGCATCAACAAATGATTCCCAAGTAGGTTATTTCATGTATGTTTCATATTCATCTCTAACATGCCTCTTGCAATAACCATCCCACCAATATTTGACCTGGTGAAAATACTAAGGAGTATGAAGGTAATCTTTAAGTTGACAATTTTTTTTAACATAGTAACAACCTTCTAACACATTTAACCATTTTTACAAAGCATTTGCATCTATATGTTCTTCAAATAAAGGAATATCAAATTTAACTTGTACCTTGAAGGGGGCCACACCTCCGAAATGGCTACTCATTGAATGTGTCTTCGTCACCTTCGGTATTCATGATAAAATGATCTAGGAGAAATTACACATTATCTTGTTCGTTTGTTGCATGAAGGCTTCCTCGAGCAACAAATTAATAGGATCTCCCACTCCATCATATCTATTTTCTTCTCCCACAATGTGAGGGTGCTTGGACTGATGAGAGTTGTTTTCCCCAAGGTCAATTAGTTTGAGACCCAACTCTCTGATATAATGATCTCATTAGGGATATGCACTGAGAAACAACAAGAATAAATTGCTCTAATATGATTGATTTGGATTATTTAGAGAGCAAAATGAAGGGGAAAACAAAAAAAATGGAAACAAATACACATATATTTTGCAAATACCAGAGTAGTACATTTTAACCCTAATTCTATTAATGAATGGAATGGAAAAACATTGTAAGCTGTAAATCAATACACACTAGCTCAAATGGTGGTAGCTTACCTCTATAGAGAGATTTGTCAGCTACACTCATTCGCAAAATATCCTTATGAAGAGACCCAAAAGGGAATTTTATCATAAGCATAAATACAAAGAGGAAAAAAACCTAAACATAAAAAAAACACGATCCCTAGGAAATGTAGCACCAAATGGGATTTGTGGGCTTTGAGGTGGCTAGGTGACAAGTAATCTTCCAAGGGACATAATTTCCACATGCAAACTTTTTTTTCAGAATACGATAGCCCATTAGAAATATCTTGAAGAGAAGAACAACTTTCAGAGGGTTGAAGGTGTTTTTGGTGCTTTCAGGACTATATATGGCCTTAATATCCCCATGAGTTTGGGAGCCAAAATACCATAGAAAATTATCGAGGTGATGAAGAACCGTTGTGTCGGTGGAATAGGTGGGTGGCCACTTGTATCCACTTGGATCAAAATTTCTACTCCATTATTTCAACCTCATCCTTGATTCTAAAGATAAGCCTCCTCCAATACCTCCTTATTGTTCCCCTTACCTCCACTCCAATGTTTGTTGGTCTATAGGTTGAGTTGTCATTGAAGTTCCTATAGATATTGGGTCAGCCTCATCTCACCAGATTGAAAACCTTTCCTTCTCCCATTTCCTCTTTCCCTTTTTCCATCTTGTAAACCATGCCAAGAACTTTTTTTTTCAACCATGCCAGGAACAATCATCCAATTTAATGGCCTCAGATAAAATCTTAGAGGATGGCAAAAGAATGTAAATATATGAAATGGTCGAGTCACACATGCCTCGAATTGGGCCTCAATTAACATGAACATTACACTGAATTAGGTTTAAATATTAAACTCTACAAAACTGGGCTTTTAGGAAGTATATCTCAAACAAATCTCCAGTGTGTTTCGTAGTTTTGGACATGAGTTGTTTTAATGAATGGCTAGCGAGATTTCCTTACGTGGTAGTTATTTTTTTATTGGTATTGTGAATTAATAAGATTAAAATTAGTTTTGTATTGGATGTCTATTTGGTGCCTACAATATTTCCAATCCCTTATTCTGTTTAGTTTCCCATGCGTACGAAACTAAGTTCTCTCCTTCCATTAAATTGTTAAATTATTAGTACGAATGAAACTAGTATTTTTTTTGAATGGTTAATGATTATAATATATTTAAGGTTCACCTAATTATTTTGTTCTTGATTTTCGCAAAATGGTTGAATCCTTGTTTTTTCATGTATGGAATTATCATTTGTCCCTTTTTAAAATTATTGCTATATATGGATTTATGATTTCTCACGTTTTAAAATAATACAATAATAATTTTATTGTTTTGAAAATTGATATTTAAATTGAAGTAAAATATTTAAAGTATGGTTGGTCGATACCTAGTTTATAATAATATTTTTTTCCAAAATTATATTTTTAGTTTTCCTCGTGTCCTAAAATAATAATAATAATTTTATTGTTTCAAAAAGTGAAACATTTAGAAGATGTTAGGTTGGGTAGTAGTTTATAATAATATTTTTTCAAATTTATATATTTAAAGTAAAAGAGATATTTAAGGTGAATTTAACGTTCTTGGCTGGTTGGTTGGCACTATATTGAAGGAGAGATCATGCCATCTTGGCTATTAATTTTTTTTTTTACTAAATTGATTAATTTGTTTATGTTGCTACTTGGAATTTTGGTTTCTAAAAGTGTTAATCAATTTCATGATCTAGTTGAATATTGAAGGAGTATTTAAACTGGTCCTATATGAAGTAAATTGAATCTATATTCTTATAATTTAGCCAATGCTAAGAAACCAAATGAACGAGCTTTAACCAAAAATCTTGTTAAATGTTTTTCATGGCATCATCTAGCCTCCAAATAAAGTTATTTTGTTTTATTTTAGTCCTTACAAATTTCCATTTTCTCTATATATTTTTGATGACTGCTTTTGAATCCCCTTCCTATACACAAATTTAAATATAAATATAAATGACGAATGGCATTTGAATCATACTAAAGGACGTTAAAATATTTGAAATATTAGTTGAAATATTTCTAATGCTTATTTCTCGTCCAACAAAATGAGGGGCATGCATTCAAATTACATGTAGTTATTGTTAATTGTAAGGGTACATCATTAGCTACAATATGTTTGAAAGTAGAAAATACAAAGGCATATGCATGCCCAGGGAAGGGAAAATTGTATTGTGATAGTGAAATGTTAGAATGTGATAATAAAATCATACAAATTTGGGTACTTGCCATTACATATGTTTCCTATTGTGATGTCAATAATTTTTCTCAAAGTTTGGTTAGTTTTTCCATTAACTATCATGTGTATAGTTATAATTCGAGGAGTTTTATGCCTACAAAACACTTATCATATTCTACAAAATTGAAAGTGCAATGTCAAAATTTGAACATAAGAAAAGCCCCATAGCACATAAGTTTTCTATTGAGCATCCTTAAGTACATTATTTTCCTTATCACCACATACAATTTCACATTGGCTTTAAAACCTGCATTATCACCATATAAATTCGGAGTGCATTAACTATGGCTATAAATTTCTTATGGATCTAAAAGTAACAACCACACACATTTTCATTACATGTTCTAAGTCTAAATTTTGAAACTACATGGTTAAAAGGAATGGAGTAATTTAATTAGTGGACGAACTCAACCTCTTTTATATTGAAATTATTCCCCATATCTGATAGGAATTTTATTATAGGTTACAATTTCCCTTAATTGATGGGAACTTTGACCATGGAACTTTTCCCTAAGAGGTTTTGGTCTATTTTAAGAGGATAGAGATCATTGGAATTTTGAAAAAAATTGAGTATATCAAAGTGGAACTTTTCCTTGCCAAAAATAAATAAATTAAATTCACTAAAAATGTTGAGTTTGTCCAGTTATCAACTTACTCCAAAAGGAATCCCATTAGATCAAAGGATGTAATAGTATGGTTCTAGTTTCACATCTTCCTGTAAAAGTAACAAAAAATATTACTTTTGTAGATGTTGAGTAGTCTAATTTCTATTTTGAGTATTAATTATTCTACCCTAACATCTACACCATTTTCGACATAATTTGAACTTGATATCTTTGTAGTCACTACACATTCTCCAAGTCTCATTCTTTTCGCTACTAAAATAATAAGGGAACCACATGGTTGATGACTCTATGCTCTGAAAATTCCTACAACCAATTATTCACCACATTTTACTCTAAAATGGATCACATGCATATTCCTATGGTAAAGAAAAGTCTATCAATAGTAGTCTCTCGTTTTGCACTTTCCTCTTTGGTGGCATACCTTTGGATCCAAGAATACTTTTATATATGTTAGAAAAAAGACCTTCCAGTTGACACTTATGTGGTTTCATACATCCTTCCAAGGATGTGTTCACTCTCATTCATTTTATGTATTTCTAGTTTTGTGTCAAGAAGAGTAGTACATACTTCTTAGTTGTGCTAATAAATCTCTTAGTTTGGTGTGTTTCACCCACAAAGGAGACTTTAGGCGTCCCATTTTTTGCAATAATTATAATATATTTACCGTCCTTGACTAGATGAAATTGATTTTGCATTTTCAAGAACATGGAACCACTCATTGAAGACCTACATGCTTATAAATTTATGAAGTGTGAAAGTATGCCCTTAATGCTTTGATACTTGCATAGTCATAGTTGCAGTGTGATTTGGTTAATTCTATGACTCATTCATTGAGATGAGAGACTTAGGGGATTTCTTGGTAGAATGAGACACATACCAATGGAACCAATTCATTTGGAATGTATTAAGTCAAACAATGGACTACGTAATAGATAAATACTAAATAATAATAATAAAGAGGAGAATCAAGATCTAATTAAAAAAAATTTATTAGGAAAAGACAAAGAAAATTCCTCTTTAAATAAGGTTAGTAAAACATTGTTAGAATAAATAAGAAGTTTAGAGAACAAAAAAGAGAGAATCAAGATACTCAAAATGAAGTCGATAAGTAGAATTATAAGGAAGAACTTGTACGCTTAAGAAGACATAATCAATACTTTCTTATACAAATTGGAAAGCTAAAACATGATAATAAATCTTTACAAAAGGAGTTAGATCACAAAGGATCATTAGTCAACAAAGAAACAATGGCTAAACCAATAGAGAAGTCATCAAACACTCAAACAACAGAAAGGGAAACAAAAGAGTAAGATGATTCAAAATAATGCTTATATTTACAAATTACCCCAAACATAAAAAAAGACAATTCCAAGGAACACTCACAAAAGAGCAAGATGCTTTATTATAATCCAAAACATGAGAATCGATATGACCATCGACAAGGTTAAAAGGAACATAAATAGATGAGTTGTGATTTCAAAAAAGAATGGGGGAAAAATCAACAAGTTGGATGGAAGAAAAAAAAAGAAGTTTCACTCAACAAAAGATCCCAATGAAGGTTAATCTGGGATGGACCAATTCACAAATGATGCAACATTTTTACTTGACCTTTTAAAAGGACATATCGTCTCATTTCATCGGGTCACAACTACCAGCACAAAAGATCATGAGAAGGCATCATGAGTAAGACCAAAGGATAAAGTATTCCATAATAATGCTTTGAGGACAAAACATTTCTAAGGGGAAGGCAATGTGATATATACAATAGATAAATAATAATAATAATAAAAGATAAATAATAATTAGAAATTAGAAATTATTTAACTTAATTAAAGACATGTCCTTTCATGTGAAAAGGCACAAGTAGACCTATTTATTTGGGTCCCGATTGTATTGTAACAACATATCTAATATCATTACCATATTACATTTTATTCCTATTATATGGATATTATCTTACCTACATTGCGTATTAATTTAGTAAAATAATTTTAATTTGTTTCATCCAAGGACCCTTCAACTAGATCCAATGAAATCTATAGATAGAGGCCTATTTCCATTTCATTAATCTCAATTGTATTAAAATTACTCTACAAGAATTTCTCCAAGCAACATGAATCCCACTTGCTTCAATATTTCTTTTTGAGCTTCCTTGATGTTATGATGCCAAAATCCCCCCCACCCCAGTTTATCATTTCATAAAGGGAGACGCTATTAGAATCATCTTAGAACTGAGATAGAAGTCCTAATTCAAGGTTCAAGAAAATTCACGAAGCAAAAACATTGGAAGCCATCTTCAATATCCTCTAAGGTGAAAGTCCCTTTTAAATTTATTTTCCATTGGTTAATACAAAGATCTTTCTTTCTTCCCCTGATAACTTGTTAATATGAATGATTTCTTGATTTAGTTTTGTGAGTTAAGGATTTGGAATACTACCAATTTGTAGGAGTCAGTAAATTGCTTGGTTTGTTTTGTTGTTCATTATAATTCCCACTTGATCATCCACTTAATTTTTGAAAAAATATTGTCAATTTATTGATTGAGGATATACTAGCTTAGATTGGTTGTTTGTTTATTTTATCTTGGATGCCTCATCATTTGTACTAAATGGGTGAGACTCATTTGGTCATATAAAGAACAAATAGCCCCAAAATAGAGTGATGACTATATTGGGGAGTATCCTTACATATATTCCTTTCTTGGGTAGGACTTTCTCTCTATTTATCAAATTTTTCTAATAGTTCTATAGGATAGATTGGTTGGTTGTTCAATTTCCCCAACCCATAGTTGAGAGGTTTGGAATTACTGTTATTTCTTTTCCATCCATATAAATGACATGTATGCCAACTTTTTCTTTCTTTCACAGTGTCATGGTTTTCCCTTGAATGATGTGCAATCCTATTTAGGTAGTTGTGTAGGTCTTTGAGCTCCTAGAAGCATATGTGCAACTCAAGTTGCATGCAAATTGTGGGTGTTTAGGGTTTTTTTGGTTGTTTGGAGGGAATTGAGTTGCATGTTGATTTTTTCCTAATTCATTCATTCATTTATTGGTGGTTACTTGATTAGTCTGCACATAATTAAAATTGAATTTGAATTGATAAGATAAAACTTATTTAATTGTTTCTAATAATTTTTCATATTTTTTTAAAATATGTTTTCCAACAACCTTTAAGTTCAACAATCTCATACCTTACTCTTTGCACACAAATGTTTCTCCATTATAAAAGCAAGAAAACCTTCTAATTAACAACTTAATCTAATCTTATAATCCAATTGTGTTTTGAAGAATCATTGGCTTATAAACCTTACATCAACCTCATTCACGAGAGGATGTAGTAAACATAGGGCCAATGAAATTCGTTAAACAACACCAACAAATAAATTAGATTAGGATATTGGAGGTAGGTGGTCAAAAAACACTCCATGGTCTTCAAACTTTGAGACTAGAAGTTTAATCTATGAGGAAAGTAGTCTCATAGTAACAAGAATGATGCCAAGGAAACACCTTGAAACATAAGCGTTAAATACTAGGTTGAGACATGGACATGTAGGATACTTCCCGCTTGAATTCTTGAGTGTTCCCCAATGCATGCATTTACACCCCTTTATTGTGAGATGTTTCATAGTAGCATATTCTATAATTTTCTACCCAAGTGACTACTCATGTGGATTGAGAGTGATACCTAAGACAAATAGTGTAACTTCCCCCTTGGATTTAATCCCCTTAGGTTCTAGTGGCTATAACACATCTCTTTCACACTTTTACATGGATTACACCATCGATGGATTTTCATCACATCTAGTGGAGGCTCACTTGGAAGGACTCGTTTAATATTACATGTTGCTTCAACCTTAATAGTGACTTTAGCATATTTTTAATTTTTAATTTTTAACTATCAATATGTTTGTCCCCAAAATCATATTTATCACCATTGGAAGTAGACCTAGAAACCACAATGTTCACCACCTAAATATTCAAAATGCTGCCAAAGGTGATATTATTTTGGAGATGCATTCACGTTGACACTTATTTTTGAAACATCTAGTTGATTTTAGTTAGAACAAAATATTGTGCACCTCTAACACTATTGTGAAGTACTGATTCTATCCTAGGCATTCTCTTACACTTCATGGTCTTCCTCCTTTTCTTACCGGTCTCCTATATATTTTTTTTCTCCATCATATAGGAACATTACTAATTCTTCCATCATGTCAATATCAGGTCAACCTCACCACTTATTTTTACTCCCCCTCTTCCTCCTCCCATACACTATATATTTTTTCATATATGCCTAGATTAAACCTACCAAATTTAACATGTATTGTAAATGAACCTATTCAAGAATACCTACTAAGTTTCCATTGGATATACATGAATTTAAGGTTTATATGTATAGGACCTCACTTATTGCATGACCATTCTTTTCTATGATGCTCCTCTACTAAAATAACAAAGGATTTTTTTAGGCTTTGACTATTTCAATGAACTCTCACATGTTTTACAACTAAGTGGTATTTTGATATTATTATTGTCAAACATGCAACATTTGAGTCCATGGTGAAGGTATTTTTTTTACCCTTTTGCAATTACATATCTTCCATGACACTAGAGTCAATCTTACTGTGTCGTGAAACTACCTCCACACACATAACATATCATATTCATGTATGGTGTAGTAGGAGGATCTTACATAAAATTAAATTAGATGAGAAATTCCTTATGGACCAATTTTTGAAATGCCTCATTCTCATGATATGAAATATGTGGCCACTACCCAACTACCCCAAATTGGAAAAGGCGTTATCCTTGAATTCCAACAATTTGACCTTATATATAAGTAATCCCAATAATTGTATATTGTCATCCCTAGTGCCCCATAGCTTCCTTTGAATGAAATTCCTTCAATGCCAATCCTTATTGCATTCTATTGATGGTATTATAGGCTTAATAGATTTTTCCATGATTTTTTTGGGTGATATATCAATGTCCCTCGTAACTAGTATTTATGGAAACATTTATATCGGGGATAATACATCTTATGGGAATCCTAGTACACCTTATCATGAGCTTAATGATTCCTATAATAGTCCAAATGATTTATCTATGGGGTGAAACCATGCTTATTAAGGCCCCCCACTTTCCAACCCATATGTCTCCTTCAATGGTAGTGCCTTCTACAGATCAACATCCTACAAGGACTACTACTTCCCTCATAACTCCTTCCTTCTTGAACATTAATTTGGTTCATCCCTGTAGTCCAAAACATAGTTACATGCTTGCACAACAAAATTCACTAGTTAATTCAATACCTTACAACAACATAAGGGTAACAATAATAAGGAAAATAATGCCAACAATCCCAATAACAACAAAAACTAGGGGCAAGGGAGCAATTAAAAAATCACCTTAACAATGTGAAATCAACTAATTCTAATCAAAACCAAAATCATCCTAATAATAACTATCCTATGAAAGGCCATCCCAACCAATCAAAGTGTAATTCTCAATCTTGCATTATTTGTAGGACTGTATCCATCATTATCTTGAACTTCTACAAATCCAATTCATAATAAAAACAATATTGCCTCTTAGGTGAACCCTAACCCATGAAATTCCCCCATGATGGTCAACCACCCCCCCCCACCTTCATCAATTGGCATATTATAATCCCTACCCAATTTCCAATCATGATAGTGTATTTTCCATAGTTGGGGTGTTGAGTATCTCCCATAATTAGCAGTGGTAACTACCAATTTCTTCATGGTCTCCCCTTTACTTCAGTTTATAATGATACTCCCATTGGATTTAGTTATAGGGAATTTAAACAATCTATTCCCATGTTATATTCATTTGACAAGGAGAATTTTGGTGAAAGTTTTCACAACTATTTCCATTGACTCTCCTATCAAACTAGGTGTCATTGAAAACATCTTTGTTGGAGAAAAATGCACCCCTTAAAAAATATGTTCCTACAAAACATTCTTCTAAGAATCCCATGATTGTTTTTAATGGTGCTATAAAGAAATGTTGGGCATTGGTTGCCACAAGGCCTCTTAGGGATGACTTATCTAAATGTTATCATTCAATGTACAAGACAACATACCAAGAAAAATGAACACAAATATATAAAGAGTAATAATGTAAGTGACAAAGCATGTTAATGAGATTAATGAATGATTTAGTGGAGCATGTAGTTGTCCTAACCATTTCATGATATACAAATACTTATGGATGATGAATACAATTTGGTTGGTTAAAATTCCTATCTTACATTCGAGTGTTTTCATGTTCTTTTTAGTATGTAAGCATCTAGGTTTTCTTGAATGAATGTTGAAAGAGTTGTTTTTAATGTTGCATATCATTAATGAATCATAATGGAAATAATAGAGTCAATAGGATACATGTTCTCCTCTCTTCTTTATCACAAAATCATACTAGCAAGGATGATGGAAGAATGACTTCCAGACTGGCCACCTCATTCAAATCCTAAAGATTATATTTGAATGTTATGAAAAATCCACGTGGATCCTCATAAGTCCACTTTTCACCCTTTAATACCAAGCTTAGGTTAATATAACAAGGTTAACTAAACCATGTCTCATAATCATGGGTTTAGGAACTTTGGATAACTTCATTGATTAAGATTTATAACCAAGTCTAAGGACACAGGTTAGATAACTTAGTAAGGTTCTCTTCTCATATACCCTCTCACTTCCCCCACTTTTGGAACCATAACCCCCCATATCTTGTTCATCCTTCTTCATTTGTAGTCATTAGATATTTTTATATTATCAGTCATCATATGTCACTACAATATATTTGGTCCCCCTAGTCCATATATGTATGGAATCTATCCATTTGATCATTACCTACACATTTACATCATGGGTTAAAAAATAAGCTATTACACGCCCCCCCTAATTTATTCATTGTCCTTGGTGCATTATCATCAATATCTATACAATGAAAAAAATTAACAATATATTCAAACATCTACAATATGTGTCCACATGGCATCCTCTAGCCCCCATGTTGCTTCTTTAGTTGCATTTTCCACAGTATTAATTTTCCTTGGAATTTTTCTTATTTGTTAGCTATCCCATATACAACGCATCAATCATTGAATATTCACTACCATGGTTTCTCCCAATTCTTGGAATATTAGCATATACCTATATCAATCATGAAAAAATAAATATGCACATTATAACCATTCTCATGCAACCATTATTATGTCCCTAGGAATTCCCAATATCACAAGGTGTGCATGCATATCCATATCACCAATAAGTATGACAAAGTTTAGTCCAATACTTATCTATATAAATATTTCTTTGTTTCACATGGCTACTATGGGAAAGAATTCAATTCACTAGTCTCAATTTTGACACACCCTCCTTTATATCACATAGATTTCTACATGAATATATCAAAGTAGATTCATTTAATTTGTATCTTCCTTGTTGCACTTACCCTTCCAGGATTAGGCATCCCCTTCTCTATTTAACAGTCTCTTAGGTGATTCATGTTGTCAAGGATTTCACATGCAAGAAGAGCATAAACTCATGGAGTCTTATTTCTAGGCATCCCATAGGTAGTCTCTAACCAACTAGTAACTTATGGTAATTATAGGGTTCTAGTGTCATCACAACAACCTTATTCTTGTATTTACAAATCATAATAGAAATCCATTTTCCTAATAGGGTATATTCACCATTCACATATATCATAAACATAATTGTGCAATAACACGAGTCATATTTCTACCTATCAACAAATCTTGGAAATCATTATTACAACAATTAAATTCCATATAATGCAATATTACCATATAATACTTATCTTTCAATTATGCATGCAATGGTCCTTGTATTCATTACGACTTACCTTTACTATCATATCCTATACATGTTTTTTTGTATGAAACATTATTCTTGCAACATAATTTTCTTGTAGTCCATCAAACATCACTATTTTTTCATACAATTCTTTCATCGCATCAACAAAAACTTGTAAAATTACTCAAAATTATGAATTACCAATAATTCCAACATTTTGGCTATTAGAATATTAATTGTAATGAAATATATCACAAGCATGCACTCACACAACACATTCCAACATATGTACCCACATATATGTGTGCATAACCACAATATTTACACGAATTGTTTATGCACCCTTGCATTGAGTTAGAAATACCATATCCTCATGTCATGCAATCTGCCATGATGATTTGGAAGGTTTGACCAAATCCTTGGCACACCATCCATTCACATCTCTATTAATTTCACAACCATTTATACACCTTCCTATTCAACACAACAACAATATACCCATTTTATATTAAATAGTCCTTTAGGTGTACTACAAGACATTTCTTTTTTTTGCAAGAAGTCCCTTAGGAAACCCTTCCCCTCTAATGGTGCCTCTATGTTGGAAAAGAGGTTAATTTTTATAGCATTGACACAAGTAGTGAAATAATTGGACACTTGAGTATCACTATAGCCTTTCCATATCCAAAAACACTATACCCTCACCCATGACTACCTCACATGACATTCAATTCCACAACATGGTAATACGTACTAGTTCGCCTTATTTATTTACTTATAACCAACACAATGTGACATGATATTTTATTTCCTATAAATGCATTTTAGATCCTAAACAATCAAACATGTCTAAGGATTTCTTATTTTACCATCCCATCCCATGTCATACAAGGTGGGGTATCCTCCACATGAATGCATTCAAACATCACAAGCATACCAATTTATTATATTAAAATACAACTGAATGAATTCTTACCTGATCTTTTTAACTAGCACTTATGCGATCAACATAAGTAAATCCATACCTACACAGTTTCCATCAATAGATCTGATGTTACGTGATTAGTTCATGTCTTATAGAGGATTATACAATCCCTTCACCAACCCCTTGATCAACAATTTATTGTCCTTATCGTTTCTTTACAAGGATTACTTCTATATGCAGTAACGTAATCAACATATTTATTGATGCCTCAATATTCTCTGGTCATACAACCATATTCAACCATAATAATTGTCATTCTATCGTCATTGCACATGTAACATCAACAAACTTTTACCAATATGAAAAATCATATGTATGCACAATAAAATTATATGCACTCTGAATTATCTCTTAATATCCCTACAAGTGCATATACATTCTAACTATTGCATTCTCTTTCACTTTAAAAATTATCATGCCTTAACTATCTATACATAAAATTTGAAAAATATAATAGTAAAATAAGATTTAAGGAATTCTCCCTTACAACGCCTCTACATATCATGGCATTTCACATCCACATCATTATTGGTCTAGTCCATGGACTTTCTTCCAATCAAACAAATGACCATTAACTTTGATTTTCTTAGCAAGTATGAATTCCACACATGTACAAACATTTGTACTTGCTACTTCCAAAACATATAATTTTTATTCTATAAAACAAAATACATTTAAGGTCAGAAATTCCCCTCTAATTAATTCTTCAACGGTTGGAATTGTTTTCCAATTGCTGCTACAACAATCGTCTTAGCCTTTATGCAGCGTCCTTTATCATTATATAATCTTCTAGTTTTTTCTTGAGATGTACTCATGTCCCATTAAAATATGCAACAATATTTTAATTAATTTGAGTTTCTTTTTCATTCTAGTCACCTTTGCATTGTTGCTCCATTTACCTTGAGCAATTCTAGTTAAGCCAATTTGACAAGTCTTGATTTCCAACCCATAGTAGCATTACCGGCCTCCTTTACTTGGCCAATCTTCCCCAAATTAACTTTATCTTAAATTTCAAAAACTTCATGGTGCTCCAATGGCATTTTATGTGAATGAAAGTTCATCACTTTTTTCTCATTCTTTACAAATTAGTTGTAGGAATATGTAATGATGACTTGTGAGGTTTTGTGGGTTTTAACTATCAAAGAAGGCATAAATAACTCTAATAATATAAAGAGGATATTACAATGCATCATGTAATAAATTATCTTATTACCATTCTTCATATAAGTTAAGTGGTAAAGAAAGAATTTATCCCACATGTATTATGGGATGTAAATATTCCATCTGTTTAGCTATATAATAGAGGTGAAGGAGACCCTTTTAGGGTATGTTGGAAAAACATCATTGTGGAATGATGTGAATATGGAGAGTAATGTGATGCTTATGTGATGATGACATGAATTGTAAGAGTGTATATTTCTGAAGAATAAAGAAGACCAACCTTCCCTTGGATGTTTCCCGATTCGAGGTTTTACCATGTATATCTGGTGTACTGTATCTTTTTCTCTTGTCTCTTACTTACAATTTGATTATTTGTTGCTTGTATGGATATAAGGATAGACTAGTAGATTCTTGCTATTGATTTGTATGTTAGAAAATGTATTGTTGTATGTTTATGCATATTTCCCAATATTTTAACATAAATTGTTGGTCCATATCCTGCAACTATTTTAAGCATCATCAACACTTCCAGACATACATAAACTATATACGTACATTCCCTTTCCATATGCATTATAAATAATTCAATTCTTATGTTTTTCTTTGGCTTGTTACCCATTTGTATACTTGGAAAGCATTAATCATTCTCTACCCTCATATATTTTCAACCATCCTCTTTTGCCACTAGAATCATTCCCTTCATGACACAATATATTTTGGTAAAATTAAGTATTCATATTATAGCATTCCATGCCCTTATCTCTTATTGTAGGTGGACTTGTTCAATTCTAAAATTTTCTCTTCATTTTAATGGATTATCTCTGTGAAATAATCTTCTGCCAACCAAGTCCGTTCCGCATGTAATGGATTGTTTTATTCCTCCATTGGCTCCTTTAAAGGGAATGGTGATGCACTATGACTTTGTGGATGTGTAGCTCCATTGAACCCCACGTGGCTCTTAGCGCTTGTTGATTTAAAATAGTTTAGCTAGTTGTTTTGGCTGCTAAAATAGAATGAGGAGGGGATTGGTTAGTGGGGAAAAATAAAGTTTGTAACTTCTTCTGAGGGGAAAAAGCAAGGGTTTTTAGGAGGAAAAAGAAAGAGGTTTTAGGAGCATAACAAGGAAAGGAAACATATTTTTTCTTTTGGGAGAGTTTTTTCCTAGGATTAATAAGGGGGATAATAAGCAAATTTGTTATAGAGACTTACATTTTCTTGTGATTTTTACTATGTGTTTGTGAAACAAGAGAAACTACAAAAAAATGGGAGTATTGTGAAGATTTGTGTGTTTTGATCCATTTAATAGCAATGTGTATATTTTCATGAGTTACATCTATGTATTTACAGGTTTGTGTAGATCTTTTTATTGCAGTATCCAGAGGAGTTTGTGTCATTTGATACCATAGCAACTTGAGTCGTATGCACCATTTTGATATAAGAGAACCCTAACAATGGCCCAGACTCGGAATCCATTTGAACTTGGGAAGGAGGGGTAGGAGGAATGATGTATTAAGGTGGAATAAGGTGGAGGCATTGCTTAGGAGGTTAGCAATGATTGAGGCTAGATTAGGATTAGATGATTTAGAGGATGAAGCACATGATGCAATAGCTTCTACCGGAGCGATGAACTCCACAAAAAGGTTAATAGAATCAATATCAAAACAAGGAATCAAGGTGAAGGTCAAAGTATCAAACTTCAAGGGTGACTTGAGCCATGAGTTGTTAATGGGTTGGTTTTCAGAATTAGAAAGGTATTTTGATTGGAGAATGTCGATGTAGGAGACCTTAAGACAGAGAAATTCATTATGATGAGGATGAAGTTGCATGCTTATTTATGGTGGATAACCTTCAAAATACCCAGAAGAAACAAGGTAAAGAGAAAATAGGTTCAAACAATTCCATAACTTGAGGAAAAAGGAGTTGTACGTTAGGGAGTACACCAAGTTATTTATGAAGCTATAATTAAGAGAAAATATCCAGGAAGATAATGAACAATCCACTGCTATATATTTCAATAGATTACTATTACAAATGCAAGATGAGATGGATTTAGTCAATTTGTGCTCAGTGGATGAAGCATATCAATATACTTTGAAATATAAAGATAAAATCTTAGCGTAAGGGTAAGACAATGAGTAGAAAAAGAGACAATGCACGCTTTGAAGGAAGCTCTTCAAAATATACAAAGAATGAAGGATATGCATATGATCAAGAAGTGAAATAAAAGTTAAGAGAAAGAGGTATTTTTAGAGATAGACAAAGATGACATACCTTTGACCACCAAGTTCTATTAAAATTATTCATATGTGGTGAAAAGCACAAAGCAATGGACCATCCCCAAAACCCCAAAAGAGCATTGGTTGTAGAAGAGGATATTGCAGTCCAAGAAGTTGAAGAAGAACTGGGAGAACCCTTGAAGCTATAAAGGAGTCTAATATCAAGAAACAAGAAGAGATTGGAAGCTTATTAGAGGAGGAAGATTGCTTTCCACATCAAATGCAAGTGCCATGACAAAATATGCAAGGTGATCATTAACAGGGAATCTATTGAAAACATGAGTAAGTATTGAATTGGTAGAAAAATTACATCTTGCTTGCATTCCAAAATCAAATCCCTACAAGATTTCCTCATTGAAAAGGTACCATAATGTGCTTGTGGATAAGTCCTATTTGGTTGTTTTAAGATTGTTCCTTATGAAGACAACGTGTTATGTGACATAGTCCCGATGGGTGAATGCCATTTGTTGTTAGCGAGACCCTAGTAATATGATCCATAAAGTAATCCATTTTTTCCTAGAAAAAACCTATGAAGTTTGACATGACGGGAAAAAGCATATTTTGAAACCATGGAAAGAAGAAAAGGGGTATGAATTGTAGCATCATTGTTTTCACTTGTGACGATGATTTATAAGAAATTTTGTAAACAAACTAAAAGGGGGATCTTCTAACTATATTTCCTGAAAGAAAAAAGGAAACCTAAAGGGAATACACTCCCATGAGGATTGCAAGAATTGTTGATAAAATATTCATATGTAACTCCAATAGAGCTACCAGCAGGTTTGTCCCCTTCAAGAGGTATTACACACCATATTGACTTGGTACCAGGATAAAAAATCCCTAGTCAATCTTCCTACAAGCTATCCCTTGAGAAATGAATAAATGATAAGACAAATTTCATATTTTCTAGAGAAAGGATTCATAAGAGAAATAATGAGTCCCAATGCCACACCCACTTTACTCTAACCTAAGAAAGGGAACAAATGGATATTGTGCATCAAATATAAGGCTATAAAAAAAATTGTAGTGAAGTATAAATACCCACTACCTCGTATGGATGGCATCTTAGACTTCTTGGTTGGTGCAAAAATATTCTATAAGGTGGACTTAAGGAGCAATTACCATCAGATCCATATTCTACAATATTATGAATGGAAAACAAGGTTCAAAACCTGGGATGGATTGTATCAATGGCTAGTTATGGAATTAAGATTGTCTAATGATCCATCGCTTTTATGCAAACTATGAACTAAGCATTTATATTCTACATTGGGAAATTTGTCACGATTTATTTTGATGACATTTTGATTTTTAGTAGGAACTTGGATGTGCACTTGAATCCTTTAAATATAGTGTTTGTTACACTTAGAGTGGAAAGATTATTTATGAATCTTGAGAAGAGTACATTTTGTATAGAAAAATTATTTTTTTTGAGAATGAAATTTATACAAATGGAGTGGGTATGGACCCCAAAAACGTTCTATACATACCAGAGTGGCCCACTCCTCAAAGCATTACAAATGTGAGAAGTTTTCATGGGTTGGTAAAATTTTGCAAGAAATTTATCAAAATTTTCAGCGGAGTAAGTGATACCTTAAACGATTATACAAGGGGAAAGTCCTTTTCATTACTCTACCTGTAATGTCCCTGACCCTTCGACTGGTGAAGAGAATGCTACCGACATACTATCTACCCGGGTAACTAGCCCCATGAACAGACACATGAAAATTGAGATGCTTTGAACTAAAATATGCATACATTATTACCATACAGTGGAAGAAAAACCATACATTCAAGCATTTAACATGTTCAGTGTAATTCATTATCAAATGTAATTGCAGGGATTTAAGCAAAACAATACTTATCTTGTGAAGAAGAATGCCCTGCAACCATCTATGTCACTGCAATGTTCCACCCAACCATAGAACAATGTGCTCCTTAATGTCTCAGCAACACTGCCACCCCCGATCTAGGCATGATTCCCCAAGGAATAAGGAAACTAAGCAAGCTCACACATAGACAAAATATGTCAAATGTCAGTCAAGCCAACACGGTTGGGTTTATCAGACCGAGAGTACACAACAACACATAACCAAGCCAACAAGTTGGGTTTATCAGGTTATCATGAAATGGAAGAACTGTTTGCTAAGCTAGTAGGCGCACTGAAGAGATAAGGATGCCTTCACCAGAACTAGCTTGACTCCTAAGACATCCACATACACCCAACATAAGGAATCATTCCCTTCTCTACTGCATAGTCCCTCGGGACATGAATTCCCTTCTAGTGCTATTTAGGGGGTGTAGAGAAGAGAGACAACCCTCTATCTTTGTCTATGAGGCTCCTGCAAAACACTAGGTTTGTCAAGCAGACTCCTTTCCACTCCTACACAGTCCAAATACCAATCCACTGTGCACAAACAAAAAAATAACCATTCACAGCTCTGGAGTTTAAAAGAAAACACCACAGAACAAAATCGAAATGACAATTAGGGTAATACATAGCGCACATTGAGCAATTTGACTCCAAAGTCGTTCTTGGCCCTATCGTTGCCAAAACGACTCGACAACAACCCATAGCAACCCAAAATTTGTGGGGAGACCAACAACAATTTCTCAGCTGCATGAGGAAAGGAATGAAACCTGTGTGAAGGTGAATTCACATGCCCAGATCCACAATGTGAACTACACACAACAAAATAATGAGGGTAAGGTAGGTCTCACAGTTCTCTGCATGAGGAGAAATCCCAAAACTTGTGCGTGAGGAGAGAAAAAATCTGTCTCTGCATGAGAATGGGAAAAATGGAAGAATGGGGTCTCTTCTTCTCCTATCCACATGAGGAGGAATGACTCCTTGGTGGAGTGTGCGTGTGGGAAAGGACTGACAGTCCTGCCACACACCATTACCCATGCAAAACGTTTTCCTAGGAAATAACTGCCCCAAACTAACTCCAGAGAATTTAATTTGGTAGTTGACTGATTCATGGGTTCTCCTATTGACATCTGGCTTTTCCCAAATGGCCCCAAAGGTTAATTATTTCCCCCTCCTTATCCTTAGAAATCATGCCCTTTTCATTACGGTTGCATTAACATAGCTGGTTGTGGGTATTTTAATTAAAATGCATATTTACATGATGCCAAAAATCATAATGTGCCGGATAGCACGAAATATACCTTCGGCAACGATTTTAATCGTCGGAACATAAAACAATAAATCGATGGTGGGTCTTTTGCCTTTAGCTCCACACCACGATTAATTACAATATATACATCATATACATTTTTAATGCAAACGGGGTCAAAATCAGGGTGTTACAATACCCTACTCCAATAGAAACCAATATCCTATTATCTTTTCAGGAGAGAATTGCATCATTTCCTTCATCTATAGCAAGACCTTAGGAAACTTCTTATGGAAAAATGCATTGTAAACTTCTGGCATGAGAAAATTCATGTATATGCTGTAATCTTTGTTCATGTCATATATAAGTACCATCTCAGGAAGTTGCAAATTTTCCTCATTAAAAGATAAAAACATATTGAGCAGATATGACTAGAACCTTAAACTTCTGGTTTTGTGGAAGTCAACTAGATGAGAATGAATATTTTCAGCTATAAACTCATCAAATTTATGGCAGGATGATTGGACTAACTGACTCGACCCTTTCGACTAAATATGACCAGTGCTAATTGTAAACAACAAACTCATTAATGTTTCTATGACATAATTATCAGTATCTAACCCTGGAATTTGGCTTATGAGGGTTATAACAAATTGGGTTTATTCATTGAATAGGCTAGAATAAATAGGAAAATTTTGGTTTTGCAATTGGATATCAGGCTTGAAACAGGTCTTGAACAAAGCCTCTTTTTGTTCAATGGTGGACTCTCTAAAATACTGGATTATGCTTTCTTCATTAAACTCTTTGGACACTTGAGTAAACTCGACAGGAACAGAGAAAGTATTTCTGATAACAAGAGGGATGATTGGACACAGGATCTTAGAATTGGTTGCATCCATAATTACCCTCTTAGAAGAGGATTAATTATAAGCGCACCAGTCGACAAACTTAGGAAAATTTAGGGTTTTTTCAGTGGAAAAATAATGAAAATATGACCCGAAAATACTATAAACCTATGTCCCCCAATCTTTGAGGAGTTTTAATTTAGTTTTAACAACATCTATTGGACAATTCAATAGTATAGTGTCAAAAATATCTGAGTCTTTTTCCTTGAAAACCTCTTTAATCCTCTGGTATTCTAAATTCTGGACCTTAACTTCTTCTACCTCAGCCATTTTAAAATGCTTGCTTGGTGGGGATAAATAGCATACCTGTTATCCTCGACAAGTGTTCCAAAGTTTGGTCTAAAATGGCCATTTCCACACAGTCCTGGACGTTCACTTTCCAATGTACAAACAAACAAATAACATGGATCCACTTGCTTTCATTTTTATATTATTTGTTCTTTCCTATCAATCATGCATCTTTTTCAACGAAAACATTTCCTATCCGTCCATATTAGAACTTTCATCCTGATCCATTGATCCTTTTTCCTGTTTAAATGACTTATCCTTATTCTCATATATGCTTCCCTCCTTATTCTTCCTGTAACTTCCAATTGCGGATTGAATTTTGACCACAGATCTATCCCCTTATTTATCTTCATCGTCGATCATTTTCACTGTTTACTCACCTCTTTAAATTTTTCGTCCCAGCCATAGTATTTTAAGAAACATGCATTTTCCATTTACGGAAAGACTATTTGTCGTAGATAAGAGTCCATATTGATCTAAACTGTTCATTTCAACTCAAATTCTGCTAATCTTCCTTTCAACTTCTAGTGTGCATGTTCTATCAATGGACTTTTTTCCATCCATAGATTTATTTCTTTGTCAGATCCGTGCCCTTGATTACATATGCCTTTAACTCATTCCAAAATCTCACCAAGTTTCTTCTTCCATGAAATTTTGATCAGCAAAAAAACTATCAGCTGTTGATCTCAATCACACCTCCAACTAAACCGTTGAAAGATGTGGTCCCTACCACATTCTGCCGGTTCTGAAGATTTTATTCACCTGTGCACTTCTCAATTGTGGAATTAATACTGACCATTGATCTAGATTGGCCTTTGATATGGGCCATAAAAACATAAGCCCCCTACCCGATTCCACTGATTTTCAACTTAACTTACCCCACGCTTGTTCACACAGCGGAATCCATTTGAGTCGTAGATCAAAAACACCTTTAAATCTCCATCATCTATTATTTATGGGTCTACCAAAATTTTCAAATCTTCAAACTTTATTTCTTTGTGCATGTTCTTATAGAGGAATGCATATCCATTATAGATCTCTTTTATCCTCTGATCTCCATTGTTGAAAGGTGAAGGCCCTCCAGACAATTCCGTTGATTTTGAAAGTTTATTTTATCGTGCACGTTTCACTGGCAGAACTCTTAATGACCGTAGATATTCCTCTATCTGTTGATCTAATGGTTGATTTTTTCTGCAAGTTAACTCCATTCCGCAGGTAATAAAATTTATTTGAACCTTGAAACTTACCTCTGAGGATTGATATGTAGCTTTCGATCTCCTCTATTGCAGATCTACACTATTGATTCTTGCTGCAACATAACACTGAAACAAATTTCTCACACACAACTCATTTCTAAGGTCGCACTTTAGGATTTTCTTCACATTTTTCATTTTAGACCCAGGAATAAATCCTTCAAATCTTTAGAACCGCTTCTGCACACCCCTAGTTCATATGATACAAAAATTTTAGACCTTACCTTTCATTTACCTTTCATTTTCTCTGGTGTGACCCCTTCCAGCTTCTTAGCCCAAAAATGGTTCTAACAGAGGGATTAGGGCTTAGGGATTTAGTAAGAGAGATAGATTAGAGGATAGGGGTTTAAAGAGAGGGATATTTGGGGTTAGCGGTTTAGAGAGAGAGAGAAATTAGGGGTTAGTGGTTTAGATAGATAGTGAGAGATTGGGGAGCTAGGCATTTAGAAAGACAAAGAGAGAAAAACAATGATTGGGGGATGAGAGTTTAGAGAGAGAGAGAGAGGGTTAGGGTCTAGCGAGAGAGAGAGAGAGAGAGAGAGAGAGAGAGAGAGAGAGAGAGAGAGAGAGAGAGAGAGGGTTAGGGTCTAGAGAGAGAGAGAGAGAGATTTATATTAGGGTTTAGGGGTTTAGAGAGAGAGAATGATAAATTACAAGTTTGGGGTTTGGAGAGAGAATGATAAATTACAGGTTAGGGGTTTAAATAGAGAGAAAGAGAGAGAGGGGGGGTTAGCGGTTTTGAGAGGAGGAGAGAGAGAGATTGGATTTTAGGGGTTTAGAGAGAGAGATAATGGAAGTTAATGGTCCAAATACTGAGACAGATTGTATGTTATGGATTTAGAGAGAGAGACATTAGGGACTAGGGGTTTAGAGGGAAATATTGGTGTACAATGGTTTAGAGAGAAAGAGTTGGCGGTTATAAATTTAGAGAGAGAGAGAGAGATTGTGGGTTACAAAATTAAAGAGATAAATAATAAAAATACAAAGGTTGGACATTATGGATTTATAGAGAGATTGAGGGAGGGAGAGAGGGAGAGAGAAAGATTGAGGGTTTAGTGGTTTGGAGAGAGAGGACTCATATAGGGTGTTAAGTGTTAAGAGAGAGATAGAGGGGGAGAGAGAGAGAGAGGGTTAAGGGTTTAGAGATTAGGAGGGAAGGATATTGGGGATTAGGGGTTTAGTTAGAGAGAGAGAAATAGTTTGGAGGTTAGCAGTTTAGAGAGAGAGAGAGAGAGAAAGAATGTAGGTTACAAGTTTAGAGAGAGGCAGAGATTGGGGGTTATGGATTTTGAGAGAGATAGA
>LPNX011213099.1:203419-224847 GCA_001517045.1 Pseudotsuga menziesii | reverse complement strand
TTTATGTGGGATTATTTAACTCAAGCATAGTCCTACATTAAACTTTCTTATTAGGAAACAACATGATAATATTTTCTCATTGGATTAAAATATAAAAAATTGGTCAATTTTAACTACAAGCATCCATGTTTCTTCCTTCTTATAATTATTTTCTAAATACCACTTATTCAACCATTCCCCCACCTTCAAATATTTCCTATATTTAATGTACCTTTCCAACACTTGAAAACACCATCTTCATTTTATTCTCATCATTCTTCGTCATGCACTTCAAAATCTCTCATACACCTATTTCATAGAAATGCTAACCACCACTTCCTTCACTACATCATTATGCTCTTCACATTTGATGTTTTCTAGCTTCATAGCAACATAACTACTCTTTATCTTCTCAACTTAATTTACCAAACACTATTATTGGGCACAATATCCCTTTTTATTTGCTCCTTTCATTCATTCTCCCATCAAATGTAACCTAATTTTATTTCCATTTGAAACTAACAAGTATTATTTTTTTCATCATGAAAACCGTCGCTTAAGCGACACTTAGGAGGAAAACCGTCTCTTAAGCGACACTTAGGGGGAAAACCGTCGCTTAAGTGACACTCAGGAGGATAGCAATTTTAGCGCCGTCACTTAAGCGACGCTTATGCCCATTATTTCAAAAAAAAATTTAATCTTTCTGATTTTTGGCACAGTTAAAATAAAAAATCCACGCGCCGTCGGAAAAAACTGTCGGATTTTGGATCAAAATCTAGTAGTGGCACTGTTATGCTATGACATATGTGTGTGGATCCTATATCCTGATGTGTGACATCGAGGATCTGTCGACACGGGCGATGGCGAAATTATTGCTACATATGTTGGGTTCTACGGGGAGCCACAAGATATCTGGAGGGCAGCTTCAGTTGGTAGAGCGTGCTATGGGGGGCATGTAGTAGGGGTGGGCCTAGATGTATCCTCAGGCTGTTTGGTGTCAAATGAACAAGTCGAAGGCATCTGGAGTAGGATTTTGTTTTGGCTCCTTTCTATGTGCTTTCTTTTTTGAGAAAGTACCTACACTGCGTCCGCACCGGGCTGTGCAGGATAGTGGTCCATGGGAGCTGCGGATGTACCAGTGGTGTCAGATGATGATACGAGAGGGTGGTGGCAGAGTGGGATGCTTCTTTACTAAGGAGCTGTTAGAGCAGTGGCTTCAGCTTCTAGTGGTGATTGAGGAGTACCCGTATGTGGGTATGAACTATCATGGGGACCCTGAGATGCCCTGACCTCCCGGCCAGGCGTGGGGACCAGCTGGTATGTATGCGTGATGTTTTTATGTTCATCTTTATACATAGTGTAGTTGAGTTGGTTGATAGTTGTATGTTGATATGTGTGGAATGATGGTGTCCTTGTCTGTGTATGGAGATATTGGACCCAAACCGCCACCCTGTCATCAAAGGCGGGTGGTTACTATGGCTCCTTCGGTAGTTCCCGCTGGGAACCCTCGCAGGTGACGGTGGGAGATGGATGGACTATTGACACATTTGGAGCGGCTTGCTGCTGGGGTCTCTGATGATGGCTGGCAGCATCTGAGCAATGATGTGATTGCTTCTATTCATAGCTTTCCTCTAGAGTGGACTTCTATGATGAGGAGGATGGCTATGGCCTGTGGGCACATTCGTTGGGTGGCGAGAAGCGATCTTCCTGCAGAGGATGAGTCTTCTGAGGAATATGATGATATTGAGTTAGATGATGAGTCCGAGTAAGATTAGCTGCCTAGTGGGGCTGCCCCTAGTGCGTTGGTGCACTTAGGAGTTTTTGTGTCGCTATGTATATCCTGCTGAGAAAGCATATGTGGCTTCTCATTTTGTACTGGACATATTTTGGACATGCGACTTATCTATTTATATATATATTTTTGACGCACGTGGATGCGCTTTTATTGTTTTATATATGTGAGTATTTTCATGATGATGTGGAATGTAATGCCTAGATGATGTATTATTACATGTGTGTGTATTTTTAAATATGATTATGCATGATGTTATGGTTGTATGTTTCCTATATGCGATTGTGAATGTGCCAGTTTAGAATTTCATTAGCCATTTGATCTCCTACACTATTGAGGTTTCTGGGAACATGTGTGAATGTGATGGACTTAAATGCTCTAACCATATATTTAGTGTGCAAGAATTTTCTAAAGAGGCAGGGATCACGTACCCGATAGTAGTTGCTCAACTGAGAAACAAGCAGCTGGGAGTCTAAGAAGACATTGAGATGGTGAACGCCTAACTGGAGAGCGGTGGCCAAGAGGCCATTGACACCATCGTACTCAACCTGGTTGTTGGTTGCACTTCCCACACATATTCTATTGATATGGATCAACTCGTGCGACGGGGAGTAGATGACCCATGTAGCCGAGGCAAGGTTTGGAGAACATCTGCTTTCTCCATTAGCAAATCCCATATACCGGTTTGAGGTGTGATCCATCTGGAGCAATGAGGGGAAATGATACATAAGACTCACTTTTGAAAAATGTGTAAAACAAAAAAGGAGAAAGACTATATTACAAGTTGTACTGTCATCACTCAAAGGGGTGACGTTAGAGGGAAAGTCGTTTGGACTTTCAGTGGATTAGCGGTCATTCCTTTGTATGACACGATGAACCCTAGGAGACGGCTCGTTGGGACACGGAAAACACACTTGAAAGGGTTCAAGCAGATTTCGTACTTGCGACATTGTAGGAAGACTTGCCGCAGGTCATCTATGTGTTGTGTTTGCTTCTACGACCGTGTAATGAGCTTGATGAGATAAACCAACATGATGTGAATGAGGTTGCGAAAGCAGTTTGTCATGGGGCGCTGGAAGGTGGATCCAACGTTTTTTAGGCCAAAGGGCATGAATCGATACGCCAATGTGCCCCACGAGGTTGTGAATGCCATCTTATAATGATCTTCTTTCTAGATCTGGATCTAGTTATATCTAGAAAATCCATCCATGAAGGAAAAGGCCTCATGTCCGGTGCATGCATCGATAATCTGATCAATGAAGCGTGTTGGGAAGTTGTCTTTGGGACATGGCCCATTGAGATCATGGAAGTCTATGCAAACATCGATGGTACCTTATTTTTTATTCACGGGAATAGGATTAGAAACCCAAGTGGTGTAGGCAATGGGGTAGATGAAGTTGGTTGTGCGTAGCTTCTCTATTTTGGCTTTGACCACGACCACTTTGAAAGGATGGATGGGCCGTTGATTTTGACATACTGGGGCCACATTAGGCCATGTGTCAATGTGGTGTTCCATGATGGATGGATATAAGCTGGGAATTTTAGTGTAAGACTAGGAAAAGATGTCGCGAAATTCTTGGAAGAGAGCTTTGTAGGCAATGACTTCTTCTGAGGAGCAGGATGCCCCCAACATGATTTCTTCAAAAACCTTGGGATTGCTTGAGATGTTGATTTTGATGGTGGGAAATATGTTGGCCATGTTCCATTCTTCGAAGGCGTCTGGTGCCGAGATGGGGTTCTTCAACTAGTCGACTTTCCCATGGATGAAATCTTTGGTTTCCATGGAAAAATGGTCAGACTGTGACACAAGTTCTTCACGGAGGAAGAACAAGCGATGGTGCATGTCATCCCATGGGTATTTCGAGGCGGTTAAAGCTTCAAGTATCTCCTCATCATTGTGGAAGTAGCGAAGAGATAGGTCTGATGGACCGTCGTTGGAGGTGGAGATGAGTGGGTCAGTTGAAATGGACCTCATGTAAATGGACATGGTGTCTTAAGAAGGAGGTGGGGGGTGAACTTATTCGATCAGGGTGATCCCAGAATCCAAGGAATGTTGACAGAGGTTGGCTAAAGCCATTCGAAACTCGAGCAAGTCTTGGCAATGGTGAGAATAATGTCCTTACAAACCGTAGAGGCCGCAAGCATGGTTTGTTCTCAGTGACTTGTTTCTGACTATTGGCGCGGTTGGAAGTTCAACCACGGGGAGGTTTTCAGATGTATCCATGGCATCCAAATGCGCATGGATCATTGGAATCTCAGGGCAGTTCTGAGTTGGATGGCCTTGTTTTTTACAGACGGCGTAAGGTGGGATCTGCTGAGGTTTTGCGGTAGCTTTTGCATTCGTGCCCCTGGCCCTTTTCGGGTGGGGCGGTGTAGGTGCGGGTGTGAAGGTTGGTTTTTGCGGACTGGGTGGAGGACGAGACTCAAATGCAATGGGCTGCATAGGTGTTAAGACTACTTGGGGTATTGATGGTTGAGCTGGTGGATCAAGATACCACACTGAAATTCTCAATGTAAAGTTGGGTAGGTTGAGGGTGGCCATTACCGCCTTGATCATGACACCAGGTGGGGGAAAGAGGAAGGGAATTGTATGGAATGGAGAGAAGCCAGGATAAATACCTGATGATTGTATGTGGGGATGAGGTTGTGGTTGTGGCTGCGTGCACGGGGACTTCACTTAGTGAACCTCTCACATGGCTCGTGCGATCGTGGGATATTAAAGAATACCCTTAATTTTGAAGGATATTGACCCAAACTATTTTTGTTAAAACCCCCTCCCAATACTTAAAACCTCCTCCCCACCCCTTTTTATACCTCAATCCTTATAAACCACCCTAACCACCCAACCCTAAACCCCTCACCCCCCCAATACCTGCAATATATTGGTTCGATTTTTGATAATTTTAAAACCCACAATATGAACTAACGTGATAGGATATTGGTCAACAAGTGAAGTCCCTGTGGTTGTGTGTAATGCTGCGGCTGCGGATGATGTTGCGGCTATTGTTGGTGTTGCGGCTGCAGATGGTGTTGTGGTTGCGACTACGGTTGTTGTTTGGGTGCAGCGGTGTTGCATGAGAGCATGCACAAGTCCGCAGTTTCATTTTGTGTTAGTGGTGGTGACATTAAGGGAAAAGGAACCATCATGGTGGTATCGACAAACAACCCAAGGCCCACATTCAACAATGGGGAGGTTAGTGTGTTGTCAACCATGGTGTTGATTGCAGGGACAACATTGGTGTGTGTAGTTGTCTCTTGTGGCTCAATGGTGTTGATGGTAGGGATAATGTTGGCGGGTGCCGTTAACCCTTGTGGATCGTGATAAGTGAGTTGAAAAACCATCACAATCTTCCCTTCGTGGGGGAACATCATGAGATGGAAGACAGTTGATGCGACAACTATCATGGCATACATATAACTTCTTCCGAGGAGAAGATTATAGTCTAGTTGAGCATTGACAACCTCTATGTCAATCAGAACTGTCTTCCTGGATAATGTGATGGGGACATGGGGGAGGATTCCTTGGGATTTAGTGGGATGGCCATCATAATCCCGTAGAGTTGTGGAGGATGGTTGTAGAATTGGGGATCCAAGTTTCTGCCAGACTAGGGTAGACATAACGCACGTAGATGCCCCCTCATCCACTATGCACTGGTGCATAACCAAATTCCAGATAGACACCGAGATTTGAAAGGCGATGGTTGATGGCATGCATGGTTCTCCATTCTCTGTGTTGAATGTGATCAACTTGGAGTCAGAGGGGTCTACGGACCCAAGGGTGGCTAGTAATGCTTTTCGCTGCGTTGGGCACATTTTGAGTACCTCAAGAGCAGACATGGCAATTGGTGTTTGGGCCAAATCATCCAAAATGATGTAGCTGACAACGGCTCTGGTCGTGGTGTTATTGGCAACCCAGCATATGGAGGGGCACGGGAAAGGGGGTAACTGAAGACGTGCATTGACCGATTTGGATGTAGATTCCATTGGTGTGTCAGCGGGTTCAGTTTTGGTTCTGTACTGATTCTGTCTGGTTTGTAGGTTGACTTCTTCAGTTGTCATAGCTAGCAGGTGGTGGACACCTATTTCTTCCATGGGAGGTGCCCTCAGAGTGTTGGGATTAGGTTGGGGAGGGGGTGCAGTTGCCACCAATCCTTGGACTGGTAATTGGTTTTGAAGCACCATAGGAGGAGGTCCTTGTGGTGCCTGGTTGGGTTGGGCTTGGTTGGTTGTGTTGGTGGCATGTTGAACCTCATTTCGAATGGCCTGCTTCGCATGATGTATGAAGGGACACTCGAATGTGTAGTGTCCGTAGACCTCACAGAGTGTGCATGGTAGGTTTGTAAGCAACGGAGCGTTGTGTCTCGGTGCATTTGGTCGTGGAGGATTTTGGGCGAGTCAATTTTTTGCGACATTGTTGGGAGGGTTTGGTTGTTGACCACCTCCCTGCGGCTGATTATTGCTTTGGTTCTAGGGTCGGTTATTCCTAGCCTACCCTTGTTTATTATTGGGGGCTGGCTGGTTGGGACAGTTTTGTTGTACAAACACTTGTCCCAACGGAGTAGGTGGAACAGGGGCGGGGGATTGAACAGCTTGCACTGGTGGTGCATAATAAATTTGGGTGGGTGGCGGTGCCACAAATGTGGGCATTTTCCCACCGTATTGCTCTATCTGCCACGCCAAGGCCCGAGCCTACTACGATGGTGCAGGTTGTGCATAAGAAGTTGTTGCTCCAGACTGGGACATCATTCTTGCATAGTCCGGAGTTTGGTTTTGGCAGGAAACACTCGCACTGTTGCTTGGTTGTGGTGGTACTGTAGGTGGTGTTGGACGGTGCTGTGGTTGGTAAGAGACCGCACCTATGATGCCATCTACAGCATGGGATGTCCCCGGTGCATCCCGATGGGAAGTGCCCGCACAGGGGGCATTTGGAATGAAGGTGTAAAGGTATCCAGATTGTGCATAGATTAGGTCAAACTATTGGCCTTTTAGTATGGCCTCCTCTTTGGATTGGGGACGTTCGGATGCGACATCCTTTTCTATGGGTGGGAGCAAGGTTTTGAGAAACCAATCTAGGAAGATCCTGTCGTCAAGTCGGATCTTACACAAAATATGGCGTTGCCGCCACTCATGGATGTGGTCGGTTATATGGGTCGCAATGTTCTGGCAGCAAGATAACAAGATCTCCACCCCTTCGTCATATCTGATAGGGAGTTGGAAATACTGCAGGAACATGAAAGCCAGGGAGTTGAAATCTGCGTACTTGGCTTGTGGTAGCTCAATGTACCATTTGGCTGGACCACCTGTGAGGGTGTGTTGGAATAGTCTTAGCCTGATGGAATCATCTACTATGTTGTTTGATGAGCACCATAGATGAAATGTCATGATGTGGTTTTGGGGACACTCCCTTGTCTTCCCTTCAAACTTGGGAATGTCTGAGGGAAGTTTGGTTGGCATGGGAGGCCAAAAGGTTTGATGGTGGATGGGGTCGTTTGTCAATCGAGCCAAATCAGGAAAGTTAAGATGAGCCATGAAAGGCTGGTTTGACCCCAGGTTGATGTGAGATGGGGTAGGTATGGTGGTGGGGTTTGCGGGTGCATAATGTACCTGCATAGTTGGGGGTACTGGTGGTTCCATTGTAGATGGGTCAGTTCCCCCAAGTGTGGTGGGAGGGATAGTGTGGATGGAAGGGACACTGCCCCCATGTATGACAGGAGGGGCAGTGTAGGTGGGAGGGCCACTGCCCCCATGTGTGACAGGAGGAGTAGTGTAGGTGGAAGGGCCACTGCCCCCATGTGTTGTAGGTGGGACAGCTTGAGTGGTCACTATGGGTGGTGGCAGCTGACTGATGACAGTTTGCATGACCATGCTGGGGCCACCTGCAGGGTTTTTGGTGATAGTTTGTGGTGTGGATATGGGTCCATTAGCGATTCTTATGCCAAAAAATGGATTTGGGTTTGAACAATCCATGGGGCTTGATGGTGCAGTGTGCAGGTCTGGTTTAGACTGATATGGGTCTGAATCTGAATCAGAGGCTGTGTGGCCTTCTGATGGTGTGAGAGGTTGTCGAGAATGGTCTCGACGGTGCCAATTCAATGACCTGAATTATGGTGGTTCTCCTCTTAGGCATGAGAAAGAGCGTGAGGGATCAATTGTGTTAGATTTGTGTATCAAACTGGTGGAAATGATTTTTTGGACCCTAGTTTCAATGGCTTACTATTGGCTGTAGGTGGTCACTCGGCCACCAAGACTGCCAGAAGAAAGTGCTTGGATTTTTCCTCACGGGAGTTCTACACAATCGGTGGGGGTCATTTCCCGTTTCGCTTGGAAATTCCTCTCAGCGGCCGGCTACTTTGGGGTTCCCATGGTACTCCTCACAATGAGTTTCTGGGTAGAGCCCAAGTACTTCCCATGGTTAAGGCAGTTAGGGACTTATGTCCTCAAACACTGCAGATTTTTGAACTTAGTGTAAATTTATAAATTTTAGTGGCTTTCTCAGCATCATGAACTAAGTTGGGTTGATTTACGTGGTATGGTGTGTATTCCTTTCTGTGTTTCTGTTATTTGGTGGCTGCAAATGGTTTATGAATATTCTGTAGAGTTCATCATGTTGTGGTTGAAAGCTGTAAATAAAGAGAAATTTTGTAGACAGATACCATTTTTTACCCTGAATTGTGATAGCCTAACTAGGTGACTACCTTACACCTATATTCTTCTTCAACCAGGAGAAGGTGTTGGGCTCTCAACGCAATGGGACTAATCCCATTCTTAGATCCACAGGTCACCTCCTAGATGCAAGGTTGGTCAATAGGGAGGACGCTTAGCGCCATGAGAAGCCCTCCTTATCTACCCCCTCTACCTTCCAAGTCACCCGTTTTTAGTGGTTTCAAACAATATTGGGTGAAGGGCCTATTACTATACGAGTTGTTCCCTTCGTCTTATCCTAGAATACCCTAAAGGGTGATGACTGGGTAGAGGAGGAAGGGTAAGCAAGATTGTTAATTTTAGGTAATTTTTAGTTAGGCTATATTCATTAACCCATTAATTTTTTTTTAACTTACACTTTGTTCTGTACATGAGATTGCGATTAACATAAATAGAAACAAAAATGAAACAATTGTACTGGACAGAGGCGGCTAAGCCGCACTAACAGTCCTTAGTTATTAAAAACTAATTTCTGAGTGACATATCTCATGTTTCGGGTCAAATGTGGCGAGAGGGTCACCAAATGTTTCTAGAAACAGGTGAGGGGGTCGCTCAGATTTTGCAGACAGAAGCGGTCTGTCTTTCTAAAGGAAGTCACACCTTTCGGGGGGAAAAGGGTGACTTGGTCGCACCTGTGAGGCCTAAATGAGTGACCTAGTCCCTTGTTTAGGCTCAATAAGTGCGACCTGCTCCATATTGGGAGTTTTTTTTATCCTGAGTCAGATCCGACCGACAGTAACCTGTATTGTGGCCAAATGGACTCGGATTTTCCTTGTGGAGGCTCGGCATAAACATAAAATGTAAATAAAAAGGATTTAAAATAGATTTGACAAAGAAATTTAACCTAGCGAAAAATTGAACTGAAACTTGAAATTTTTAAAAAACAGACCTAGGGATCGTGTGGGATCGACCTGGTATGGTCGCTAGTTTTGTAGTAGGTATTTCTCCCTTGCTACAGGGCAGGAATGGCTACCTTCTGTCTATAGGATGGAAGGATAGGTTCTTGGATGGAAATGTAGAAAAGAAAAGCAGGAACAAGGCTAGACAGTAATGAAAAATCAAATAGAGAACCCCTCTACAAACAATGTTAGGGTTCAGCTCCAATAACCTGCAAAAACATATTAGAAAACCTGCAAAAAGGAAATGAAAACCTGCAAACAAGTAATGGATTAGATAAAGGCAAATACACAAAACAAAATACACATGTATACCTTCTCTTTGGTGCAATGGGCCACCATGCCCTGGCTGGAAGAAGCACCTCTCTCTCTCTCTTGGCAATGGAGGAGCTATGGCTCAATGGGAGAATGAATGGATGAGAGGGGGATGTGGGTGGATTGAGAGACAAAGGGTCTCAAGGCATCCACAGGCAGCATAACGGTATGCAAGGGAGAAGTATTTTGAGAGTGACCCCCACCCCTCTATTTATATCATTTTTAGGGTTCTAAGCCCTTGGTCAGGGCTTTAGCCCCTTTTTTGGGCTTTTGGCCCCTTCCTCCCTAACTTTAGCTCCTTTTAGGGTTTTAGGCTCCTTTGAGGGGTTTTAGCCCCTTTTTGGAGGCTTTAGCCCATAGGAGAGTTATTTAGGCTCCTTTTTGGGGGTTTTAAGCCCTTTTGCTCATTCTTAGGCCTTTTTGAGGGTGTGGGGGTCTAATGGGGTGAAATGAGGGTCGTGTATGGGTGTCCTTGGGTGGTGTAGGCCATGTAGAGCCGAGTGAGGGTTCTTTTAGGTTAACAGATGTAATAAATCACATGCTCATGGAGAGCATCGTCTTCTTGGACCAAGACTCCAACAATGGCATTGTCTGAGGCTGACACATAGAGAATGAAGTCTCTGGTGAAGTTTGGTGCTGAGAGTAATGGTGCAGAAGTTGAGGCTTGCTTGAGTGCATCAAAAAATTCTTGTGCTTACTGATCCCCAAAAAAGGGGATTTTTGTGTGGAGTAGGCGAATGACTCCGTGGGATTTTGTTGCATACTTTGGTACACAGCAGTGAAGGAAGTTGGCCTTACCTTGGAGGCTCTATAGTTGGTGCTGAGTTCTTGTTGAAGGAAGATCAAGGATAGCCTAAACCTTGAGAGGGTCTACCGTTATCCCTCTGTGAGATATGATGAACCTGATTAGATGACCTGCTAGGACACAAAAAATGCATTTTAGGGGATTAAGGCAAATTTTGTACTTGTGACATCGTAAAAAGACTTGGCGCAAGTCGTCAATATGTTGTGCTTGTTTTGGTGATTGAGTGGTAAGGTCATCTAGATAGACCAAAATGATGTGGATTGGGTCATGGAAACAATATGTCATGGGACACTAGAAGGTGGTTCCAGTATGTTTTAGACCAAAGGGAATTACTCGATAGGCGAATGTGCCCCATGGGGTTGTGAATGCAGTCTTGTAACGATCATGTTTCTGGACATAAATTTGGTTATATCCAGAAAATCCATCCATGAAGGAAAAGACCTCATGTCCGGTGCATGCATCGATAATTTGATCGATGAAGGGTGTTGGGAAGTTGTCTTTGGGACATGCCCCATTTAGATCATGGAATTCTGTGCAAACGAAAATGTTACCCTATTTTTTATTCACAGGAACAAGATTAGAAACCCAAGTGGTGTACGCAATGGGGTAAATGAAGCCGGTTGTGTGCAGCTTCTTAGATTTGGCTTTGACCATGACAACTTTGGAAGGATGGATGTGTCATTGCTTTTGGTGCATGGGGGTCACATCAGGCCATGTGTCGATGTGGTGTTCCACAATGGATGGATCCAACCTAGGCATCTCAGTGTCAGACCGGGCAAAGATGTCGCGAAATTCTTGGAAGAGAGCTTTGTAGGCAGCGACTTCTTCCAGGGAGCAGGATGCCCCCATCATGATTTCTTCAACAACCTAAGGATTGGTTGAGATGTTGATTTTGATGGTTGGTGAGATGTTGGCGATCTTCCCTTTTTCGAAGGCCTTTGGTGTTGGAATGGGATTTTGGAAATAGTCAACTTTCCCATGAATGAAATCTTTGGTTTCCACGGAAAAATGGTCAGACTGCGACACAAGTTCTTCGGGGAGGAATAATGAGCGATGGTGCATGTCATCCCATGGGTATTTCGGGGTAGTTAAGGCTTCAAGTATATCCTCATCATTACGGAGGCAACAAAGAGACATGTCTGATGGACCTTCATTGATGGTGGAGACAAGAGGGTCGGTAGAACTGGACATCATGTAAATGGACATGGTGTCCGAAGAAGGAGGTGGGGGGTGAAATTATTCGATCAGAGTGATCTCAGATTCAAGGGAATGCTGTCGAAAGTTGGCTAGAGCCATTTGAAACTTAGACAAGTCTTGGCAGTGGTGAGAATAGTGTCCATACAAACCAAAGAGGGCGCAAGCATGGTTTGTTCTCAATGGCTTGTTTCTCACTATTGGCCCACTTGGAAGTTCAACCACGAGGAGGTTTTACATTGTATCCATGGCATCCAAATGTGCATAGATTATGAGAATCTCAAGGCAGTTTTGAGTTGGATGGCCCTGTTCTTCGTAGATGACACAAGGTAGGATCTGTCGAGGTTCAATGGTATATTTCATGTTTTTTCCCCTGGCCCTTTTTGGGTGGGGCAGTGCAGGTACGGGTGTGGTGGTTGTTTTTTATGGGACGGGTGGAGGATGAGATTAAACTGCAATGGGTTTTACGGGGGTTAAGACTACCTAGGGCATTGGTGGTTGGGCTGGTGGATCAAGGTACCACATGGGAATTCCCAATGTAAAATTGGGTAAGTTTAAGGTAGCCATTATTGGCTTGCTCATGACACCAGGAGGGGGAAAGAGGAAGGGAATTGTGTGGACTTGGGAGGAGCCTAGATAACTACCTAATGGTTGCATGTGGGGATGAGGTTGTGGTGGTGGTTGTGCATAATTCTGCGGCTGCGAATGATGCTATGGCTGCTGCTGATGTTGTGGCTACGGAAGGTGTTGTGGTTGCGACTGGGGCTGTGGTTACAATTGATGTTTGGGTGTAGCAGTGTTGGATGAGAGCATGCACATAGCCGCAGTCTCATTTGGTGTCAGTGGTGATGACACTAAGGGGAAAGAAGTCATCATGGTGGTATTGACAAACAACCCAGGGCCCACATTCAACAATGGGGAGGCTAGTATATTGTCAACCATGGAGTTGACCATAGGGATAACATTGGTGGGTGCGGTTATCCCTTGCAGATCAATGGTGTTGATCGTAGGGATAACATTGGCGAGTGTTGTTAGCCCTTGTGGATCATGATAAGTCAGTTGGTCAACCATCATGATTTTCCCTTCATGGGGGTATCATGAGATGGAAAACAGTCGATGCTACAACTCTCATGATGTACATATAACTTCTTCCGAGCAAAAGGTTATAGTCCAATTGAGCATTGACAATCTCTATGTCAATCAATACTGTTTTCCCAGCTAATGTGATGGGGACATGGGGGAGGATTCCTTGGGATTTAGTGGGATGGCCATCATAATCCCACAGAGTTGTAGAGGATGGTTGCAGAATTGGGGATCCAAGCTTCTACCAGACTAGGGTAGACATAACGCATGTGGATTCCCCCTCATCCACTATGCACCGGTGCACGACCAAATTCTGGATAGACACCGGGATTTGGAAGGAAATGGTTGATGGCATCCACGGTTCTCCATTCTCCATGTCGAATGTGATCAACTTGGATTTAGAGGGTTCTACAGCACCAAGGGTGGCTAGTAAGGCTTTTCGCTACGTTGAGAAAGTTTTGAGTACCTCAAGAGCAGACATGGCGGTAGGTGTTTGGGCCAAATAATCCACAATGTTGTAGCTAACAACAGCTCTAGTTGTGGCGTTGTTGGAAACCCACCATATGGGGGGGCGCGGGAAAGGGGGTAACTGAAGAGGTGCATTGGCTATTTTGCACGTAGATGCCGCTGATGTGTCAGTGGGTTCGATGTTGGTTTCGTACTGATTTCGTCTGGTTTGTAAATTGAACTCTTCAGTTGTCATGGCTAGCAGGTGGTGAACACCTGTTTCTGCTATCGGAGGTCCCCCGGGGCATTGGGATTGGGTTGGGGAGGGGGTGTAGTTGCCACTAGTCCTTGGATTGGTAATGGGTTTTGGAGCACCATAGGAGGAGGTCCTGGTGGTGCCGGGTTGGGTTGGGCTTGGTCTGTTGTATTGGTGGCATGTTGAACCTCGTTCCTAATGGCCTGCTTAGTGCGACCCATGAAGGGACACTCATATGTGTAGTGCTCGTAGACCTCGCATAGTGTGCATGGTTGGTTTGTATGAAACAGAGCATTGCATCTTGGTGCATTTGGTCGTTGAGGATTTTGGGCTGGCCGGATCACTGCGGCATTATTGGGAGGATTTGGTTGTTGACCGCCCCCCTACGATTGGTTGTTTCCTTGGTTCTGAGGTCGGTTATTCTTGGCTTGCCCTTTTTGGTTGTTGGGGGCTGGCTGGTTGGGACGGTTTTTCTTTGCAAACACCTATCCCAATGGAGCAGGTGGAGCTGGGGTGGGGACTTGAGCGGCTTATACAGGTGGTGCGTAGTAGACTTGGGGGGGAGGTGCAACAAATGTGGGCATTTGTCCCCTATATTGTTGTGTCAGCCAAGCTAATGCCTGGGCCTACTGTGGTGGTGCAGGTTGTGCATAAGAAGTTGTGGCTCCAGATTGGGGCATCATTCTTGTATATTCCATAGTTTGGTTTTGGTAGGAAACACTAAGGGTGTTTCTTGGTTGTGGTGGTATTACAGGTGGTGTCGGACGGTGCTATGGTTGGTGGGAGACAAAGCCTATGATTCCATGTGTGGCATGGGATGCCCCCGATGCATCCCGGTAGGAGGTGCCTACACGGGGAGCATCTAGAATGACAGTGTAAAGGTATCTAGACTGTGCATAGACCAGATCAAACTGCTGGGATTTCAATATGGCCTCCTCTTCAGATTGGGGATGTTCGGATGCGATGTCCTTTGCTATAGGTGGTAGCAAAGTTTTTAGGAACCAATCTAGGAAGATCCTGTCATCAAGATGAGTCTTGCACAAACTACGATGTCACCGCCACTCATGGATGTGGTCGATTATGTGTGTCGCATTATTCTAGTGGCAACATAGTAAGATCTCCACCCCTTCATCATATCTAATAGGGAGTTGGAAATATTACAGGAACATGAAAGCCAAGGAGTTAAAATCTGGGTACTTGGCTTGTGGTAGCTCAATGTACCACTTGGCTGCAGCACCTGTGAGGGTGCATTGGAACAGTCTGAGCATGATCAAATCATCTACAATGCTATTTGATGAGCACCATAGGTGAAACGTCATGATGTGGTTTTGGGGGCACTCCCTTGCCTTCCCTTCAAACTTGGGAATGTTTGAGGGAAGTTTAGTTGGCATGAGAGGCCAAAACACTTGATGGCAGATAGGGTCATTTGTTAACCGAGCCAAGTTAGGCAAGTTGAGATGTGCCATGAAAGGAATGTTTGACCCAAGGTTAATGTGAGATGGGGCAGCAATGGTAGTGGGGTTTGTAGGGACATGATGCACCTACATAACTGGGGGTACTTGTGGCACCGTTGTGGACAAGCCACTGCCTCCAAGTGTGGTAAAAGGAACTGTGTGAGTGGAAGGGCCACTACCCCCATGTGTAATAGGAGGGGCATTATAGGTTGAAGGGCCACTGCCTCCATGTATTCCAAGTGGGATAGTGTGGGTGGAAGGCACACTGCCCCCATGTGTTACAGGTGGGACAACTTGACTGGTTAATATGGGTGGTGGTAGCTAGCTTATGATGGTTTGCATGACCATGCTGGGTCCACTAATAGAGGTGTTGGTGGTGGTGTGTGGTGTGGACATGGGTCCACTACCAATCACTATTCCAGAAAATGGATCCGGGTTTGCACCAGCCATGGGGCTAGATGGTGCAGTATGCAAGTCTAGCTTAGATTGGTATGGTTCTAAGTCTAAATCAGAGGCTGTGTGGCACTTTGATGGTGTAGAGGGTCATCGAGAATGGTCTCGACAGTGTTGTTTCAAGGACCTGACTGTGTTGGATCGCCTCTCAGGCATGAGAAAGAACATGGGGGATCAATTATGTCTGATTCGTAAGTCAAGTGGTGAAATATGGTGATGAGTTTTGGACCTCATTTTTAATGGCTTCCTATTGGATTCATGTGGTCACTCAGCCACCAAGACTACTAGAAGATTGCACTTGGATTTTTCCTCATGGGAGAGCTAGTCAATCGGTGGGGGTTGTTTCTCGTTTCGCTTGGCAATTCCTCTCAGCGACCAGCTACTTTGAGGTTCCCATGGTACTCCTCACAATAAGTTACTAGGCTGATCCCAAGTACTTCCCATGGTTAAGGCAGTTAGAAGTTATGTCCTCAAAGACTGCAGATGGATGAATTAGTGTAAATGATAAATTTTAATGGCTAGCTCAACGTCATGAACTGAGTTTCGTTGTTTTTTATGGTATGGTTTGTGTGCATGTCCTTTTGTCTTTCTGTTATATTTAGTGACTACTTGAATGGTTTATGAATATTTTGTAGAGTTCAGAACATTGTTGATGAAAGCAGTAAATGATAAACATAAATTTAAACATGTACCATATCTAAATCTGAACTATGATATCCTAACTAGGTGACTTCCTTACACCTGTATTTCTCTTCAACCAGGAAAGGGTGTTGGGCTCTCAACACAATGGGACTAAGCCCATCCGTAGATCCTTAGGTCACCCTCTGGATGCAAGGTCAGTCAACAGGGAGGAAGCTGAGCGTCGTGAGGCGCTCTAGGTCTACTACCCCCTCTACCTTCCAAGTCACCTGTTTTTAGTGGTTTTGAAAAATGACAGGTGGAGTGCCTATTAGTATACGAGCTTCACCCTTCGTCTTATCCTAGAATACCCCGAAGGGTGATGACTGGGTAGAGGAGGAAGGGATAGGAAAGATGTTAATTTCAACTTAAGAATTAAAACCTACAGTAATTTCTTGATTGAATATTTAAATAGATTCATTAATCAATTAGCCATTCAATTTAACATTGGTTTACACATGTTGTGATAAAATGAACAGGTACTGAAAGGAAACTGACACAGTTTTGATGGACAGAGGTGGCTAAGCCGCACTAACAGTCTGTAATCTTTAAAAATTTGAATCCGAGAGACAGATCGCTCTTTTTGAGGCAAATGTGGCGAAGGGGTCACCATATTTTCCCAAAATAAGGCGAGGGGGTCGCCTAGAAACTGCAGACAGAAGCAGTCTGGATTCTAGGTTGAAGTCCCACCTTTCGGGCCTAAATGAGTGACCTGGTCGCACCTTTCAGGCTTGAATGAGCGACCTGGTCACACCTTTTAGCCTGATAAGAGTGACCTTCTCCGAATGGTGAAATTTTTTGGAACTTGAGTCAGATCCGGCTGACAATAACCTGTACTGTGACCAAATGGGCTTGGTTTGGCCTTGAGGAGGCTCGACAGTAACTAGAAATGCTGGAAGAGATAGATCTAATCTAGTTTTGAAAGAAAACTAAACTAGGGAAAATAAAACTAAAATGCTAAAATAAAACCCAGGGATCTTGTGGGATCGACCTGGTATGGTCGCCAAATTTATAGTAGGGCTTTCACCCTAGATATAGAGAAGGAACGGATTCCTTCCGTATATAGGACAGAAGGGTAGGGTTCCTGTGAGAGTGAAAGAGCAGAAAGAAAATAGACTGAAATAGAAATGAGAAAAATGAAACCCCTCTGCACACAAGGTTAGGGTTAAGCTCCAAGACCCTACATACAACTGTTAGAAAACCAAAAAATCTGCAAGAAATCAATGAAAACCTACAAGAACATGTTAAGCAATAGATCTGCAAACAAATACTGTTAGAAAAACTACAATCTACCAAAGCAAAGACATAAAACAAAACAAGTATACCTTCTGGTTGGAATGGGCCACCACGCCCTAGCTTGGGAGAGCACCTCTCTTAGGAATGGGGGAGCTATGGCTCAATGGAGGAATGGAGCAGAGGCAAGGCGAATTTCTTGAGAGGAAAATGGTCTTAAGGCACTCACACAGGCAGCATAACTATAGGGAGTGAAGGAATGATTTGAGAGTGACCCCCACCCCTCTATTTATACTTTTTCTTGAGATTTTTAGGGTTTTAAGCCCCTGGTTGGGGCATTAGCCCCTTTCACCCAATCCTTAGCTCCTTTGGGGGTTTTAAGCTCCTTTGAGGGGTTTTAGACCCTTTTTTGAGGTTTTAGCCCCTATGGGAGCTAGTTTGGCTCTTTTTAGGGGTTTTTCAGCCCTTTTTCACATTTTTAAGCCTTTTTGAGGGTGTGGGGGTCAAATGGGGTCAAATGAGGGCTGTACGTAGATGTATTTAGGTGGTGTAGGTCATGTAGAGCTCATTGTGGGATTTTTTGGGTTAATAGGTTTAGTGAGAGAAACATATTGGAGAGTAGGGGTTTAGAAATATAGAGAGGGATTAGGGGTTGAGAGAGAGAGAGAGAGAGGGATAAGGTTAAGGGTTTATAGACATAGAGAGATTGAGGGTTAGGGGGGTGAGAGAGAGAGAGAGAGAGAGAGAGAGAGAGATATTGGTGATTAAGGGTTTAGAGAGAGAGAGATATTAGGAGTTAGGGGATTAAAGAGTGAGAATTGAATTTAGGTTTGTAAATAGAGAGATAGATATATTAGAGGTTAGGGGTTTAGAGAAAGAGGTAGAGGAATATTGGGGGATATGGGTTTAAAGAGAGAGATTAGTGTTTACGGGGTATAGGTTTAGATATATATATATAGACACACACACACAGAGAGAGAGAGAGAGAGAGAGAGAGAGAGATATTATTGGTTTGGTACAGATAGATAAATAGATAGATAGATAGATATTTGAGGCTAGGGGTTTAAAGAGACACTACAACAAATCCTGGAATTAGCATCACTTTTTAGTGTAATTTGTTTTACATTGAGTGGCCAAACTAGACGCTAAATAGGATGCATCATGGACAAAACTTAAAGCGTCTCAAAAAACGTCTTTTTTTGCTTCCTAGATCGCATCCTTCATGATGTCCAAAATAGTGTCTATATTTTTGCTTCCAAAATAGCATCCAACTTTGCTTCCTAAACAATGTCAAGGTTTGCTTCCTAAATAACGTCATATTTTTCTTCCTAGCGAGTGTCCTCTTTTTCTTCTTAAATGATGTCCCCATTAGCGCCATATTTGCATCCTTAATAGCACCATGTTAGTATCCAAATTAGAATCCAATATTGCATCCATTTTTGCTACGACTTTAGCATCCCATTTTGCACCATTTTTACTTCCAAATATGTGCCAATTTTTGCTTCCAAATTTGCACCATCTTTTGCTTCCTTTTTTGCATCATGTTTTTATACGAAAATGACACAACATATTTCTTCTATTGTTGCACCATATTTTTCTTCCTATGTAGCGCCATGGTTTTTTTCATTCAAAGTAATGCCTTCTTTTGTTACCATATCAACACCATGTTTGGATTCATCATTAGCACCACGTGTTGCATCATTTTTAATGTCTGGTTTCACATCTTATATTGCTACCATATCAACGCCATGATTGGCTTCATCATTAGCACCACATGTTGCATCCTTTTTAATGCCTAGTTTCACATCTCTCATTTTTTGGTCACTAATTTAGTCGTTTTTAGTAGTTTTATGTACGGAATTTGGTCATTTTGTTTAGTCACTTATCTCTCATTGTTTGGTAACTTATATCTTGTTTTTTTATTACTAATTTAGTTGTTTGTAACTGATATTATAATATCATTAGGTCATGGAGGAATCGAACCACCAACCTCCTGCTCGTAAGGCAGGCGCTCTTCCATTGAGCTAGCACCCTTTAAGAATTTGGGAACCTAACTTACCGAGTCCTTTATAATGGTAAAAGGATCAATACACAAATTTCAGTATCTAATGGTAAAAAAATGATGATAGATTGTATAATTTCACAATATATGATCAAGCAGGTTATGAAATCCATAAACCTTTTCTAGGAATTTTGAAAAAAACTCAAGAAATTGGCTTAATGGGATTGCAAAAATCACTATTCCCTAGAAACCATAATTGTACCACTATATGATACCGGTCAACAATAATTATCTTATTGTGGATGCCATGGATATAGTAGATAAGCATGATCATCCTAGATCCATGTATAAGTGGAGCAATAAGGAGAATCAAAAGAGGATGATCAACCCAATAGTTGGTGCTTCACATGGATCCTATCCACACTGGGATGAGAAAAGTTCCTTTTTACATTAAGCTAATGAATATCCACAAGGAAAAATGGTTAGGATATATTGTGATGCCAATTCATAATGTGTATTCTCTTCCCAGGGTGATGTTGCAGTGCTTTCACTCGGATATATACATGATCCCCAACAACATTGGATATAAGCATATTCATGGGGCCATAGAGTATAGGATGAGGTTGTATTTTTATCTTTTTCTTTGGAAAACCAAGCATGACTTGAAACATTGGGAAAGGAATAGAATTGGGTATACTTAACAAAATACAATCATGACATAGCATATGACTATACTCTATAGTCATTATGTAGATGTTGGAAATGGGTATAACTGCCTAAAGACTATGAACAACATCCATTTAAATATGAATGCAAAACCTTCCATGTTAGAGGAATACTCAATGGCAGTGAGCTTACTATTTCTAACATAAAGAAACAAAGAAGCCAGAAATGGAATCTCCAGGGGAGATACACATAACATTAGAACACAAAATCAACACTCTAAAGAAGTTCCATCTAGATTTTGCATTGTAATCAAGAAAGCATTCATAATATAGATAAAATTGATTGTGATCATAAAATAGGTCATATTTCAATTACCTATATCATAATGTGATTTCTCTATTGGCCAGGTTTCCATTTTGGTCACTACAGAAATATTTTGTCATGAAAAAATCCATAATCTTTAGAATCCCATTATTATCAATTGGCAGATAATATCATATTTAAATCATAAAATGCCATGTTCAAACACTTGTTTCAATAATCATATATCATAATGAAAGAAAGAGAAGAAAAAAGATTGATAAAATCAAGAAACTACCTTTGATGTCCGAATGCAAAACTTGGTTGATATGGCATTGCATACATTTGTTTACCAACACAACCTGCATCATACAACATAATGTAGTGTTTAGATATTAAGAACCAAAGAAGTGTTGCATTATTGAAGATTAAACACGAATTCCCTTCAACTTTTGTAATTATTCTTAGTTATTAAGTAAGTTGCTATGGATTTTATATTGAGGGGAGTTAAAAAAATTGTATTTCGTGTAAAGATGAGGTGTTAGGATAACTAATACTCAATAATATATTAGGATCCATGATATATTATGTATTAATGTGTAATAAATATCATGAGTGTTAGTGACCAATCAAGTTAATGAATAACAATTAGTATTGGTAGTTAGGGATGGTCATGTAGAGTAAGTAATTATGTAGAAATTCAGGCCTGCAGAAGATTAATTTCACTCACAACAATTAACAATTGATCATGCAAATTATCAACAATGGAGACTGAATATGGAGCTGTAACACAAAATTATATTAACTGAGTGTACAATAGCCAACCCTGTAATATCATAGGCTGCTGAATATATAGAATACATGAGCAAATCGAATGCATAAGGAAGCATCCAAATCTAGCATAAAGCAGGCTTACCCAAAATAGGCAAATCCCCCATAGGTGTAAAAAGCTGATCCCAAATCTATCAAGGACCCCACGAATTAGCAAGGGCACATGGGCAAGCTAAAGAGTGGTCAAATGGTAGCTCATAAATGCTTTTGCATGGAGGAAAGAGTGGAGGAGGAAGAGGCAACAAAGCTGATTCACCTCACCTAGTCTTGCTTTCCTATGTGCCTTAAAACACTAAAAAAGCAGGCAATAAAGAAGAAAAAGCAGAAGGGCGCCTAGGAGTC
>LPNX011213099.1:185177-202670 GCA_001517045.1 Pseudotsuga menziesii | reverse complement strand
CCCCCCCCCCACAACCGACAAAGTGACTTTTAAGGGAAATTCTAAACCCCCCCTGCCATTATCTACTTTTGGGTGAAATTGACAACATTTAAATGGTTCATTTTGCACTATTCTTGTGGGAAAAAAATTGTCTTTAATTAAATTCATATTAAATCACTTCCATACCAGGTGTGAATGATTTTGTTCACAATAAGAAGTTAAATTAATGTAACTTGCATTACAGTATTGTAATAATAAAGTTTGCATTGTATAAAGCACTGTGAGATAAGATAATCATCTGTAACATTAGTGGATGAACTAAAGTCTCCATACGTATAAGGCTTGATAAAGCTATGCTACTCTTTAGGCCTCAAAATGTATGCGACTATGTTTGAGTTTAAGTTCTCTAATTTTGCATCAGAATTAGTGGCAACCTAGTCAACTAGTTCAAAATTGGCGAAAATAAAATTCAAGAAAAACTGGTCAGTGTAAAAAAGTCTCATAAAATTCATAATTAAGTTTGAAAAGAAGAAATATGATTTTTTTATAATTCCAAATTCCAAATAAAAAACAAATACAATTGTTTAAATTTCAAATCTATTGAAAACATGTCAAATTCACAAAATATTTGACCTAGGTTTTTTCTAATTAACTCTTTTTCTCCTTAAAATTACAATTAATATTTGAAACTTGCCAAGATTTTGAAATTCAATTTGCACAATCTTTCCTTCACATTCAAAAAATTTCAATTGTTTTGGATGAAATTCATCAAATGTAGTTACATAGGTGGAAACCATGATATCACACAAAGCATCCAAGATGCAACAAAACCGTCAACCAATGACCATTTTCAGCATAACATTTGTATTAAGCAACCAAAGATGTGCCTACCTCATCCAAGAGTTAACTCAGTTCTTCCTCTCTTTCTTGAACAAGGTACAATTTCCAGTGTTCAAAGTGTGCTCTCTTTGACTATATGATAAATCAAACCCATGTCATTCACTTTTTCCAGAAAATTTTTCCTTCTTACACCACCTTGAATATTTCTAAGTATGTTCCTGTGTTACTGGATCCACCACAATAGTGTGTAGGATCTGTGGATCCACATATACTATATGTATCCGAGGCGGATCCACCATTGAAACGGATCCCCTACAGAAGGAATCATATCTCGGTCCCATGAAACAGATCCTGTGAAAAATATAAAAAAATCCTGAAATTTTCAAATGGATCTTGTGAAAAATGAAACAATTCCTGAAATTTTCAAACGAATCCTACAACTTCCAGTACTTCTATGACCCATTGGTCAACCAAAAAAATAATTGCTTAATGAAAAAAGTTAAAAAACCATAAACACCTAATGGATAGCGTAAACCCCATTCTTGCTCAAGGTATAATCTATCCTTACGTCAAGATATGCTCTTGAACTTTGATATATCAATATCAAGGTCTGATTTCAACGTTTTTATTTGATATATCTTTATGGTCAATGTTTGTTGTCAAGGGATGATCTATATTTATGTACTATGTTGTTTCTCACTTCACCTACAATGTTATGTAGTCTTTCCATAGCGTTCAAGAAAACCACTTTATTCCCTGTTGATAGGGACATGTGGATATTGCTCACAAAAACACTATTATGACCTGCTTCAAGTTCATTCTGAAATGGTTTTTAAAATTACCAATATCACAACTTATCAAATTATCATTTATGGTACATGAAATCCTTTTTGGTAATAACATATAGTTCTACTCTTGTGTTTCCTAAATAGTTTTGTTTCTTCATTCTATTTTTTGTATTTTATTATAACAATATTTTTTATATTTCTTTGTACTTATCGTTTCCCCGTCGTATTTAGATCCTGGGTTTTAAAAAATCTAGCGAATCTATATCCTGGTAGCTTAGGTATGTTCTCTAGCTAACACTACAACAATAAGCTTGAAACATTTACTTTAGAAATATGTAGTCCAACTATACAAACCTGTCAATAAAAGGGAAAAATGCCAATCTTAGTTTGTAATACATGGCCATATAAGATCATCTTCCTACCCACAACAAGTTCTTAATAATAAAATTCTAAATTCATAACTAATCTGATCTTCAACTGAACCCGTGCTATAACATTAGAGGAGGCATCATAAACAACCAATATCACTACATGGGAAATCCCTCGAATCTTTGTACCTGGGTTCATGGTCTTATTCTTTGGCTAAACACCTCAACTCTGAGTTTGAAACAATTTATTTTGGATATATATCTAATCTATAAAATGCTATTGATACAAGGGCCCTCATGCTGACATCAAGGATGTCTATATTTGATGCATAGCCCATTTCCATTATCTTATACACACTCCAACAAGTTCATATTATGAACAAAATGAATCCACTACCAAATTGAGACATAATTTGATGCAGTGTTGTTACATTGAAGGAACCTTCATCACTAACCAATATGTCACTATAGGGCCCAAGAATGATTGCTCAAAACTGGGTGCTTAATTCCACACTCTTAGCCACATTACACACCATAATATAAGAACCTCTTAACATTGGTTGCAACGAAGTTCAAGTATTGTGTATGGGCACATACATTTTTTTTTTAAACCAAATTCCGTGCCTTTAGTGTGATAGGAGATTCTAATGATCCATTTCTTAATAAGCTTCATAATCCATATTGGCAGGTATAGAATGCCATAAAATTCAATGCCAAATCAAAGTCTGGATACAATAAAATTATCTCATCTAATAAATCCATGAAGCTCTATAGAAACCAATTGTAATGCAATTACAACATGGTGCATATGGATACTTTGTTTGGGTAATTTCAAGTAGGAAATAAAAGATTAGGCCTTACCAATGCAATAGGAAGATAGGTAATTAAGAGGTTTCTTGTTCTTGGTAATTTCTTCATGCATGGTCATCAATTTTCACCTTTGTTTCAAATGAGATTTGTGATCCAGAGGGAATTTTATTTGGCCTCTAAATCAATGCAAGTCATCATGTATAATAGGTGGCAGAGTTTCACCCAGATCCTAATATTGTAGATTGGTTCAGAAAAAACACATTATAGATATTAGAATGTGAGTGTAATCCTGTAGCCTTTCTATATTTTGTTGTTCTCAGTCAATCCAAGACAATCAATTCCAGGGAGGATAGGTAAATCCCATGGCCAACAAGAGACCATTGGGTAGTAGAGAATGGAAGGGGATACTGTGCATCTTGCTGAAGACACCAGTTTCATCTTTTGATATAGTATCCACATCCATATGTAAGAGGTTTCAAGTTCTAACTAAAAAGACATTGAAAAATAAGTTAATGCAGGGAAAACTACCCAATGTATAGGATTCTAATAAGTCACCATGAATGTAGAAATGATCCACATGCAAGATATTCATTATTCACTCTAATCCTTGACAATTTTCATCATTAATTTTCCAAAAGTAAAACAAAAACACGGTAAGAAAAAATAAAACGAGTTGCTTGTTTACCATACTGGAAAATAACTGGGATATCAATCTTACCTCACTAGCAAGGCTATATTTTGCACAATCAATATAATGACACCATACTATGCCAATACTTTCCTTTTTCCATGATAGTGTCTCTAGAATTCATTCAAAAGTTTCCTTGGCAATTGTTGCTTTTGTATCCCCACTAAATTTTCCTCCAACTGATTTTTGCTCTGAGCTTATTTTACCTTCTTCACTTGATTCCAGATCCATCATATTTTGCAAACCCGATCGCTGCACATTAACTATGGGACTTCTTGATTTTGTATGGGAAATGCCATCCTGTTTATCCTCAGTTGGCTCACCATCTAAGTGAATTTGGAGTGGTGAACTGTGATCTGAACTACTCCCTCGGATTGGTGAAGGAATGGAAATAAGCATAATAGAATTCTCAGTTTCTTCAATTGAAAAAGAATGTGGCAAAGCTGCAGAACGTGCTTGTTCTCCCTTAGCTTGTGCAACTGCTATAACATGCTTCCCTCTACCTCCTAAAAATTCTATGGAAACAAATATAGTTACTGAATAAAAAGCAGAAGGGACATTGACACATAATGGAAAAAAATATAGCGACTGAATAACAAGTAGAAGGGACATCCCGATAATTATTCAATATTATGCCATTTCATAGGTTTCTCTTATTGTCTATGATTTAGATATGAGATACATAAGATGCATAGTAAGAAGCATTACTGAGTAATGGATGTTGGATTATAAACTTAAGAGAATCCACATAAGACAGAAACCAAAAGAAACTAAGGTTTGAATTAATATAACATAGAACCATTACAATTCAAAATCCTTATTAGCTAAAAGGAAAACTTGTAAACATGACACAACCAAATTCAACTCTAACTCTTCCATCATGGACCAGTCCAAGCCCCTAAGAAAAAGAGCATGGAGGTGACCTTAATGATCAATGGAATCTATTTACTGTCCTTGAGAAACCATTATAGGAGGGATCACTGAAATAGATATATCAGTGCCTACTTCCTTAAGAAGATCTCAGTTCATTAAACTACCCCTACAAATTTAATACTATTATCGTAATGATGTAGAATTTACAATATTTAAGTAACATGAAGTATACCTTACACCCAAAAATAACACAATAGTTACTATGGGTGCAAAAATATTCAACATACCTATGTACAACAATAAAACCTCCTGGTTCCCTTGCTACAACAATTGAAAGTTTGATATGAAAAACATGGCAGCCAACCCATGGAAGATTTGGATTGGATGCTGAAGAAGGAATAATCTGTATAGAAGGGAACAAAGTAGCACTAACAAGAGCAATACGAACAGCCAAACAGTAGAGAGAAGAAAATGAAGATGACAACATATGCTATAGGACATCATTAGGATGCAACACAACATAGAGGTAAATATAAGCCATTTATCTTGATCAAAATGTGCATCCTGCCAAGATGATTCAATCATTGGTATCAGAACCTCCATTGGTAGCAGATCCATATCATATTTTTAGTTACATTTCAGATTGTAATTTATTTTCATAACATATTAAGGGGAAAATCAAATGAATTTGTGGCAAAGGATGAGCCAAACATAGTGAAGCAGTACTCTGGTGTTATCCACTTCCAAATTTGAAATTTTAATAGATTTAAATTTTTTATACTTGCAAAAAGGCGCTAAATTCTACCAAAGCATATTTTGGTCTATAAAATGGACCCATTTTGGAAACTGGGAAATACAGAGTGTTAAGTCTATTAACATTGTATGTAGGAATACAAACCATTCATTTGTTGGATTATAAGTAGGATAGTAGAAATAAGCTAGACAAATGATGCTATAATTTTGTATATTATGTACCGGTAATATAGAACTCATTTTACAAACCAAAGAATAAAAAGGTATAAGATGGGAAGAAAAATAGTTGACGGAAAAACAAAAGAAACAACTTAGACTAATTTTGCTTGATACAATCAGTTAATGCAAGTGAAAAAGGGAAACTATTGTCAATTGTGGCTCGCTGTAATGGTGCAAGTAGGGTGTTGTGGTTTCCCCTACCAGGCTTCAATCAACTCTCTCCAATGATGTCCATGCTTGTGATTTTGGCCAACCTGTACTTGTGATAATGGTTGCATCCAGATGAAAATATTTCTCAACTTTTATGGAATGGATACCCCCAGGACCCACTTGTGGCTACTTAGCCGAAGCATTCCAGTTTGAATGTTGTAAGCTGGCTACAATAATTATAAAATCTCCCATATTTGGGAAGGATGTACTTGCCACATCAGGATAACTGGAAACCAATGATAAAATGGGGAAACTATTCATATAGTTGAAATTTGATGTTATTTCTAATCATGAATAAAATGTCTGATGGTGCAACATATAAATAAATAACTCAAAGAATGCTGGGAGATTTGTTTTTCCGGTTGGGGTAAAGAGTAATTAGAGGAAAAAATTTAATAAACAAATTACGGTGACCACTCACTTCCCATTACATCAAGATAAGTTCAAGTACAAATTCATCCATTTATCTGCATCTTTAGGCATGATTGTGTTAGTTCAAAGTAAACTTGAATAAAATGAGTTAGTTCTTAATATCTTATAAATTAACTCACAAAAGATCTATAATGAAGCTACAAGAGTAAGTTGATATTTATTTCGGCACAAAAACATCAAAATTTCCTGAACTTACCTTGATGCAGAGCTTCCCTCCCTACTTTATATCCATAGAAGCAAATATGACACGATTAAGAAAATGGCAAGTTACTCTTATGGCTGAAACTCATGAATACTTCCTCTTGGGGATCAAACTATAGTTGGGAATAACATTAAGCATACTAAAAAAATATGAAATTCAGGAAGGGTTCTTCTTGGGGATAAAACTATAGTTGGGCATAAAATCAAACATAATAAAAAAATATACTCTGGTATACATCAATAAAATTTCATATTGAAAAAAAATGGGGTCTCGACCTAAGCTTGAGTTGGACAAAAAACTAATGAACTATAATAGTTTCCCATTGAATGATGAAATCCTAAGGAGGTTTCCTGGATTTATTACATATATAGAATGTAGGAACAACTAGTTTTTATCAAATATAATATGTCCATGTGTTCGATCCCTATTTCCCATTTTGGTATCCCAATTCCAATAATAAGGGTTAGTTTATAGAAGGTGGGGCTCATAATGCTTGGGGTGGTCATGAGGTGGTCCCTTCCTAAGGGTGGATAAAAGAGAGAGGGATGAAGAAAGAATAAATCATGGCTTGTTCCACAATAGTATTTTCATTGGCTGGATAGACCATTTATTCTCCCAACCAGATAGAGAAAATAAACAAGATATGGATAAGGAGAAATGAGAGATTGTTTATATAGTTGTTTCGTTTTTGACTGACAGTAAGCAATATTAGTGGGAGGAATCATTCCCTCCCCAGACTTCAATCCTATGATTATTTATTGAATATATATCCACAATGAAACTCCCCTTTTATTAAGAAATAGGTGGCACCAGAGTCAAACCAACACCCTACAATCCTTCAAAGGCATATGTATATTTACAAAAAAAGAGTTTTTTATCTTATAAAAGAGAGTTTTGAAAATATAGTATTTCAGGAATGCAATCACTTGAACTTACAAGGGCCAGGAACTTTATTAAAAAACAAGGCAACAACTACCATCTTGAGTTGCACATTGAAAGGATTGAAATGCGCTTCTTGACCCAACAAACTGAACAATTCTGTTGACTTTGTTTGTTACGATATAGTATTGCAAACAATACTATGAAATTCTCGAAAGAGTTTGGAGAAATAAATTTATGTTACTCTAGCTTTGAGTGAGAAATCATAAAAATGAAAAACTGCAACAAAGATATATATATATGAAAAATGCATAGAGGATTGAAGTTCATTTGTCCTGAACCATTTTTTCCATTTGGGAACTGGGATAGGTGTGGAGTCCTGGACCACAGGTTGAATGGGAAATTTGGAATAAGTGAGCATCCTTTTATTTATTTTATGAAAGGCCCACCCCCACATTTGGGCCTATTATCTACTTCTAAGAGGGCACCGCTTGCTCATTGCTTACGGAGTGAACTTCGTTGAGCTACAAACGATGTCCTTGGCTTGTCAAAGATAAGCCTTAAATAAGGCCAAAATTTGTATGGATAGAAAAAATGATGTCCTTGGGCCTTTCATAAAAATATAAGCCTTAAATAAGGCAAAAATTTGTATGGATGGAAAAATCTATAAAGGCCATGTGAAGGAAAGGGAACAACCATTAATAAATTATGATGGCATGAGCAAGTAGGCCTCGCAGAAGTAGACATTGGGCCTCAACACAGACATGAGATAAATTAAGATGGTGATATAGAGAGAGCTATTGCTCGAGTGATTCATTTTAATTGGCTAGGGATTAGAATGTAAAAAATTGCTGGCTAGAAATGGAAAGAAAGGAAAAAAAAAGAGGTGCAAGTCTTGGACCATTTTTTCCATTCGAGAACTGGGACATGTGCAAAGTCCTGGAAAAATTTGGCAGAATAGATACCCACTCCCAATTTCTCAAACAAAGGGATCATGGATCTTTCTAGAGTGTTGTAAGCCATCTGCATTCCACTATAATGCTCTCTTATTGTCTTTTGCTAACATCAACAACAAGGTCATTGTGATACTTTGCCATAAAAAAATGATTTCTCCCATTTTGGATGAAGTTCCCTAACTTGGACATCAAGACTAATGACGTCTTCTTTTTTCCTCTGACCAGTATAATGACCCCATTGTGTAAGAACAAGAATAATTTTTTGATGTATATGTACTTTTATCCCTCCTTGCATGACTAGATGATATAGATGGATGATTTACAGGAGGAATGAGAAGAAGACCACTCCGAACTGCATATGAAACAACACCCAAGTCTTCAACAGGAACATTTGCAAGTACTTCTTGGATGATCATGGCAGAGAAAGGCAGAATAATTTCATTATTTTCCAGTCTTCCCCCATTTGGGATGCTCGACATTGGTGATTGTAGTCATCATGAAAATGATGTGAATGTCTAATTCGGTACCAATTCTATCTTCAAAAAAGCAGGGGATACCCTTGATTACCTGCAACTTATTTAATAATTCTTGAAAATCCATGTGACTAAGATAAATGTGGTGAATCGCAGCATTCAACCTATCTAGAAGCATCTAAAATGAACTGTTTAAGGGACGATGGAAAATAGTATTAATACGAGTTCAAGGAAACTATTGCAGCTCAAAGGCCATCCACGATTAGGCATTGCTGAGGCATATAATATTATGAGTACTAATTTATACATCCTGGAAAATTTTAACAAATAAGATAAATTGCATCATTCAGGGAGACGATATTATGATAAGAGATAATCAAAGCCTAGGCCAGGTAAGTCTAGGTAAAATATAAAATAATTTAAATATTATCAGGGTTTTTATACATGATATTCGTAATTTATTGCGATTTCAACATAGTTCCAACGATTGTATTGACAAAATCAGGGTTAGCAAATCTTCTCTTCCTTAAATATAAATTTTAAGCCATTGAATTCCTAGAAAATGTACCTGGATGGAGTCAAATAATTATCAGGAACTTGATTCAACTACCAAATTGAGCGATGAAAGCATTAGAGAGCTGAAATTCCATTACCTATCCTCCACTTTTCCCTATGTGTGGCCTCAGCCCCTCATGTGAACATATCTCCTCATTAGATCTAATTGGGTTCCCTCTAAAAATTTTGCGAGTTTAAAGCTAGTTGCCACCAAATTTACCGGCCTTTTGAATATTTATTGCCACTGTCACACCATTCGCACTGTGAATTGAAACCAATACTAAAAGAATAAATTATATGACCATGGTTCACAATTAATCTAATTATTTTAAAAGGGATAAGGATAAAAACCTTAAAATTTGTAGGTTTATTTTTTCAATAAACATTAAATAAAATAGAGTAGGACATTAGAGGAGATTATCTATTATGGGAAAATAATTTAAAATAGGAGACCATATCTAAATATTGATGTAGAAATTTCATTAATCCTAGTTATATATATTGAAATTGGAATGAAAGTGTATGAGCTAAATTTTTTTATTTAAATAAAGTTTTTGGTTGTTGATTATATTTAACAAACATATCTATAATTCAGAGTTAAATTTTAATTTTTTTGGAAAACCTAAGCTTGCAAAACCAGTTATGGCTTTAATATTTTTTCTTTAGGATTTCCTTAATTATAACAATTGCTCTTAAAACCGGAGCCTAATTACTCATGGAAATTGGATCTATCGTAATCGGAAATGAAAGCTCGACTAGACTCACATGATTGCTTCAAATAATTTTTTGATGGTACCTTTAGAGGTAACCATAGGGCAATAAGAGTTGGAAGTAATCTCATTAGACTCGATGGAAATAAAATAGTTAACTTCTCTTAGGGAAATACCCACATTGCAAGCCTACAGAAGAGATTACAACAAAGGCTACTGAACTAGGATGGTTTGAATATAAGTACATTGTGGCCAAGCTTCTCGTGCATCGAATTGCTTTGGTAAGTTCAAACCCTTTGGGTAAGTTTTGACTGGAACATCTTCTAATAAATTCCTATGGGTGGGAAGTAATACAAGGAGATGGGGACGTTGATACTATCCATTAGCATAAATCGATTCCAATCCATATCTTAACTTTAAGAATCTTATGCCATGATCTTGAGTATGATAAATTTAGCTTCAAAGTAATGGCAAAAGAGGGTACAACAAGGTTTATCCTTAGAGTTTGATGATGTCCATGAGGTTCGACATTGTTTTGTTAAAATATTGGTGTATATAATGGAAATTACCTGTTATTAGATGAATATCATATGGAACAATGTCGCATTATATATATTTTATCTTAATTTCCATTGAAAGCCATGTTACTCTCCACCACTACTGATTTCATAGAGCCTCTTTAAGATTGGAAGAAAGAAATAAAAACTAAACTCTAAAATTTATATGTTGATTGTTTTCCTTGTATGGTATGGTTGATGTTAGAAGTGTGAAATGCCTCCTCTTTTCCAAGTTACCAATAGGAATTCACTACTCCCATGCCACAATCTCTTAATATGTGAGACTTGATGTTTTCCATCATGTCATTAAATTATATCGGTGACCTACAAAATTTTCTTAATACAAACCAATGACCCTCCATTTCCTCATATAAGTCCTTGGAATATTAGATATTTATATATCACGACTCCATTAACCTTGAAATTAGTTTCATTAAAGAAACCAAATGGAGTGTTATACAATGTTGTGTTGTAATATTATATGTTTTTTAATATGATATTATATAATATTAAATACTAGAAATTTATCTAGAAGGTTCAAAGAAACATCGAATGGAGAAAGAAAAAAAAATAGCTACATACAAGGAAGGAACATATAGGACAACATGATTTGTACTTGGATCTTCAACACAACCATTATTTTATGTTGCCACTAAACCTCGTTATGACCATATAGATATTGTAAATGTCAACACAATGTGTGCATACTATATTTTTCTATTTATAAAAGAGAAATGAGAATGTTAATGTGGAATGGAATATCATTGTGAATATTAAAAGGGAAGCATGGATAAAGAAAAAATAGATTTGAATAACATTTACCCTCCAACAGAATGAGTTCCACAAGGGAAATAATTTATTGATTTGGGAGAAAGGCGGAAGCATGAATAAAGAAAAAGGGGGAGTGGGCTTATTATTTTGGAGGATCAACGCAATGTTAGGGAGAAGACACATTCCATAAAAAAGAATAAGGTAATGATTAAGGGAAGAAGAAATGGAAAGACAAGGAGAATAGATTAATAGAATAGGGTGACTATTGAAGGAAGGAGAAACCAAAAAATAGGGAGAAGATAGAGAGTAAGTAATAAAGTGGGTCCAACATAGATCAATACTAGGTAGAATTATGAGTGGACAGAACCGAGCAAACAACTCATGGAGAATAGAGAAGAATTTGGAGAAGAAGAAAAGTCCTTAAAGGAATGCATGCAACTACATTTCAATTTTATAAATGCAACCTTGCATGTTTGTTTTGTTTATTTCTTGTTGTATGTGTATGATTGTGTATCTTTGGATTTTTTTGCATGGGTCACATATGGGATTTATCTCCATTGTATGTGTGAAGAATTGAACAGTAGAGACATAGTGATTTGTTAAGAAATTTTCAAGCTTGGTTAAATTTCACCTTGCACCATTTGGTATCAATGAAGGAAGACTTTAATTAGTAATAACAACTACAATAAGAAGAAGCATTAGGTAAAAATTTCTTTTAATAAATAGATTTAATGGCTGGATGGGTATAATTTTAAAGGGAAGGAAGAATAATATCTCCCATAGGAAGTTGCATAGAGACTACTGCAAGATTAAAATCCATTAAGTGAAGGGGAAGCATAACGAAGAGGTTAAATTCCACAAAGTGAATATGAAGGGGAAGAAGAGAGAAGTGGTAAATTGAAGGTGTCTCTAAAGTCTCATTGTTTTGAAAAGGAATCTTATATTAGTCCAACTATTTGTAGTTTTGTGTATTTTTATCATGTGTTACCTTGTCGATTTGTTGTCTTCACCCCATTGGTCACTTTCGTCTCCACATTAACATAATGCTTGGTCTCTTCCTTGATATAGGTATGTTTGAAGGGCCATGTAAGGATTGAATAATTGAACCTAACTTAGTTGGAAGAGGTATCACAAATATTGAAATGGACACTATATCCTTCTTGTAGGCCAACAATTCCATACACAAAGGATTATATGATGGCTTGGGGTCCACACATGGTCCATGAGTCCTAGAGGAAAATTTTATGGCTTCAAACTCTATAATTTGACCTTGGTCTGTGTCTAAATTCATGATAACTATCCTCAATGTGTCAAACTCAAAATAGCCATCATATGCTGATCACATGACAAATATTCCCTTTCCTATACCTCTATGGTATCCAAGGGACTCAAGGATGTCTCACGAGACTCATACACAAATATTATGGTATAATACTTTACATTTTGGCATTAAATCACATCATGACATGCAGAAAGAACCATGTCTAGTGTTCTAAGCTTCAAAATGAGCACCATATCCCACTTCCAGGCTAAAGATTCCCTATGGAGGGCTAATATGGAGGCTTGGTACCACACACATGGACCATGATATCCATAGTAAAATGCTACAACGCAAGGTCCAATATTTTTCATTATACCATGGAATGGTCCTCAAGTTACATCCTAGTGTGCCTCTCCTCAACATGGTGTCCATATCTCACATGTAGGATAAAGGGTCCTTACATAGGCCCTATGTAATGATGTGCGTTACTATGTAAGGAGCATGATCCCCATAGACAAACGTTCTATCCCAAAAACAAGGGTTTTTGTATCAAGCCATGTATTAGTGACCAAGAAGCATCTATGATGTGGAAAACCTCAAAATGGCCACCATATACATTTCATAAGGAACAAATGGGATAGGGCCTCATGGCCGGTGTATGTATAACCTGAACACCACATGTTATGGACTAAAACTTTGGATGTTCATCCTCTAACATGACTTGGGTCGTGTGAACCATCCTTGGTGTACTAAACCTTAATATGTGACACCACATATTACTCGTGACATGCCAAATATTTTCTATCCATGGCCTATGACGAGTCTCATTTCCCCACACATGCATATAAGGCTTAGAGATGAATTCCATGAATTTCATCATTGTCGTCAAAATTAATTACATCACCATTGTCATTATGGTCACACATATTCCATTAGTGTTATTTATCACTCATCGACATTAGGATTCATGTCATGTAATTGTTAAGGTCATTTATATGTCGTTACGTCCATTTCGATGATAATAGGGTTGTTTAGATGTCATTACAGACATTTAAGTGCCATTAGAATCAATTAGGATCCAAAAGTGATACCATATGCATAATTATAGTTGACATCCACATCCACATTGTCATCATCATCATATAACAAATCAACATCATTGTCATCGTCATAGTCATCATCAATATAATTGTGATAATAACGAGCAAGGAGTCATACTACCTCAAAATAATGGATGATATAGTCTTATACTTATCAAATCATATCCATACGCTCCATTATAATTATTGTAATGCATCATCATCATGTTGTTAGGGATAATAATATGCCATTAGGATCTATCAAATGTTGTTGGGGACACTCAAACGCCATTAGATCAATTTAGGTGGAATTAAGCTAATTTACCCCTCATTAGGATTAATTAAGATCCAAAAGTGCCATGATTATGATCATTTAGGTGCCACTATGATAAATCAAGATCCAAAAGTACTATCACATGAATCATGATAATTGACATTGACATTGATATATCTGACGTTATGTCAGATGTTTTCCGAACACAATTCCTAGCTCTAAACCTAGTACAATTCCTAGCGCAATTCCTTTCAAAATTTCTGGCATTATTCCAGGCGCTATACTTGGATCTATAATTGGTACTATGTTGGATGTTTTCTAGGCACAATTCCTAGCTCTATGCTTGATGATATGTTGAATGTTTTTGTTGTCGAAATTCATGGTGCAATTTCTGTCGTTAACTCTGGATTAATATATGGTGCTATGTTATTTAGGACGCTTTTTTTGGAGGCTATTCTTGGTGTTATATGGGATGCTTTTGTGGATGCTAATTCGGACGTTAATTGGGATGATAATTGGGATGATAATTGTGATGCTAATTGGGACGCTAATTGGGATATTAATTGGGATGCTAATTATCGTTCAAAATAGCACCAACTTTTTAAAAGGGATGATAATTGGGATGTTCATTGGCACACTAATTCGGATTCTAATTGGGATGCTAATTGGGACGTTAATTGGGATGCTAATTAGCATCCAAAATAGCACCAACTTTTAAAAAGGGACTCTAATTAGTGTCCAAAATAGTGCCAACTTTAAAAAATAGATGCAAATAATGCCATTAAAAGTGCCATCCTGTGGAAAAGCATCCACTTTATCCAAAAGATGATGAAAAATACACTAAAAGTGATAGTGGGCGCTAAAAAGGAAGCTAAAAGAGACACTAATCATAGGGTTTTGTTGTAGTGAGAGAATGTGATTGAAGGTTAAGGGTTTAGAGAGAGATATTGGTGGTTGGGGGTTTATAGTTAGAGAAAAGTATAAAGAGAGGGTATGGGGTTAGGAGTTTAGAGAGATAGGCAAGTACTTAGGGTTTTAGATAGATAAATATATATAATTAGAGATAGAGATATTTGGTGTTAGGGGTTTAGAGAGAAAGAGATAAGAAGTTAGTGGTTTAAATAGAGATAGAGAAAGATAGAGAGAAATCACAGGTTAGGAGTTCGAAGAGAGAGAGAGAGAGAGAGAGAGAGAGAGAGAGAGAGAGAGAGAGAGAGAGAGTTATTTTGGGTTAGGGTTTGAGAGAGAGAGAGAGGGCTTGCGGGATAGTGGATTAGAGAGGGTGAGAGAGGGATGGAGAGAGGTTGGGGGTTAGATATTATGAGTTAGAGGATTTGAGAGAGAGATATATTATGGGTTAGGATATTAGTTAGATATATATATATTGATATGTAGAGAGAGAGAGGGAGAGAGAGATATTGGGGCTTAGGGATTTAAAGAGAGAGATAAATAGAAGGGGAGAGATTTGGGGTTATGAGGTTAGAGAGAGATATTGTGATTTAGGGTTTTAAAGAGCGATAAAGAGAGAGACATTGGAGGTTAGGGGTTGATAGAGAGAGAGAAAGTGAAATCAGAGGTTAGGGGCTGAGAGAGAGAGAGAGAGAGATTAGGTGTTTGGATCTTAGAGAGAGATATCTGGGGTTTAGATAGAGAGATATATATTGGAAGATAATGGTTTAGAGATTGAGATATTGGTGGATATGGTTTTGGAGAGAAAGAGATTCACAGTTAGGAATTTACTATCAGAGGCAAAGAATGGAGATGAGGAATTTCATGAGAAGAAAGAGACATTATGGATAAGGGATTAGAGAGAGGGGGGGGGGAGTTTGGTGGTTAGGGGTTTAGAAAGAGAGATATACACATTGGATTTTATGGGTTTAGTGAGAGAAATATTGGAGGTTACAGGTTTAGAGAGAGAGGGAGATGGATTTGAGTTTATGGGTTTATATAGAGAGATATTGGGGGTTATGTGTTTAAAGAGAGAGAGAGAGAGAAGGAGATATATATTGGTGGGTTAAGGGTTTCGATAGATTAAGTGAAAGAAAAAAAGGTTATAGGATTTTAGAGAGAGAGAGTTTGATATGGGGTTAGGATTTGAGAGAGAGAGAGATTGATTTGGGGTTAGGAGTTTATAGAGAGAGAGATTGATTCGGGGTTAGGAGTTTAGAGAGAGAGAAAGAGACATTAGCGGTTAGGGGTTATATGGAGAGATATTTGGTTTTAGGGGTTTAGAAAGACACACACACACACACACACACACACACACACACACACACACAGAGAGAGAGAGAGAGAGAGAGAGATTGTGGGTTTAAGGTTTAGATAGATAGATAGATAAGGAGAGAGAGATTGGAGGCTAGGGACTTATAGAGAGAGGGGGGGATTTGAGGTTATGAGGGATGGATAGAGGTTGGGGGTTATAGATTATGAGTTAGGAGCTTTAAGAGAGAGAGAGAGAGATTATGGGTTAGGATATTAGTTAGTTAGATAGATCGATATGTAGAGAGAGAGAGAGAGAGAGAGAGAGAGAGAGAGAGAGAGAAAGAGAGAGAGAGAGATATATATATAAATAGAAGGAGAGAGATTTAGGGTTATGAGGTTAGAGATATATATTGTGATTTAGGGTTGTAAAGAGTGATAAATAGAGATACATTGGTGGTTAGGGGTTGAGAGAGAGAGAGAGAGAGAAATTAGAGGTTAGGGGTTGAGAGAGAGAGATTAGGGTTAAGGGGATTAGGGAGAAAGAGAGAGATTAGGTGTTTAGAGCTTAGAGAGAGAGGTATCTGAGGTTTATATAGAGAGATATGTATATATTAGAGGCTAATGGTTTAGAGAGTGAGATATTGGTGGCTAGGGTTTTGGATAGAGAGAGATTCAGGGTTAGGAATTTACCGTCAGAGACAGATAATGGAGGTGAGGAATTTCATGAGTACAAAGAGAGATTAAGGATAGGGGTTTAGAGAGAGAGAGAGGGCAGGGAAAGATTGGTGGTTAGGGGTTTACAAAGAGAGATATACACATTGGAGGTTATGGGTTTAGTGAGAGAGATATTGGAGGTTACAGCTTTAGAGGAAGAGGGAGATGCATTTGAGTTTATGGGTTTAGATGGAGAGAGATTGGGGGTTATGTGTTTAAAGAGAGAGAGAGAGAGAGAGAGAGAGAGAGAGAGAGAGAGAGAGACGGAGAGAGATATTGATGTGTTAAGGGTTTTGATAGATAAAGTGAAAGAGAGAAATTTTAGGATTTTAGAGAGAGAGAGAGAGAGAGAGAGAGAGAGAGAGAGAGATTTGGAGTTAGGAGTTTATAGAGATAGAGAGAGAGAGAGATATTACAGGCTAGGGGTTTATATGGAGAGATATTTGGTTTTAGGGGTTTAGAGAGAGAGAGAGAGAGATAAATATTATGGGTTTAAGTTTTAGATAGATCGATAAATAAGGAGAGATATTGGAGGCTAGGGACTTATAGAGAGGGGGGGATTTGAGGCTAGGGGTTTAGAGAGAAAGAGAGAGAGAGAAATGTTGAATTTTAAGGGTTTAGAGAGATATATATTAGGGGATATGGATTTATAGAGAAATAAAGAGAAAGAAAAATATATTGGGTTAAGGGTTGAGGGATAGAGAGAGATTGTAGGTTTGGTTTTTGGAGATATTGTGAGGGAAATTTGGTTCTAAAGTTTTAGAAAGAGAGGAATGGAGTGAAAGAGAGAGAGAGATAGACGATGCATTGAAGGTTATGGGTTTAAAGAGAGAGAGAGGGGGTGAGATAGATATATATTTTAGGTTTGGTGTTTAGAGAGATATATTTGGGCTTAGGGGC
>LPNX011213099.1:169543-184882 GCA_001517045.1 Pseudotsuga menziesii | reverse complement strand
GGGGGGGGGGGGGGGTTAAGAGTTTAGGATATAGATTGATTTTGGGTTAGGGGTTTAGGTAGAGAGATAAGATTGGGGACTAAGGGTTTAGAGAGAGAGAGAGAGAGATTATAGGTTAGGGGATTAGAGAGAGATAGAATTGAATTTATGTTTTTAAAGAGAGAGGTAGATATATAGGAGGTTAGGGGTTTAGAGGGAGATGAAGAGAGATATTGGGGGATAGGTATTTAAAGAGAGAGATTAGTGTTTAGGGGTGTTATCAACCCAAACAACACTTCTCCGTCCGAGTGCCGACAATTCATTATGTTGGTACACAAAAGGACATTTCAGGATTGAAATTTTCCAAAACATTATAGATGGACATGACATGAGATGCATTTACCTTTCAACCAAATTGCTACATTATTTTTCTAAGTGTGGGTTGGCGTATGCGACTATCTTCATTGAAACTCACGTACATGCACGACTATCCTTGTTGACAACTTGCATACTGTATGCGACTATTCCCATTGCAACCCACGTACAGATCTATACACGAGTTTCCTTTAAGAAACTCACATGTCATACGCAGGTTGCCTATATTAATAGTCATGTACACCTCCATTCGACATTAAAAAAATATAAATCATGATTAATGGAGATTAGTTGAGCCCTAATAATTAACCATCTCAACTGTCTCAACCTCCTCAACCTTTGAAACTAGTCTATTTCCTAAAGTATAAATAGAGGCCTTGGGGAGGGCATTAATCAATCAATTTTGGAGAGAAAAATTATGTTGGTGGTATATATTTAGAAGTCTTGGAGCATTAGAACTCAGAGTCCTTGTCTTAGACATTGGGTTGTACACTTATCTCATTCATTGATTGTTAATAAAGAGAATTCTTCTTCCAACATTGTGTTGAGTCTCTTTCATGTATTAGGGTTTGATGAATATATTTGATTAAGCACTGTATATGTTATTTATCTAACCTGTTATATATACATGTATAAGATTGTACTTGGAGAATTTTCTCTTTGCAGGTGAAGGAGGTACATCCCTGAAAGATTTGGAGAGAAGAAGAGTAGAAGAAGATAAAGCTTGGATCAACCGTCGGTAATCGGGTGACTCCAATATTTCTTCCTATTTCCTTTCTGTACTTAGCTAAAGCTAATTGTCTACAAGTTTTAGAAGTAAGTTGGTAACCCCAGACCCTAGGTTATAAGGGTGTTTATTCCTGAACAACAGAACTGGCGACTCTGCTGGGGATTCAGGTTGTTGTGGGTTAACTCTGTAGATCCATGCCCAGTCTTTTCTTTGATTCAGTGTGTGGTGTCTTTTCTTGGTTCATACTTGTAGTGGTGTTTGAAGACCTTTATAATTTTTCTCTTTTCTAAAAAATTTAACTCATGTACGCGGGTTGCTGTGCTACACAGTTGCATACAGAGGTCTGTGTATGCGGATTGCTCTATTGCACAGTCGCGTATAGTAAACGGGTTGCTCTTGTACATAGTCGCGTACAAGCCTAAGCAATAAAATTTTTGGGTTAGGGTTTGCTTGTCCCTGTCCTTCTATGGATTTTGTCTTTCTTAGTGGTCTTTAATTTTAACATTGCACTATAAGTTTGATGATCCTGTTAGCCATACTTTGTGCTTCCTAGTAATCCCTTGAGTTTTTATTGTTTGGATTGTCTTTCTGTTAGCAACTTGAAGTGGATTTTCCTGTTGGGTGAGAGGTTCGAGTGTTGATTGTTTGAATCAGTGATTAGGGTTCTAGACACCATTTTATCCTTTTCTATCTCTAGATAAGGTTGGTTTGTCACTTGCCTTTGATTGATTTCAATGATTTCCATTCATTGTGTCTTACCAAGCTAGGTTTTTCTGAGTCTTCCTTAGGTGGTTGATGTTTGGTTTTATGAATCTACTTTGCTTCATTTTGCTTACTTTATATAGTTAATTTATTCAAGAATAATCAAGAATTGTGCATTTAGGTGTATGGCAGTTTTTGAGGAATTTGAAAAGTGAAAAAAAAACATTAGAAACTTTTGCATTTGATTTGCATATAATAGTTTTATTTTCAGTTTTTAAACAAAATCTCAAAAATTACAAAAATATAGTCTTAGTTTTCTCTTTATTAGTTGCATTTTCATCAGTTTATATTTACAAAAAAAAAGAGAAGCTTGTTTTAAGTAGTGATCATTTTCTTTGGAATTATACACCTGTTGTTTTTACATTTCTTATCGAGTCAATAACATCATAGTCTTTTAGTCCACTTGCCTTCTGAGTAAACAATAGCCCTTAAAATGAATGCTATAATTAAAATTTATTAGTAATTTTTGTTTTATAGGTCCATACACCTACTAGATTAGGCTAGACTTGTGGGATAGGAAGTATAAACTCCCCATAAGTATTTAATTTTAGACATAGTGGGCCAATCGATAGGTAAATTCTTGTCTTTATCGATAGTATATGGGAAGCTCCTCTCAAATGGGAGTTAAGCATGAGGCCGCGTGGAGGCATTGGACTCAGGAGATAACTCTCTGATTCCTTGTCGAAACGTAAACCAAGGTTTTTACGCATCTGGGAATTCTGTTCTAGACAGATTTTTGGACTCAACTACCCTGCCCATGTGTATGAATCAGGCTTGTGACTGTCCCCCCAAACTGTAGGTATATTTAAGGTAGCCTCTAGTCTCTTGACATCTAGGGTTCATGCACAGGTAAATTGGAAGGCTATTTCTGGTTCACCTTGGATGGACTTGGAAGGTAACCCTTGTTGAAAGTGTAGGAGGGAGGTGGGTGATTCCTCCGCTTGTGCCTAAGAACCTCTTCAAGGACGCTAAGAAACGGTCTTTCAGCTTTCTTCGGGAAAGCATATCTTTTACCCTTTCTGACTACTGAGACTTTAAGAATTTTCGTAGTAATTTCTCTGTGGTCTGTCTGTGTTTAGCTGACCTTAGTGTTTGAAGTGCCAAATTTAAAATCGTGGAGGACCAACCTATCAGAAGGTCATGAAGGTTGCAAAACCTTCCTCCTATTATCACATTGGAACCTCCACCTCCCCCTCAAAGGCAGAGATTGGACACAAACGGTTCTTTTGAACCGACAGGATTCAGTGAAGTTCCAGGTGAACCAGAACTTAGGGAAAATCGTTTTGATTTAAAAATAGTTGAGATAGAATACTTGCAGGTTGACGAGTTTACAAGGAATTTTAATACACCTCTAACTAACTTAAACGATCCTGTGATTGTTCAGGTTCGTCCTTTTGATCCACCTGCGATTGGTGTCCCTGTGGGGAGAATAATGTCTACTGCAGGAGAAATTTCTTTTATTTTCACCTCAGTCGTTCCAGCTGAAGGGGTGCTACCTCCCTCAGTAGGTACCTTTAGATCAAGCATACCTACTATGCCCTTAACTCCAGCGAGACGAGTGGTTCAACCGCCAGTTCCCACAAGCTTAGCAGGTGCTTCTGGTGGTATGGTCACTGGGATTCCTAGTGTACCTACAGTTCCAACCTCCTTCAAACACACTACCTAGAGTGGTCCTATAGGATCCTCATCTTTTTTCCAAGGATTTCCTTGGACTGGGGGGCACATTCCCCGATACACTCCATATGTAGGCTCACCACCCTCTTATGTAGGGGTGCAGTTTGGAAACACTAACCCTTATGGTTGAGGTTTTCAAACTCTGGTTTTGGATCCATTCACGAGCTCTCCCTTTTCTCTTTTTAGCAGAGGGATACCTGCTCCTATATTTCAAACCCCAGTTTCAACTGGAGCTGCCAGAACCTCTTATACTGCACCTCACACAAATAATCCTGTGGCTTATGGATGGAATCCGTTCCAAATTAACCAATCCACTTTGCAACCAGTGGCAGGGGGTAACCCCACCTTTACATATGGGAACTTGGGGGCAAGTCCCTCTAATCCCCAAACTGGTACTTTTAGTGCTCCGGTTAAACCTAAGCTTCCTTTCTTGGCAACATTAAACTTGCCAGATTTGTCTAAACTGATGAATGACCCAGTGAGGCATGATCCCTCCTGGCCACTTGTACCTACCAAGTTTCCCTCGGACATCCCAAAATTCGAAGGTAAAGTTGGTGAAGATCCTGGGGCTCATGCCACCACTTTTCATTTATGTTGCTCTTCCAACTCACTAAACGAAGATTCAGTTCGGTTGAGTCTGTTCCAAAGAACATTCATTAGAATAATTTTGAGGTGTAAAATGGCCCCCCTAAGGAAAATAATAAAATAATACTTAAAATAATAAAATAATAGTTAAAATAATAAAATAATACTTATTAATTTTGGAGGAAGAAAGAAAAAAACTACTTTGTGTTCATATTTTTGACATATCTCCCTATGTTTTTACTCAAATTTCGATCGAAAGAGATTGTTGGATGCGTAATTTGATTCTGCATCCAACTTGTACCCACACTACATAATTTTGACGGACCCCACTACCCCAAAACCAAGAAATAACTGAAAAAATGTGATGATGATGTCATCATCACATTTTTTTAGGTATTTATTGTTTTTTGGGGTAGCGAGGTCTATCAAAAGTATGTAGTGTGGGTACTCATTGGATGTAGAATCAAATTCCGCATCCAACGAGCTCTTCTGATTGAAATTTGACTAAACACATAGGGAGATATGTCGAAAATACGAACAAAAAAAAAGAGTTTATTTTATGACAAATATGTCAATTCAACCATTATGGTTAACTCATTTTATTGAAATTCTATTGGTTCTTGAATTCCAAGTCACAAGAACTTATTGTTGGCACATTTTCTTATAAGTCCCATTTTAGACCCCAAATTTCCTCTAATGGATGAGTACTACAACAAAATGGTACATTGAGTTGCCTTCTACTGCGTTCAATAGTTTTTGGGACTTGGCTAATGCTTTCCTTAGTCACTTCTAGCTTCCTATTTGATATGATTTTAGAACAGACTTGTTATCTACCTTTCGGCAGAACAAGGCCACCCATATCTTAGATCACATCCAAGAGTGGAGGAGGTGGAAGAGTCTTATTAAAGCCACTATTCCTCTTGAGTTCTTATTAGAATGGTTCCTTAAATCCCTATTGCCTTATGTATCTAAGGACATATCTACTTCAAGAGTGATGAGTGAGGAAGAAGCTATCCTCAGGGCACAACAACTAGATTTGATATATTCTCAGTCTGGGATCTTATATGAGATTAACCCTGAGGCACCAAGGCCAACACACAATGCAGAGAAACCTAAGCCCAGACCCCATGCCGATGGTGTGGTTGGTTTCGTTAATTCTCCCACTGTAGAATATTTGGCCAAACAGATCCATCAACTGTCTGTCAAACATTCTATGGCGGAGCCAGCAAAGGTTTCCCCCTCACCCCAAAATGCAAATGTTTTTGCATAGATCTCTCAGAAGGGAAATCAGCAGCCTGGTGGGAAAAGGAAGAGAGGAAAGAAAGGGGAGGGAAATAAAAACAAGCAAAAACTCACAAACAATGCTGATGGGGGCAAGAAAGCAAAGAAGAAGGTGAAACTCCCATGTAAGTTGTGCCATGAAGATCACCTTACCCATCTTTGTCCCCTTATTAAACAAGCTTAGAAGCTGTTAAAAGCTCAACAACTGGCTGTCCTGAAGGATCCATTTCCCCAGGGGAAAAATTCAGCTTCAGCTTCAAATGCAGCAGGGGGCACCCCAAATGCCCCTGACCCCAATTATATCGACATGGTTTGATCTCAAACTTTAATACAGACCAGGAATAAGAACTATGAAAAAGAGACCCCGGAGAAGGGTACGCCCATAGGTGAAAATTCTAACCCTCTCACGATTGAGAAAGCTACCGAAATTATGCCCAAGATACCGAAAGGTGTCTTTAAGAAGACTTTGCGTAATCCTAATGCTAGGGCTGCATAAAAATACTCCATAGTTGAAGACTTATCCCAAGCACCTTGTGCAATGTTGGCTTTAGAGGTGTTACAGAGTTGCCCTACCCAGTGGGATGCACTCTGAGCAGCCTTAGGCAGTATGGACTCATTGAGTCTCATGGAGAAATTTCACTTGTCTGATGTCAAATTTCACCTACCTTACCATGTAGCCTTATCGATACATGTCATCCATGGTGGAAAGACCATTGGAAGGGAAGTTGTCGATGAGGGTGCTTCTACATGTGTTATGTCCTTGTCATGTTGGAAAGCTCTTGGATCCCCAGAGCTGGTCCCATCAAACACCTGCTTACTGCTTTTGATGGAAGGTCATTCCGTCCTCATGGTATCCTACCATATTTTGAAATTAACCTGGCAGGGAAAGCGGTGTCTGTTGAGGTGGAGGTAATTGATGCACCTTTGGACTATAATTTTCTCTTGGGAAGAAGCTGGACTTATGCCATGTCTGCTATTGCATTGGTCGTCTTTCGGGTGGTAGTGTCTCCACATGAAGGGAAGTTGGTTACTATTGACCAACTCAATTTTGCTCGAAAAGGCCGCATGGAATATAATGAGTCCACTGTACCATTGGTTGATTAGAACAAACCTATTGTAGAGAGATTAGGAGCTGGAATGTACGCATCATTGATGGGAACATTTGATCTTCCAGGTCCGATTAATTATATAGGTTCTACTAGTGTGGGGAAGTCCATAGCCATTTTTGTTGATAGGATTGATCCTTGGGTTCTCCCTTCCCACCATGAACCTGAAGTTCCCTTATTGGCAGTGGAAGTGGCTTGTCAAGCTATCACCCAAACCACTGTTGATCCCATTCCAGTCCCCCTCACAGTCTCAGAGGAACTGGAAGAATCCTATCTACCTACTTGGGTAGAAAACTCTTTGCATTATACAGATTGTTTAGATATGGTTTTACCTTCTGATGAAGCCATTCTGGAAGCCATGGGCAGATGAGATAATATCTGTGAATATCTTCACCATCGATCCTATTTTTTTCCATAGTTATGCATAATAGAGAATCAAGAGTTTCATATGAGACTGGTAGATGATGTTGATATGCCCGTTAATCCCTTACCAAGGGAAGGAATGTTTGTTGAGGGGAATATGGAAAATATTTCTGCTACCATCCCTATCAACATCTCTGTAAATCCTGACATTGTGTAAAATATACATATCGGTGCAAACTGCTCTCTTGAGGAGATTGCCATCTATACCACCTTGTTTAAGGAATTTTGTGACGTTTTTGCCTGGTCATATGAGGAGATGCTAGGAATTGATCCATCTATAGTCGAGCACGAGATCCAAACATACCCTGATGCTAAACCTATTCAGCAAAAGTTGAGACCTGTTAACCTGTGTGAAGCGGCGACAGTGAAGGCTGAAGTGCAAAAACTTTTGAAAGCCGGTTTTATTTATCCCATAGCTTTGAAGGAATGGGTATCCAACCCTGTTCCTATTGATAAGAAGCAAGGGACCATACGCGTCTGTACTAAATTTAGAGATTTAAACAAATCCTGTCCTAAGGACAACTATCCCACGCCATTTATAGATCAAATTATTGAAGCTTGCGCGGGAAGTGAAGTCTTTTTGTTTATGGATGGTTTCTCCAGATATAATCAAATTCAAATAAAACCAGAAGACCAACATAAAATTGCTTTCATTTGTACTTGGGGTATCTTCGCATATAAGAAAATGCCATTTGGATTGAAAATGATGGGGCTACCTTTTAGCGGGCAATGAATTTTTCCTTTCATGATATTAAAGCCATTTTCGAACCCTACCTTCATGATCTGCCTGCACATTCTTGTAAGAGGATTGACCATCCAGATCACTTGCGTTTGATATTTAGATGATGCAGATACTATAAAATTCACTTGAATCCCCACAAGTGTGTGTTCTGTGTCGCGTCAAGGAGACTGCTCGGATTCATTGTTTCTAACAAAGGCATTCAGGTGGATCCTTTAAACCATTGTAAATTTGCCTCCTCCTCGTTCGATCAGGAAACTTTAGAGCCTGCAGGGGAAGTCCAATTTTCTTCGACATTTCATTGTAAACTATGCCAAGATTACTAAGGGTTTCATGCACTTGTTAAAACAGGACACCGCATTTTTATGGGATGAAACTGCACAACTCGCATTCGAGGCATTGAAAAAATCTTTGTTGTCGGCACCATTATTGCGTTCGCCAGATTACTCTAGGGATTTTATATTGTATCTGGCTACATCTGAGTCAACCATAGGGGTAGTCCTAGTCTAGGAGGACGATAAGCTCCAAGAGCATGTCGTTTACTATCTTAGCCATGCTTTATTCGGACTTGAACTGAGGTACTCCCACATCGAGAAGTTGGCATTAGCAATTGTTTATGTTGTTCAGAGGTTACGTCACTACATCTTACTAAGGACTATGATGGTAGTGGCAGATGTTAATCCTTTTCAATATGTTTTGTCCCGACAGATAGTTGGAGGCAAATTCAACAAATGGATAGTCATTCTCCAAGAGTTTGACTTGGATTTTCAATCCACCAAATCCAAAAAATCCCTAGTTTTTGCTGAGCTTATTGGATAATTTCCAGTAGATGAAGATGTAGCTATTGAAGAAGACTCATTCCCAGATGAGCACATCTTTTTTATTTCCACCTCTAACCCCTGGTACAGAGATATACTTATCTATCTCCAAAATTTGAAGTATCCTACAGCTTTCTCGCGAGAAGAACGACGTAAACTATGCCTACATGCCAAGAACTACCTCATCATAGGAGATACTTTATACCGTAGGGGGTAGATTCCGTTTTGCATCGATGTCTTACCCATGAGGAAGCAGAGATTATCCTAAATGATGCCCATAGTGGAGCGTGTGGGGGTCATTTATCTGGGTTATCAATGGCCTAGAAGATATTACGTGCTTCTTATTTCTGGCCCACAATTTTTAAAGATTGTGTGGAAGCAGTGAAACATTGTCATCCTTGTCAACTTTATACCAGGAAAATATGGTCACATCCTGCTCCATTATTTCCTGTCATATCAGTGGTCCCCTTCATGAAATGGGGGATCGATTATGTGATGTGTAACCTAGCCTCGACTAGGGGGTACAAATATATCATTGTCGCCGTGGATTATTTTACAAAATGGGCAGAGGCAATGCCCACCTTTAGAGCTGATGGGGAAACTGCATCTTTTTTCCTATTCAATCAAATTATAGCATGATTCGGTATACCCAAGGTGATTGTCACTGACCATGGTAGTCATTTTCAAAATAGCATGATGACTGAACTGACCACTATGCTAGGATTTAGACAAGAACATTCATCTTCGTTCTATCCTCAAGCAAATGGTCAAGTCGAGGCTGTTTTTAAAACTTTGAAGACTATCCTCAATCGTACTATTAATGCAGCTAGTTCCAATTGGCATATCATGCTATATCCTGCACTTTGGGCATATCGGACTAATGTAAAAACTACTACAGGGTTTTCACCTTTCCAACTCGTCCATGGAGTGGAAGCTATTACCCCGATTGAATGTGAAATCCCGTCTTTAAGAATTTCTATTCATGTGTTACCTGATACGACTGAGCTTGAAGAATGTCTATTACATTTAGAACACCTTGATGAACAATGTAGAGATGCGTTGACAACAAACCAAGCTCATAAAAATAGGGCAAAAGCCAATATGATAAATCGGTCAAGCCTCGAATTTTCTCTGAGGGGAAACTTGTTTTGCTCTGGGACCAAGACAAAGAACCCCTGGGGGTAGGAAATTTCAGGTCTATGTGGTTAGGACCTTATATTGTGTCGAAAGTGTTAAATAAAGGCCCATATGAATTGATAGATTTTTATGGGAACAAGCTGGCTGAACCTAGAAATGGGCTCTACCTAAAAAAGTACTATGCTTAGGCTTAGCACTTTTTCTTGTATTTTATTGTATGTATTTTTATGTACACTAGTTCATCGGTTTGTGTTTTTTATACCATCTACTGGTTGTTTCAGATGTCTTCCGAGAGGTTCGTAGGTTTCGTTGATGGCGCCAGTCACCACACTTGTAATTTAGCTTCGGCTGCATGGGTCATTTATTCACCCTCAGGACAGTTAGTTGCCTTAGGAGGCACTTGCTTAGGTCCTGCTTCCAATAATGTGGCTGAATATAGGGCCGTTATTGAGCTTCTATGGGATGCTTTGTCACGTGGTATCACTCAGCTGGAAGTCCAGCTAGAATCTCAACTGGTGGTTTCCCAGCTCAATTGGGCTTATCAGGTGCGGAACCCTATTCTATTGTGTCAATTTATGCAAGTTAGGTTATTGGAAAGAAATTTTGAGTTCATTACATTCAATCATATTCCAAGGAATCAAAATTCATTAACTGATGCATACGCTAATTACATCTTGGATTGATATTTAACACATTTTACATAAAAGTATACAGCAAACACATAAAAAGCATTTGTAAATAAACCGACAAATATATATATATATATGTGTGTGTGTGTGTGTGTGTGTGTGTGTGTGTGTGTGTGTGAATATCTGTTCATATAGATAGGTCGAGTCTCTAATCCTCAGATCCAGTCATAACGGTATAATATACAAAAAATATACAAAATATGGATCAAAGTCCATCAAATGCTCCTGGATCTAAACTGGACCACCCTGGTCCCCCTGATCACCCTGCACTCTGGCTTCTTCAACCTCCTTGGCTTCAGCAGCCTCAACAACATCTATATATACTAGTACTGCTCTGGCTACCTGCCTCAGAAGGCGTATCCAGACAAGTGGTACACCAACCAAAAACTCCTGCATGATGGCTGGGATGTGCTCAATCTGTAAATTAGGTACTCTCTAGGTAAGCCTGGCCAGCTTCCCCTCAAGAACCCTAATCAAGCCCTGGTCTTCTCCCAAGACATGACGCACATACATGCGTGGATGCCCTTTAGGGCGGACTGGTCCAATATCTGCATTTTGACATTTTAAAAGGATTAGAACTCTTATACATATGTATATCTCTATATTTAAAATTCATAAAAAATTTAAAATTTTGAAAATAAAAGATTACCTAACTCTCCCCATGCTCCTCCTAGAGGGAGGATGAGGTCAGCATCACCACGGAAATCCATTCCAGCATATGGAAACTGCTCCAAAGTTGGCAACTGTCGCTCCCACCAAAATTAGAAGTCATCATCATAGACACTATGCACCGATCCACCACCTCCTTGGTGGAGGAAAATATCTCCCCACCTGCTCAACCTAGGCTGACGAGGAGAATGAACTGGTAGTGGCACTGCAAGACTCAATCCCCACACTCTCTCAAAAAATAAGGCTACTAGTATGATGGAATAACCAAAATTCTTCCTCCTGCCACTTTTGCAGTCAGAGAGTTGTTTTCTCATAATCGGGATCACTCCTGAGCACTAGTCATATAGGGCTTCCTGCATACAATCCACAGCTAGTCTCATCTGGTTTTGAGTTGCAAGGTGAAGTGATGATGACCCTGCAACCCTCACTATAGTACTCGTCAACACCTGTGAAGGAAGGTCGCGTATGTGAACAATAGGGATGCAGCTACCCCTCTTTTGTGTGCCTGACGCGTAGTATATATCAATATAGTTTTGTACACTTAGAGGGTCACCACCCTTGCCGGTGCCTTCCAAGTTTACCAGAGCTCCCTGTCGTGATAGACTAGCAATGAAATAGACATCCTCCGAAGTAATATCCAAGGACTCACCTTGAAGGTCAAAATGCCCAAATCATGATCCCAATAATTTATCAAGAACTCCAAGAGGCGGACATTGTCCCGCATAGGTGAGGTATAGAAAAACTTCAATAACCCACTTTGACGTAAAACATTCACTATGGGGCATCTTGAAGAGCTTCTTGGTCCATGTCTTCATGCTCTCGCTCCCTCCACTCAAGCACCATCTTTCAACCTAATAACCAAGCAATTGCCAACCTTTAGTTTCATATAAAATTTTGAAATTTTGACCCTACATAATCTTTTTTCACTTCACGTAGCGTACGCGACTGTCTTTTATGGCAGGTCGCGTACTATACACGACTGTCCTTTTGAAAACTCGTGTACAGAATGCGTGTACGTGACTTTTACTATACCAAACCCATGTACACAACGTTGCTGTTTGGATCAAAAGAAAGAGCATGGAGTGTAGTCTTACCTGACACTTGCAGTTTTGGGAATGGTCCACTGAATCGTCCACACCAAGCAATTGAAGGTAGAGGTATAAACTTGTCTTTTATGGTTAAAAATCCAAATGGTGAGTTTTTTTTAATGTTTTGAACTATTTATAGAAAATTTATTTTTTAAGTGGGCTTTTTCCCTATAGTTCATAACTTGTAAAACTAATACCATATATTTTCTTCCATGTGACAGGTTTATCATCATTTTTAAGGTGCTTTTGCTCATATAGGATGGTTTTTTGTCGTTTCACATGCATTCTACATTATACCTACTCCATCTTAAACCTAGAATTAACATTTTTTACCATGGACTATGGTATTTTTAACCATTAGCTCCTTGTCTTTACCATTGTTCTTCTGTGGATAGGGCCTTCCTACCATGAGTATCCTCATTTAGAACCTTGTTAATTTTTTTCGATACTCATGTTGCAACTGTCTTAGGTTTAGTTCTAGGGATTTAGACAGAGAGGGAGGGAGAGAAAGAGAGAGAAAGAGATACATTGAAGGTTCGGGGTCTAGAGAGAGAGAAGGGGGGTTGAGAGAGATAGATATTATAGGTGAGGTGATTAGAGAGAGAAGTTCAGGCTTAAGGGCTTAGAGGGAGAGAAATAGAAAGACAGATTGGGAATTGGGTTGAGAGAGAGAGAGAGAGATTCAAGGTTATGGATTTAGAGAGAGAGAGAGAGAATGTGTTAGGGGTTTTTATAGAGAGGGATAGAGATAGAGAGAGAGAAATTAGGGGTTAGGGGCTTAGAGAGAGATATTTGTGGTTGCTAGTTTAGAGAGAGGAGAGATTTTTGGTTACCATTTTAGAGAGAGATATATTTGTGGTTACTGGTTTAGAGAGAGAGAGAGATTTGTGGTTACCAGTTTAGAGAGAGAGAGAAATAAATAAAAAGATAGCGATTGGGAATTATGGGTTTAGTGAGAAATAGATTGGAGAATAGGGATTTAGAAATAGAGAGCGATTGGGGGTTAGGCGTTGAGAGAGAGAGAGATTGGATGTTAATGATTTAGGGAGATATAGAGATTGAGGGTTAGGGGTTGAGAGAGTGATAGAGAGAGAGAGAGAGATTGGGGATTAAGGGTTTAGAGAGATAGAGATTAGGGGTTTACAGAGAGAAAGAAAAGAATGTAGGTTTTTAGAGAGAGAGAGAGAGAGAGAGATTGGAGGTTAGGGGTTTATAGAGAGAGGGAGAGATATACTGGGGGGTAAGGGTTTATAGTGAGAGAGATTAGTGTTGAGGAGTTAGGGGTTTAGAGAGAGAGAGAGAGAGAGAGAGGCAAAGAGAGATTTGGGGCTAGGGTTTTGAAGAGAGAATGTGATTGAAGGCCAAGGGCTTAGAGAGAAAGAGACATTGGTGGTTAGGGGTTTATAGAGAGAGATAAAAGTCAAAAGAGAGAGTTTGGGGGTCAATTATTTAGAGATAGAGAGAGAAGGGAGGTATGAGGTTTAGAGAGATACATATAGAGAGATTGGGGTTTATGGGTTTAGTGAGAGAGAGAGAGAGATAGAGTGAAAGGCATTTGGTTCTAACGGTTTAGAGAGAGAGAGATTGGCTTCTAAGTGTTTATCAAGGATAGATAGAGGGAGAGATAGAGGGGGGAGATTTGGGGTTAGGGGTTAGGAGAGAGAGAGAGAGAGAGAGAGAGAGAGAGAGAGAGAGAGAGAGATTGGGGGTTATTTGTTTTGAGAGAGAGAGAGAGAGACATTGGAGGTTAAAAGTTTAAAGAGAGATAGATTTGAGCATAGGGGCTTAGAGAGAGAAACATAAATACATAGATTGGGTATTAGGGGTTTAGATAGAGAGATTCTATGTTATGGGTTTATAGAAAAAGAGAGATAGAGAGAAATTGGGGGTCAAAAATTTAAATAGATAAAGAGAGAGTGTGAGAGATTGAGGATTATGGATGTATAAAGAGAGAGATGGATATTTGGGGTTAGGAGTTTATATAGAGAGAGATTGGTGTTTAGGGGTTTAGATCGATAGAGAGAGATTGGGGAGTTAGGCATTTAGAAATAAAAATATAGAAAAAGAGAGATTGCGGGTTAGGATTTTAAAGAGAGAGAGAGAGAGATTTAGATTAGGGTTTAGGGGCTTAGAGAGAGAAAGAGAGGAAGATAAATTACGGGTTATGGGTTTAGAGAGAGAGAGAGATTTGGGATTATGGGTTTAAATTGAGAGAGAGAGAGAGAGAGAGAGAGAGAGATTGGGGGTTAGAGGTTTTGAGAGGGAGAGAGAGAGATTGGAGTTTAGGGATTTAGAGAGAGAGAGAGAGAGATATTGGAGTTTACGGGTTTAGAGATAAAGAAAGAGAAAGATAAATATTGGGGATTAAGGGTTTAGGGAGAGATAGAGAATGTAGGTTGGAGTTTTAAGATATCGAGAGAGAGATTGGGGGTTATGGGGTTAGAGAGAGAGAGAGATTGATTTGGGGTTAGAAGTTTAGAGAGAGATATTGATTTGGGGTTAGAAGTTTAGAGAGAGAGATTGATTTGGGGTTAGAAGTTTAGAGAGAGAGATTGATTTGGGGTTAGAAGTTTAGAGAGAGAGATTGATTTGGGGTTAGGAGTTTAGAGAGAGAGAGAGAGAGATTAGAGGTTAGGGGTTTCTATGGAGATATATTGAGTTTTAGGGGTTTAGAGAGAGAGAGAGAGAGAGAGAGAGAGAGAGAGAAATAGTGTGGGTTTAAGGCTTAGATAGATAAAAAGATAAGGAGAGAGAGAGAGAGATTGAATTTTAAGGGTTTAGAGAGATATATATTAGCGGATAGGCGTTTAGAGAGAAACAAAGAGAAAGAAATAGATAGGGGGTTAAGGGTTTAGGGATAGGGAGAGATTGTAGGTTTGGTTTTTGGAGATATTGTGAGAGACATTTGGTTCTAGGGTTTTAGAAAGAGAGGAATGGAGAAAGAGAGAGAGAGAGAGAGAGAGAGAGAGAGAGAGATGATACATTGAAGGTTAGGGGTTTAAAGAGAGAGAGAGAGAGGTGGAGTGAGAGAGATAGAGATTTTAGGTTTGGTGATTAGAGAGAGATATTTGGGCTTAGGGCTTAGAAGGAGAGAAATACAAATACATAGACTTGGAATTATGGGTTTAGAGAGAGAGAGAGATTCGAGGTTAGGGGATTAGAGAGAGAGAGTTGAGGTTATCAGTCTACATAGGGAGAGATAAATAAAAACATAGAGACTGGTTGATAGGGGTTTAGTGAGAGAAACAAATTGGAGACTAGGTTTTTAGAAATAGAGAGGGGGA
>LPNX011213099.1:152572-167290 GCA_001517045.1 Pseudotsuga menziesii | reverse complement strand
GAGAGAGAGAGAGAGAGAGAGAGAGAGAGAGAGAAATAAAAAGACACAGATTTGGAATTAGGGGTTTAGTGAGAGAAATAGATTAGAGACTAGGGATTTAGAAATAGAGAGAGATTGGGGGTTAGGTGTCGAGAGAGAGAGATTGAACGTTAATGATTTAGGGAGATATAGAGATTGAGGGTTAGGGGTTGAGAGAGAGAGGGTGTGTGAGAGAGAGAGATTGGGGATTAAGGGTTTAGTGAGGGAGAGATATTGGGGATTAATGGTTTAGAGAGAGATCAAGGGTGAGGGGTTTACAGATAGATAGAATTGAATATAGGTTAGAGAGAGATATTGGAGGTTAGGGGTTTATAGAGAGAGGGAGAGAGATATTAGGGGATAGGGGTTTATAGTTAGAGAGATTAGTGTTAAGGAGTTAGGGGTTTAGAGAGAGAGAGAGAGAGAGAGAGAGAGAGAGAGAGAGAGAGAGATTCGGGGCTAGGGGTTTAAAGAAAGAATGTGATTGAATGCGAAGGGCTTAGAGAGAGAGAGAGATATTGTTGGTTAGGGGTTTAGAGAGAGAAAATTAGAAAGAGACAATTTGTGGTTAAATTGTTTAGAGAGAGAGAGAAGGGAGCTATGATGTTTAGAGAGATACATAAGGAGATATTAGGGTTTATGGGTTTAGTGAGAGAGAGAGATATAGAGAGAAAGGCATTCATTTCTAAGGGTTTAGAGTTTGTGTGTGTATGTGTGATTGTGAGTGTGAGTGTTAGTGTGTATGTGTGTGTGTGTGAGGAGTGTAGCAGGGATTTCTCCCTTGCTACAGGGCAAGAATGGCTACCTTCCGTATATAGGATAGAAGGATAGGTTCCTGTGTGGAGATGCAAGAAAAATAAATAGAACAGAAAGGAAGGAAAGATGGACAAGAAACGGCCGGAAGCCCCTCTGCAAACAATGTTAGGGCTTTGCTTCAATAACCTGCAAATAACTATTAGAAACAATAAACCTGTAAAGACATGTTATAAATAAACCTGCAAAGAGAAAATGAAAACATGCAAACAAGCTATGGATTAGATAAAAGAAAATAAATAAAACAAAACACACATGTATACCTTCTCTTTGGCGCAATGGGACACCATGCCTTGGCTGGAAGAAGCACCTCTCTCTCTCTCTTGGCTATGGAGGAGCTATGGATCAATGGAGGAATGAATGGAGGGGAGGAGGGATGTGGGTGGCTTGAGAGACAAAGGGTCTCAAGGCATCCACGAGCAGCATAATAGCATGCAAGGGAGAAGTTGTTTGAGAGTGACCCCCACCCCTCCTTTTATAGTTTTTTTGGGTATTTTTAGGGTTTTAAGCCCTTGGTTAGGGCTTTTGCCCCTTTTTGGGATTTTAGCCCCTTTCGCCCTAACTTTAGCTCCTTTTAGGGTTTTAGGCTCCTTTGAGGGGTTTTAGCTCCTTTTTGGAGGCTTTAGCCCTTAGGAGAGTTATTTAGGATTCTTTTTGGGGTTTTTAAGCCCTTCTACTCATTTTTAAGCCTTTTTGAGGGTGTGGGGGTCTATTGGGTGTTACGAGGGTCGTGCATGGGTGTCCTTGGGTGGTGTAGGCCATGTAGAGCTGAGTGAGGGATTTTTTGGGTTAACAGGTTTCCCCTTGGTGTGTAAGGGTAGGACGTCATCGTATGACTGATGGACATCATAGGATTTGCTACGAAGAGGTGGTGCTTCCGGGGCTGGGGTATGGTGGCTTTTGGTTTTTTATTAATGTGGTTCCCATCAATGGGTGAGATACAAATAATGTGTGACATGTATATGGACGAGGCGGGCATCCCCATGCTCATGACAATGTCAAAAGAATAATTTGATCTATGCTCTAAAATACAAGAGCCGATCATATACAACTGATGGTACATAATGGTTGCCTCAATGTGAGGTTGAAAACAATACTAATCTGAAGAGATGCTACATTGGACCCATGGCATTCTCATGGAATGCTATATCTTCATGACTGACGGCTTGTTGGATCTGGGACGGTACATAGCTGTATGGACTCGCTGATTGAGAGTCAGAGTCTCTATGGTACAAGCATGCTGCATCAATCATAAATCTATATAGAAGCACTGGTGGGGCTTCTGAACACTATCTCCAATGAAACTTAGAAATCACAAGGGACATAACCTGTTTAGGTCCCTCGAATAGACTCATCAATGTGCTAGAGTTAGGTGACATCCCGGGTCTTTGACCAAATATTGCACGGACCAAACCCTGTACGAATCTCAATGGTGCGATGATGTCGTTGAAGTCGAGCACATGAGAAACAACCATCATGGGAGGAACTAAGGACTCCTCTAAAGTGGTCCAAGGAACTCATCAATGATGTTAATGAAACAAAGGTATAGGGACCTCTGGGTCTATCCTCTGGAATATGTGCGTTGGTGTCGATAGAGGGAGACCTACCCCTAGTCAAGGCAATGATGTTTCCTTGACCAGGAGTGCAAGGGAGATAATCGAAAGGTGTGAGACAATCTGCAGGTTGACCCATTGAATGGGAGGCGGGGAGGGAGAGGGAAATAATTGAATAGGGACAGGGGGAGTGTGGTGGACTCAAACTTCCTTTGTTTAGAGTATGACGGCAGGGCAGACGAGGCAGCAAATGAAACTGACTCATGGGAATGGGATCATAGCTGTAATACTAGGAATGTCACTGCAGATGGGAAATACTTGGGGGAGGTGGATACTTTTGATATTGATGGGATCCGAGGAAGACATATTGCAGAGTACTCTGAACAAAGGAGACCCAAAGTGGGAATGTTGCGAAACTGTTTTTTGTGGGGTGGTGTCTAGAGACACCGTTTTGGTACGATCTCGTGGATTTTTGGCGAGCCCAAGAAGTTAAATGCTTGATGCTGCTTTCAATTTTAGAGAGTCTGAAAGCACAAAGAAGACTCCAGTGTGGGATCTTTTTTGTTGGTAGTCTCCTGTGCTCGAAAAAGAATAAAAGTATACATAGGAGAGCTCGCCCATCCTGTAGGGGATGAGAGACTTCTTTACCATTGGTAGTCGAATCAGGCCGGAAAAGGTTAAACCTATACTGACTGGACGGTCATTCAGATACTTTTACGAGAATGAACAAAACCAAGTTTGTTGGGCAATATTTTCTTGATGAGAAGGCTGGAAAAGAGCTTAACGACAACCCATGGTGAGATTTTTCATGAAGTGCAGCCCCTCTACCCAAGAAAGCATAAAAGTATGCAGAGGGGAACGGTCTTGGCTTGAATATGCCAAGGGGGTCCTTTTCATTTGATGGTCTACATGGTCCGCAAAAGGAGGTAAACGAAGCAATGTAGACACCCTTTCCTATACTTTAGCGAGCGGGAAAGGAAGCAGCTGTGCTCGGTTATATTTTCATTATTTTTAGGAGTCATAAAAGAGCTTAAACGGAACTCCAGTACGGTCAACCGATTGTGGTGGCACAGGAGGTGCCCCATGTCAGGACGGTGGACAGTGGTCTAAAGGTCATCCATGCAGTATGGACGAAACAGATGGCTCTCAAACATACCAATACATGCATGGGATAGATTGCGGCAGAGGCTCGCGATTCGGTACGACAGAGGCATGCAAACTGAGGTGGCTCTCGGATAGAGGTCAGGAGAGCATGTGTGTGAGTTGCGGTGGACGGACTTGACTACATGTGATGTGAGTGCAAGTCTAGGGGTAGTTCTATGCCAAATACATACAAGGAAAATAAATCATTTTGTGGACAATGGTCCATAGGTGCGTGTAAGGTGCAGTGGATGGAGAAGACAACTATGTGTTAAAATACAAAAAAAAACTAAAAATGGTGTCCCTTAACGAGCGGTGGCCCGAAAACCCACATGAGTAGCGGTAGGAAATAGTGATAAAAACACAGGTCTGCAGACACTTGCATCGTCATATTGTGGCTCGTAAATTGAGGTAGCTTCAGGGAAGCGGTCCCGAAATATATTTGTTAAACATGAGACAATGGTCTCCTAAGGAGGTATAAATTTGAGTTCAGAGGTGTGAGAGTTGTCTTGAACTAATTTCAGGTGCCTTTGGAGTAGCAGCTAATGGTACTGCCCCTGACTTATGGTAAAAAATGTTGAAAAACAAGAAAAGAAAATGAAGCGACTCATTGGTGATGTTAAGCATAAAATCTCTTAAGGTAGAGCCCGTTGCGGGGGTTCTCCAAGAGTTGTCCATCAGAGTCAATACGGGTATATGCCCCTTTTCCAAGGCAATGGTGGATGACGTATGAGCCATACCACATCAACTCAAACTTTCCTTTGCCCAACTTAGCATTGGGTTGGTCGTAGACTAGAACCATATTGCCTTCGCTAAAGGTGTGAGGGTGGACATGGGAGTCATAGTGGACCCTTGACCATGTTTTCACTGCTTCAATGGATTGGAGGGAAGCTCGATGATCTTCTATGGTTTTCTTGAGTTGGAGGAGTCGTTCTTCTAAAGGAAAAGTGTTAGGGAGGAGTTCTACTGTGAGGCAGAGGGATGAGATTTGGAACTCTATAGGGAGTACTGATTCAATGCCATGTACTAGGCAGAAAGGAGTGAAACTGGTTGCGGTTTTTGTGGATGTGCGATAATCCCATAGGGCAGAGAATAGAATGTGATGCCAGTTGGTTTTATGGTTTCCTACCATCCTTTGGAGCATTGTTTTGATGATTTTGTTGACTGCTTCAACTTGGCCGTTGCCCTAGGGGTAGTAGGATGATGAGTATTGGTGTTCGAATTTCAACATGGTTAACAGTTCAGCCTATACGACGTCTTGAAAGTGTGCTCTATGATTTGAGACTATTTGTTTAGGAACACCAAATCATGAAATAACATAGTTAAAGAAGAAGCACGCTGCGGTTTTACCTTTGCAATAAAATGTGGGCATGTCCTTGGCCCACTTAGTGAAGTAATCGAATGCCATAATGATGTATTTATGACCATTAGCCAAGACGGGGTTGATTTTTATGAATTCGATTTCCCATTTGCAGAAGGGCCCGACTGTGACTACGGGGTGTAATGGTGCAGGGGGGGTTCTTGCCTTTGGGGCAAAGAGTTGATAGTTGCGGCAATGCTTGACTGCCTCTATGCAATCAATGAAGATGGAGGGCCAAAAATAGCTGACGCGCAGAATGTTTTGGGCAGTTTCCATGCCTAAAGGGTGGCCACTGCATGCTCCACTATGACAGTCATTGAGGATGGTCTCGGCCTCGTCCTAGGTGAGGCAATGACGTAGGATGGTATCAATGCCTCGACAATACAAGACATCTCCAATCAGTAAGTGGTGAATGGCTTGATGTCGGATGCATCACCTATCCTCACGGTTTAAGTGCGCTGTGAACTTTTGTGTTCATAAATAGAGAAGGATGTCCCCATACCATGGGTCTTCCGTGGATATGACGAATAGGAATTCATCAAGGAGATCATCCTTGGGGGAAAATTAGTCATGAGTGTGGCCAGCGTGAGTGCCTTTGTGATTTTTGGGGACACGAACTCAAGGTCGAAGTCTTGGAGGATGACTACCCACTCAGCTGCTCAACCTTGTAGAATGTGATGGCTTAAGATGTACCGCATTGGGTTTGAATCAGCCACTGCACGAGTATGGTTTACGATGATGTAATGGCACAAATTCTGAGCTGAGAAGACGATGGTGAGGGAGAATTTATCCTCAGGTGAATACCATAGTGGGGGTCCTGTTAGCTTCTGACTAACGTAGTAAATCACGTGTTCATGGCGAGCATCATCTTCTTGGATCAAGACTCCTGCGATGGCATTGTCTGAGGCCGACACATAGAGAATGAAGTCTTGAGTGAAGTCTGGTGCTGAGAGTAATGGTGCAGAAGCCAAGGCTTGTTTGAGTGCATCAAGCAATTCTTGTGCTTGCTGATCCCAGACAAAGGGGATTTTTGTGCGAAGCAGGCAAATGAATCCGTAAGCTTTTGTTGCATACTCTGGTATGAAGCGACGAAGGAATTTGGCCTTGCCTTGGAGGCTCTGTAGTTGGTGTCGAGTTTTTGGGGAAGGAAGATCAAGGATAGCCTGAAATTTGAGGGGATCTACTGTTATTCCTTTGTTGGACATGATTAATCTAAGTAGATGGCCTGCTGGGACACAAAAAATGCACTTGAGGGGATTCAGGCGAATTTTGTACTTGCAGCAATGTAAAAAGACTTGTCACAAGTCGTCTATGTGTTGTGCTTGTTTTGGTGATCGAGTGGTAAGGTCGTCTAGGTAGACCAAGATGATGTGAATTAGGTCGTGGAAACAATATTTCATGGCATGCTGGAAGGTGGCTCCAGTGTTTTTCAGGCCAAAGGGAATGACTCAATACATGAATGTACCCCACAGGGTTGTGAATGTTGTCTTATAACGATCTTATTTCCGGATCTGGATTTGGTTATAGCCGAAAAATCCGTCCATAAAGGAAAAGGCCTCATGTCTAGCACATGCATCGATAATCTAATTGATGAAGGGTGTTGGGAAGTTGTCTTTGGGACACACCCCATTGAGGCCACAGAAGTTTGTTAAAAGATGGATGGTACCCTATTTTTTATTCATGGGAATAGGATTAGAAACCTGAGTGGTGTAGGCAATGGGGGAGATGAAGCTGGGTGTGCGCAGCTTCTCTATCTCGGCTTTGACTGCGACCACTTTGGAAGGATGGATGGGCCGTTGCTTTTTCCATATGGGGGCCACATCGGGCCATGTGTTGATGTGGTGTTCCATGATGGATGGATCCAACCCAGGCATTTCAGTGTAATACCAGGAAAAGATATCGTGGAATTCTTGGAAGAGAGCTTTGTAGGCAGTGACCTCTTCCGGGTAGCAAGCTGCCCCCAGCATGATTTCTTCAACAATCTCAGTATTGGTTGAGATGTTGATTTTGATGGTGGGCGAGATGTTGGCCATGTTCCCTTCTTCGAAGGCATCTAGTGCTGGGATGGGGTTCTTGAACCAGTCGACTTTCCCATGGATGAAATATTTAGTTTTCATGGAAAACTGGTCAGACTATGACACAAGTTCTTAGGGGAGGAAGAATGAGCGATGGTGCATGTCATCCCATGGGTATTTCAGGGCGGTTAAAGCTTTAAGTATATCCTCATCATTGCGGAAGCAATGAAGAGACAGGTCTGATGGACCATCGTTGGAGGTGGAGATGAGCGGGTCAGTTGAACTAGACATCATGTAAATGGACATGGTGTCTGAAGAAGGAGGTGGGGGATGAATTTATTCAATCAGGGTGATCTCAGAATCCAGGGAATGTTGATGGAGGTCGGCTAAATCCATTCAAAATTTGGGAAAGTCTTGGAAATGGTGAGAATAATGTCCATATAAACCGCAGAGGGTGCAAGTATGGTTTGTTCTCAGTGACTTGTTTCTGACTATTGGCGTGGTTGGAAGTTCAACCATGGGGAGGTTTTCGGTTGTGTCCATGGCATCCAAATGTGCACGGATCATTAGAATTTCAGGGCAGTTCTGAGTTGGATGGACCTGTTGTTTGCAGATGGTGTAAGGAGGGATCTACTGAGGTTCTACGGTGGCTTTGGCATTCTTTCCCTTGGCCCTTTTCGAGTGGGGTAGTGTAGGTGCAGGTGCGGTGGTTGTTTTTTGCAGACTGGTTGGAGGATGGGACTCGACCGCAATGGGCTGCACAGGTGCTAAGATTACTTGGGGCATTGATGGTTGAGCTGGTGGATCAAGATACCACATTGGAATTCCCAATGTAAAGTTGGGCAGGTTGAGGGTGGCCATTACCGGCTTGCTCATGACACCAGGCGAGGGAAAGAGGAAGGGAATTGTATGGACTGGAGAGGAGCCCAGATAACTCCCTACTGGTTGTAAGTGGGGGTGTGGTTGTGCTTGCAGCTACATGTAATGCTGCGGCTATGGATGGTGTTGCAGCTGTTGTTGATGTTGCGGCTATGGATGGTGTTGTGATTGCGGTTGGGGCTGTGGCTGTAGTTGTTGTTTGGGTGTAGCGGTGCTGGATGAGAGCATGCACAAGTCTGCAGTCTCATTTTGTGTCGGTGGTGGTGACACTAAGGGGAAATGAGCCATCATGGTGGTATCGGAAAACAACCCAAGGCCCACATTCAACAATGGGGACTTTGGTGTGTTGTCAACCATGGTGTTGATTGTAGGGACAAAATTGGTGTGTGTGGTTGTCCCTTGTGGCTCAATGGTGGTGATGGCAGGGATAACGTTGGTGGGTGCCGTTAACCCTTGCGGATCGTGGTAAATGAGTTGATCAACCGTCACAATCTTCCCTTCGTGGGGGAACATCATGAGATGGAAGACAATTGATGCGACAGCTCTCATGGTGTACATATAACTTCTTTCGAGAAGGAGGTTATAGTCCAGTTGAGCGTTGACAACCTCTATGTCAATCAGAACTATCTTCTCGGCTAATGTGATGGGGAAATGGGGGAGGATTCCTTAGGCTTTAGTGGGATGGCCATCATAAGCCCGCAGAGTTGTGGAGGATGGTTGCAGAATTGGTGATCCAAGTTTCGGCCAAACTAGGGTAGACATAATGCATGTAGATGCCCCCTCATCCACTATGCACCGGTGCAGAACCAAATTCGGGATAGACACCGGGATTTGGAAGGCGATGGTGGATGGCATGCGCGGTTGTCCATTCTCCATGTCGAATGTGATCAACTTGGAGTCAGAGGGGTCTACGGCCCCAAGGATGGCTAGTAGCACTTTCCGTTGCGTTGGGCATGTTTTGAGTACCTCTAGAGCAGACATGGCCATTGGTGTTTGGGCCGGATCATCCACGATGCTATAGCTGACCGTAGCTCTAGCCGTGGCGTTATTGGCCACTCAGCATATGGGGCAGCAGGGGAAAAGGGTTAACTGAAGAGGTGCATTGACCGATTTGGACGTAGATGCCGCTGATGTGTCAGCGGGTTCAATGGTGGTTCCGTACTGATTTCGTCTGGTTTTTAGGTTGACCTCTTCAGTCGTCATGGCTAGCAGGTGGTGGACACCTATTTTGGCTGTGGGAGATGCCCCTGGAGCGTTGAGATTGGGTTGGGGAGGGGGTGTGGTTGCCACCAATCCTTGGATTGGTAATGGGTTCTGAAGCACCATAAGAGGAGGTCCTTGTGGTACCGGGTTGGGTTGGGCTTGGTTTGTAGCATTGGTGGCCTGTTGAACCTCGTTCCGAATGGCCTGCTTAACGCGACCCATGAGGGGACACTCAAATGTGTAGTGCCCATATACCTCACAGAGTGTACATGGTTAGTTTGTGCACAACAGGGTGTTGCGTCTTGGTGCATTTGGTCGTGGGGGATTTTGGGCTGGCTGCTTTGCCGCGACATTGTTGGGAGGGTTTGGTTGTTGACCGCCTCCTTGCGGTTAGTTATTGGCTTGGTTCCAGGGCCGATTATTTCTAGCTTTCCCTTGTTGATTGTTGGGGGCAAGCTGGTTGGGATGGTTTTGTTGTGCAAATACTTTTCCCAATGGAGTGGGTGGAGCAGGGGTGGGGCCTTGAACCGCTTGCACGGGTGGTGCATAATAAATTTGGGTGGGTGGCGGTGCCGCAAATGTGGGCATTTTCCCCGCGTACTACTATGTTTTCCATGCCAAGGTCTGAGCCTACTGCGGTGGCATAGGTTTGGCATAAGAAGTTGTTGCTCCGGACTAGGACATCATTCTTGCATAGTCTAGAGTTTGGTTTTGGTAGGAAACACTCGCAGTGTTGCTTGGTTGTGGTGGAACTGCAGGTGGTGTCGGACGGTGCTGTGGCTATTGGGAGACTGAGCCTATGATGCCATCTGCAGCATGGGATGCCCCCAGTGCATCCCGGTAGGAGGTGCTCAGATGGGGAGTGTCTGGAATGATGGTGTAAAGGTATCTAGACTATGCATAGATCAAGTCAAACTGTTGGGATTTCAGTAGGGCCTCCTCTTCGGATTGGGGACGTTCGGATGCAACATCCTTTTCTATGGGTGGGAGCCAGGTTTTGAGAAACCAATCCAAGAAGATCCTGTCATCAAGTTGGATCTTACACAAACTATGACGTCACTACCACTCATGGATGTGGTCGGTTATATGGGTCGCGGTGCTCTGGCAGCAGGATAACAATATCTCTACCCCTTCATCATATCTGACGGGGAGTTGGAAATACTGCAGGGACATGAAAGCTAGGGAGTTGAAATTTGGGTATTTGGCTTGCGGTAGCTTAATGTACCATTTGGCTACTGCACCTGTGAGGGTGTGTTGGAATAGTCTTAGCCTGATCGAGTCATCTACGATGCTATTTGAGGAGCACCATAGATGAAATGTCATGATGTGATTTTGGGGACACTCCCCTGCCTTCCCTTCAAACTTGGGAATGTCTGACGGAATTTTGGTTGGCATGGGGGACCAAAAGGTTTGATGGTGTATGGGGTCATTTGTCAATTGATTCAAATCAGGCAATTTAAGACGAGCCATGAAAGGCAAATTTGACCCCAGGTTGATGTGAGATGGGGAAGGTATGGTGGTGGGGTTTGCGGGTGCATAATGTACCTACATAGATGGGGGTGCTGGTGGTGCCATTGTAGATGGGCCAATGCCTCCAAGTGTTGTGTGAGGGACAGTGTGGATGGAAGGGACACTGCCCCCATGTGTGACAGGAGGGGCAGTGTAGGTGGAAGGGGCACTTCCCCCATGCGTGATAGGAGGGGCAGTGTATGTGGAAGGTCCAATGCCCCCAAGTGTTGCAGGTGGGACAGCTTGAGTGGTTACTATGGGTGGTGGCAGCTGACTGATGAGAGTTTGTATGACCATGCTGGGGCCACCTACAGGGTTGTTGGTGATAATTTGGGGTGTGGACATGGGTCCACTAGCGATTTCTATGCCGAAAAATGGATCCGGGTTTGCACCGGCAATGGGGCTTGATGGTGCTGTGTGTAGGTTTGGCTTAGAATGATATGGGTCTGAATCTAAATCAGAGGTTGTGTGGCCTTATGATGGTGTGAGATGTCGTTGAGAATGGTCTTGACGGTGTCGGTTCAATGACCCGAATTGTGGTGGTTTGCCTCTTAGGTGTGAGGGATCAATTGTGTTAGATTTGTGTATCAAATTGGTGGAAATGCTTTTTGGACCCTGGTTTCAATGGCTTCCTATTGGCTGTAGGTGGTCACTCTGCCAACAAGACTGCTAGAAGACAACGCTTGGATTTTTCCTCACAGGCGTTCTACTCAATCGGTGGGGGTCGTTGCCCGTTTTGCTTGGCAATTCCTCTCAGTGGCCAGCCACTTTGGGGTTCCCATGGTACTCCTCACAATGAGTTCATGGGCAGAGCCGAATTACTTCTCACGGTTAAGGCAGTCAGGGACTTATGTCCTCAAAGACTACAGATTTTTGAACTTAGTGTATATTAATCAATTTTAGTGGCTTTCTCAGTGTCATGAACTGAGTGGGGTTGATTTATGTGGTATGGTGTGTATGTATTTCTGTGTTTCTGTTATTTGGTGGCTGCAAATGGTTTATGAATTCATCATATTGTGGTTGAAAGCAGTAAATGAACAGAAATTTTGTAGACAGATACCATTTTTTACCCTGAATTGTGATAGCCTAACTAGGTGACTACCTTACACCTATATTCTTCTTCAAGCAAGAGAAGGTGCTGGGCTCTCAACACAATGGGACTAAGCCCATCCGTAGATCCACAGGTCACCTCCCGGATGCAAGGTTGGTCAATAGGGAGGACGCTTAGTGCTGTGAGTAGCCCTCCTTCTCTACCCCCTCTACCTTCCAAGTCATCCATTTTTAATGGTTTCAAACAATATTGGGTGAAGGGCTTATTACTATATGAGATGTGCCCGTCGTCTTATCCCAGAATACCTTGAAGGGTGATGACTGGGTAGAGGAGGAAGGGTAAGCAATATTGTTAATTTTATGTTAGTTTTAGTTAAGCTATATTCATTAAGCCATTATTAGTTTTTTTTGAATTTACACTTTGTTTGTCCATGAAATTGCAGTAAACTAAAACAGAAACAAAAATGGGACTATTATGCTGGACAGAGGCGGTTGAGCTGCACTATCAGTCCTTAGTAAATTGAAAATTAACTTCTGAGTGATAGACCGCACGTTTCAGGTCAAATGTGGTGAGGGGGTCACCAAAATTTTCCAGAAACAGGCGAGGGGGTCGCACATATTTTGCAGACAGAAGTGGTCTACCTTTCTGAAGGAAGTCGGACCTTTCGGGGGAAAAAGGGCGACTTGGTCGCACCTGTGAGGCCTAAATGAGTGACCTGGTCCCCTGTTTAGGCATGATAAGTGTGACCTGCTCCAAATTGGGGTTTTTTTATTATCTTGAGTCAGATCCGACCGACAGTAACCTGTATTGTGGCCAAATGGACTCGGATTTGCCTTATGGAGGCTTAACAGAAACAATAAACTGTAAATAAACAGGATTTAAACTAGATTTGACAAGGAATTTTAAACCTAAGGCACAAACTGAAATAAAACTTGAAATTTAAAAAACTGAACCAGGGATCCTGTGGGATCGACCTGGTATGGTTGCCAGTTCTGTAGCAGGGATTTTTCCCTTGCTACAGGGCAGGAATGGATACCTTCCATCTATAGGACAGAAGGATAGGTTCTTGTGTGGAGATGCAAGAAAAATAAATAGAACATAAAGGAAGGAAAGATGGACAAGAAACGACTGGAAGCCCCTCTGCAAACAATGTTAGGGATTTGCTTTAATAACCTGCAAATAACTATTAGAAACAATAAACCTGCAAAGACATGTTAGGAATAAACCTACAAAGAGAAAATGAAAACATGCGAACAAGCTATGGATTAGATAAAAGCAAAGAAATAAAACAAAACACACATGTATACCTTCTCTTTGGTGTAATGGGCCACCATGCCCTGGCTGGAAGAAGCACCTCTCTCTGTCTCTTGGCTATGGAGGAGCTATGGCTCAATGGAGGAATGAATGGAGGAGAGGAGGGATGTGGGTGGCTTGAGAGACAAAGGGTCTCAAGGCATCCACGGGCAGCATAATAGTATGCAAGGGAGAAGTTGTTTGAGAGTGACCCCCACCCCTCCTTATATGGCTTTTTTGTGGATTTTTAGGGTTTTAAGCCGTTGGTCAGGGCTTTAGCCCCTTTCGCCCTAACTTTAGCTCCTTTTAGGGTTTTAGGCTCCTTTGAGGGGTTTTATCCCCTAGGAGAGTTATTTAGGCTCCTTTTTGGGGTTTTTAAGCCCTTTTACTCATTTTTAAGCCTTTTTGAGGGGCTGGGGGTCTAATGGGGTGTTACGAGGGTCATGCATGGGTGTCCTTGGGTGGTGTAGACCATGTAGAGCTGACTAAGGGATTTTTTGGGTTAACAAGGAGAGAGAGAGAGAGAGAGAGAGAGAGAGAGAGAGAATGGGTTCTAAGTGTTTATCAGGGATAGAGAGGGAGAGAGAGAGAGGGGATATTTGGGGTTAAGGGTTAGGAGTTAGAGAGAGAGAGAGAGAGAGAGAGAGATTGGGGATTATCTGTTTTGAGAGAGAGAGAGAGAGAGTGAGAGAGAGAGAGATTGGGGATTATCTGTTTTGAGAGAGAGAGAGAGAGAGTGAGAGAGAGAGAGATTGGGGGTTAGGGGTTTTGATAAAGAGATAGAGAGAGGCATTGGAGGTTATAAGTTTAGAGAGAGATAGATTTGAGCATAGGGGCTTAGAGAGAGAAACTTAAATACATAGAATGGGTATTAGGGGTTTAGATAGAGAGACTCTATGTTATGGGTTTATAGAAAAAGAGAGATAGAGATAAATTGGGGGTTAAAGGTTTAGATAGATAAAGAGAGAGTATGAGAGATTGGGGGATTATGGATGTATAAAGAGATAAAGGGATATTTTGGGTTAGGAGTTTGTAGAGAGAGAGAATCACATTTAGGGATTTAGATCGATATAGAGAGATTGGGGAGTTAGGCATTTAGAAATAAAAAGATAGAAAAAGAGAGATTGGGGGTTAGGAGTTTAGAGAGAGAGAGAGAGAGAGAGAGAGAGAGAGAGAGAGAGAGAGAGAGAGAGATTTAGATTAGGGTTTAGAGAGAGAGAGAGAAAGATAAATTAAGGGTTAGGGGTTTAGAGAGAGAGAGAGAGAGAGAGAGAGAGAGAGAGAGATTTGGGCATATGGGTTTAAATTGAGATCGAGAGAGAGATAGATAGAGATTGGGGGTTAGAGGTTTAGAGAGGGAGAGAGAGAGAGATTGGAGTTTAGGGATTGAGAGAGAGAGAGATATTGGAGTTTAAGGGTTTAGAGAGAAAGGAAGAGAAAGAGAAAGATTGGGGATTAAGGGTTTAGGGAGAGAGAGAGAATGTAGGTTGGAGTTTTATAGATATTGAGAGAGAGATTGGGGGTTATGGGTTTTGGGAGAGAGAGCGAGAGATTTGGCTCTAGGTATTTAGACATAGAGTGAGGGAGAAAAAGAGAGAGATAGATGGTTCTAGAGAGAGGGGAGGTTGAGAGAGATAGATATTATAGGTGAGGTTATTAGAGAGAGAAATTCAGGCTTAAGGTTTTAGAGGGAAAGAAATAGAAATACAGATTGGGAATGGGTTGAGAGAGAGTGACATTCAAAGTTATGGATTTAGAGAGAGAGGGAGAGAATGTGTTGGGGGTTTTGATAGAGAGGGATATAGAGAGAGGGATATTGGGGGTTAGGGGATTAAAGCGAGAGAGATATTCGTGCTTATCAATTTAGAGAGAAAGATAGAGAGA
>LPNX011213099.1:106566-149449 GCA_001517045.1 Pseudotsuga menziesii | reverse complement strand
GGGGGGAGAGAGAGAGAGAGAGAGAGAGAGAGAGAGAGAGAGAGAGAGAGAGATATTAGGGTTAATGGGATTAGGGAGAAAGAGAGAGATATATGGGGTTTATATAGATAAATAGATAGAGAGAGAGAGATATTGGAGGCTAATGGTTTAGAGAGTGAGATATTGGGGGATAGGGTTTTGGAGAGAGAGAGATTCGAGGTTAGTAATTTAGTGTTAGAGACAAAGAATGGAGGTGAGGAATTTAATGAGAATAAAGAGAGATTAGGGATAGGGGATTAGAGAAAGAGAGATAAGGGGGGAATTTTGGTGGTTAGGGTTTACAAAGAGATATATAGACATTGGAGGTTATGGGTTTAGTGAGAGAAATATTGGAGGTTACGGGTTTATAGGGAGATGGAGATGCATTTGATTTTATGGGTTTAGATAGAGAGACATTGGAGGTTATGTGTTTAAAGAGAGAGAGACAGAGGGAATGAGATATTTGTGAGTTAAAGGTTTCGATAAATAAAGTGAAGGAGAAAAAGGTTAGGATTTTAGAGAGAGAGAGAGAGAGAGAGAGATTTGTGGTTAGGTTTTTATAGAGAGAGAGAAATATTGTAGGTTAAAGGTTTAGATAGATAAGGAGAGAGAGAGATTGGAGGCTAGGGGCTTATAGATAGAGAGAGGGAGATTTGAGGCTAGGGGTTTAAAGAGAGAGATATATTGAATTTTAAGGGTGTAGAGAAATATATATTACGGGATAGGGGTTTAGAGAGAAACAAAAAGAAAGAAAAAGATAGGGGGTTAAGGGAGAGAATGTAGGTTGGATTTTTAGATATATTGAGAGAGAGATTGGGGGTTAGGGGTTTTGATATATATAGTGTTAGCACCATGATTGAAAATTGTGTATTATTTGATCGAAGGGTTTGAAAATATGCATATTTGAAAATTTTGGGTGAAAGCGTTCCTTAGGTTAATGGGTGATCGTATTCTTTCATTATGGAACGTTGGAAAAAAGAGGGGTTTGATCTATGGTGGTAGATCATTCCATAGATGAAACATGGGGAAGAAATTGAAGTCATCTCATCGATGGAATGGAGATAAAATGGGTTAAATATGGAGGGCCCAGATTTAAAGCACTGCAGATCAACGAAGGAGAAACATTCCGAGGATCGAAGACGCAAGGATAAAAGAAGTTTTACAATTCATGGAACGGGTTAAAAAGTGGAAAGATTGCATGGACATGATGAGAGAGGAGATAGATCTATGGCCAGGAATAACTCCACAGATTGAATTAGCACACATAAAGTCTAAAATGAAATCCACGGAAAGTGGTAGGGGCCATGATGATCAAGGTACCAATAGTGCTCAGGATTTGATTGATGGATGAGGTGCATTCTGCGAATGGAAGTTGCTCAATCAATCAATTATGAAAGGATTTGCGGAATGTCTACAGTTTCCACAATTGAATGGTCCTGATAAAGGAAGGTTTCAGAACAAGGGCTAATATTGAATTAGAGGAAATTTCAACTCAAAATGGGCTTCCTAAAAAATAATAATAAAATAATAAAATAATATTTATTAATTTTGGAGGAAGAAAAGGAAAAACTACTTTTTTGTTTGTATTTTCGACATATCTCCTCGTGTTTTTACTTAAATTTTGATTCCGCATCCAACGAGTACCCACTTGGCATACTTTTGACGGACCCCGCTACCCAAAAAACAAGAAATACCCGAAAAAAAGTGATGATGACATCATCATCATGTTTTTTCAGGCATATCTTGTTTTTTGGGAAGCAGGGTCTGTCAAAAGTATGCTGAGTGGGTACTCGTTGGATGCGGAATTTAATTTCGCATCCATCCAGCTCTCCTAATCTAAATTTGAGTAAAAACACGGGGAGATATGTCGAATATACAAACAAAAAAGTAGTCTTTTTTATGATACCTATCCCTAAATTTATATTCAAAAAGTGTTTAAGACCTATATGGTATTTCAAATTTAAATCAATTTCATTGGCTAACACATGATGACATGGAATTTGAATGAGAGTTAAAAGGGCCATTTTGAGTTGAAATTTCCTCTAATGATTCAGCTGAATTGAGTTGTACAGGATGTTAGTCTTGAGTATTGGTGTTGAGATCTCGTGCGTGGATGGATTAGATTTCGAAGAAGAGAAAATTTACGGTGTATATTATGAGAGGTGCGCCATGCTTATGAAACATAAAAAATTATAAAAGCATCTATGTGGAGTTTCAAAAGATTGTTTTTTTCTGAGCTGTGGGATTGACGATAACCTTGACTATGTGCAAAGTGCCAGCATGGACAGAAATCGAAACACTGTGCAAATTGACAAGGTAGGCATCTTGAATTCTTCTGAGTACTTCTGAAAATGGATAAAAGGGATGAGATAGAAGTGGTAGATAATGAAGAATTAGGGGTTTCTTATTAGAGAGATGAGAAGAGTTTTGAAGACAAGAATGCTGAAATTTCCGATACTATTTTAATGAATGAAATGATTGAGACAACTAAGAATAAGTTGAGAATTCTTAAGGACCAAGGTAGTGATACCCATGGTGTTTTTAAATCTTTATTTTTTTTCTCTCTCGACTAGACCCTCAGTTGCCCTGAATTTTTTGAGTGGTGTATGAATAACTATTCTAAAGCTGAAGGAGCCATTATGAATAAACCTAATTATAGGAGCCTTTTCCCTATTCAAGCCTCTGTTATACGTAAATACCTATCTATCCCACAAGATTTTGTTCAGTTGTATCAGGAATATAAAGAAGAAAATATCATACATTTCTTCCAAGAGTCCACAACTGAATGTAAAGAAGCCATTTTCAAGTCATGTTTGAAACCTGAGAGTGAGATTATAGGTCTATCTTACCCTATTGACCTGGGTCTGTTTAATGAAGAAACTCAATCCTGTATAACTTTAGCTAGTCAATTTTTGGGGTTAGATACTAATGGTTATGTTATAGAGTCACTATTGAGTTTGTTGTTTGTCTTAAGTACTTGCAAAACTAAGTCTAAAAGTCTAGGTAAGTCCTTCCAGTCTTGTTGCCTTAAATTTGATGAGTTCGTAGCTGAGAACATTCGTTCTCAATTAGTTGGCTTCCACGATACCAGAGTTTTTATATTCCAGTCCTTTTTGTTGAGGATGTTTGTGTCACATTATGAAGATAACATACAGGTTCCTGAGTTGGTAATCACAAATGAAATGACCCAGAACTATTGCAAGTTTATGAATGGTTTGATGGCAGAAATTTACAGTATTTTCTTCCAGGAAAGACTACCCAAGGTATTACCAGAGATGAAGGAAATATTGCAGTTGTCCCCTAGTAAAATGATAGGAGATTGGTTCCTTTTAGATTCTGAAACAGTTATAAGATTGTATGGATTTGTGCACCATACTTATATTCTTCCAGACTTTCTGACAACTAGGATCTTCTCTTTGGAATTTCTTAGATAGAAGCTTACAGTTGAAGAAGAAGAAATATTAAAATTCAAGAAGAGTTTGGATATTAAATTTCCTTGGGAGGTAGGGCCATATATTGTAAAAAGTAGAGTTGCTCTACCCATAATTGATAATTTTCTCAAGAGCATGGGGTTTTCTTTGGGAACTACAATTAAGTATGATCTACACCAGGTTATTTCTAAAAGAAGACAGACAAATAACAATAAACCTTTTTAACATACTAAAGTAGCTGGACTTAGGTAGGAAACTAATTGGGTAAATTATCCTGGCAAAGATCTAGATAATGTCAGCATGGAATAAGACTTTGTATCTTCCTTACCCATAAATAATTCTCCCCCAATGGATCTATCTAATGTAGTTGCAGTTGCTGGTAATGTTTCATCCTTAATAAGTTTTTCAAGAACTTCAAAAAAGAGAGAGCATTTAGATTTCATGGACATTGAAGAAATAGCCACTGCTAGCACACCAAAGAAGCAGAAAGTTGAACAAGAGGGACAAATGGTACAGGTGAAGAAAAGCGATATGAAAGGTAAAAGGGAACAAGAAAAACCCAAAGTAAATGGTTTATAACTTTAATAATATGTGTTTTATGGATTAAGCCCTAATAAATATTCATCAAAGGAGGAATGGCTGAATACCTAAAGGGAAAAGGCTAATAAAACCTTTGACGAGACAATGAAATTATATGAAGAGGTAAGAAATTTTCCCAAGTGAGATGTAACATTGAAAAATGTAAGGGATCATGCCAAAGATACCCTGAGTTTGGCCATGACAGTTGGCAATAAAGTATCAGAGGTGAATGTGAACTTGGAAAATATCCCCACGACAGACATGATACATTTTCATAGAGAAACTGGTGATATTTTGTATACAAGACTACTCAAATCTACATTGCAGTTATCTAAGCTAGAGTCAAATAAAAAGAGAGCCCAAGACTTTCTAAGAAAAGAAAAGGTTGAGAACAAGGACCTTTGAATTAAGATTAAAAAGTTGCAGGATGATTTGTTGAAGGTTGATGGGAAGTCAGACAAAGGAGTAGTGGCTCAGAATTTAATTGATGAAAAAGAAAAAGAGGTTCAAATGCTGAAAAAGAAATTGAAAATTCCTTCCACTCAGCTTATTCAGAATTCTGAATTACAGAGTTTGAGGAAGAGAAAGAAACATTAAACACAGAATTGACTAATTGTAAAGCCAAGTTGTTAAATCTTGAAGAAAAAGAAAAGCAATGGAAAAAATGTGGTAAGCTTCTGGTAGAAAGTGAAAAGTATCTAAGGGCTAAGCTGGCAGCGAAAGAGAAAGAATTTCAGGAAAATTGTGAATAAGTTAGAAATCAATCTATTGCTCCTTTTCTAGATGTAGATGCAACTTCTCTTTCTAGGGAAATGTCTCAGGTAAAGCTAAAAGATGTAGAGATCACAGGGTTAAAACAATAGAACCAGAGTCTAGAAGAGACATCTTTGAAAAAAAGAAAAGAAAAGAAGAAACTGGAGGAGAGATGTCAAGAGTTAATAAATCAAAATTCCAAGTTAACAGAGTAGGTGATTGGCCAAATGGATTTACAAGGAGCTAGACATATGATTTGGGATGAAATTCTTAAAGAAGCTAATAAGTTTAGACCATATATAGACTTTATTGTAGATCATGAGAATGCTCTGAAAATAGCTAGACATAATATTTTGACAGTAAATAAAGGATTAAATAAGAAGCCAATGGAGGTAGCTCAAAATGCTATCAACTTTTTAAGTGATTTATCAGAAGATCAAGTCAGAAGGTTTGGTATCCAAGACAAAGTGGTCATTGCCTCTTGGGATAGAAAAGTGGCTGGAAAATATAGAATGTTGGATACTGTATAGGCTAAAGTTGATATTATAAGCCACAGAGTCAAAGAAGTGACTAAATGATTTAATCCATTGGTAAGCAGGGGAATTCCTTTCTTCTGGGAGGAAATGGGACCATTATTGTCTCAAGAGGAATATTTGGAAAGGTTGATAAATTGTAGGTCAGATCACATCAAGTTTCAATAAATGCAGCAAGCTCGGTCTGGGAGAGTTGTTTTTGATAAATTGGATGAAGAATTTGAGCAACTATTTGATTTTAAAATTTCATGTGCCAAGGTGCTCAATATTTCATATGCAGACAACATGGAGCTCAGAGTTCTGGCACATGAAATGGTTGTTGCAAACTTGCCTAATCCTGAATCTTGGAGAGCAATTCAGTAGTACGAATCAACAAAGTATAAGATACAGCCATGAAGACATCGACGAGTTCAACGAAGGATATTTTATTAAAAAAATGTTATTTTTTAAAATTAATTAGTCAAGAGGTTTTGTTGTATCAGAACTATTTTGCAATAGGATAATGATTTGATATATGTAATAAATGGTTGAAACCATTAGACAATTAGGTTTATTGATCAACTCAAGGAGCAATGTATAAGTATTTAGACATTTGATGTAGCAAGGGTTGGAACCTATGATTTTTTGGAGATTTTGTGTATTCATAGTATTCCTTTAATGAAATTGCAGAGCCGAAAGTAGGCATTTTCTCATATATTATTGTGTCATTCCATGTTACAGTATGTGCTTTCCTTTCCTATGTGAATGTTTTTCTAGTTTATCTTGTCATTATGTTTTCCTTCATGTCTGAAATGAGAGTATGATAGTTTAGAATTCCTGTTTACTATTCTCTAGCTGTTCTTTTCAGATATCCACCAAGCCTTTCGTCTAAAATTGATACAAAATTCATTTTTGCAATACTTTGTGTTAATGGTCTGTTCATGTTCTTCCTTTTTCACCAGACAATCAATTTTTTACTGTGACTGAGTAGCTACCTTGCCTCTATTTGATATTTCCATGCAGAAGTTTTGTCTATCTATATTCATATCTTGAATCCATAGCCCAAAGGTTATGTGTTTAGTTTCAACCAATCTTCCTAATTACAAACAATTTCACTTTAAAAGAGAAAAAGCCAGTTTTCTCTTTTAAAGTGGTTTTTGTTACCTAGGAATAGCCTTTACAACCTTTGGTAATTTTCCAGTGCTAAAAAATTGGCACCATTTCCAGGGAATGAAGTTCACATCAGCCCTGGGAAGAACAACAAGGATTGCAAAGTTTTAGAAAAGAAATTTCAATGGGAAAGAAAAAGTTTCCATTGTCAAAGAAGGTTGTACATTTTCCCTGGCGACTTCTCATTTATTTTGAACAGTTTTACATAAATACATCTTGGCTTTCAGGAGAGAAACTACAAGAGGTAACCCTAATACCCAAAATTTTCAAAGTGTGGAAAATCCAGAAAGATTACTTAAACATAAAAATAAAGAAAAAATAAATAGTTCTGAGTTTGGTGCATCATCATCTCAATATTTTCACAATATACAAGAATATGAATGGGAAAATGGTGTTGAGAGACTTCTGTTAAAATCAAAATCTGAATCTAACCTAAATAAAGTTGAAATTAACCCTAGTAGGCTAGAATCATATCTTATTGATTCTTTGTGGCAAAACCTTCAAACTCCAATAAAAACTCAAGAGACTAATTCTATTGTCCAAAGCTCTCAGTTTCATACTTCCCAATTCATTCAGAAACCTCCAGGTTTTTCAATCTTCACCATTTTTCCCAGATCCACCTAGACCATTGGTTGCAACCAGGTTTTCTCCACTAGCCTTACTTGCCGTGTTGCATGACCTTCCCTTAAATTATGCCCAAAGGATTTCATTGTATGATGGAGAAGGGAATGTTACTGTGAAATATCATGTTGGAAAATTTGATGATTTTATAGATTTGGAAGAGGTCGATAATGAGGATGTCAAGATGAGGTTGTTTGCATAGAGTTTGTCTGGGGAAGCTAAAAAGTGGTATAAATATTTACCTAATAAGACTATTCAAAACTTTGATGCCTTTCAACTTCCTTCTTGGAGAGATGGGACGATAAGAAGAGTCCATTACAAGTCTTGTCTCAGTACAATAATCTTAAAAAGGGAGGCTTTGAGTTAGTCCATGATTTTTCTAGTAGGTTCATGAGAGTCTATAATTCAATACCTGCTAATATTAAGCCTTCACTTGGTGCTGCTAAACTTCATTATGCTGAAGTTTTTGATAATGATTTTGCATTATTGTTGAGAGAAATAAAATCATCCACTCTTCCTGCTATGTTTATAGATTCCTTAGAAGTAGAAGCCAATATGATGGCATGCGGGAAGATAAAACAAAGGGTAGATGTTGATACGGGGAAAGGTAGAGAAGAAATTCAATCCACCTCTGCTGCTTCTTCATCTAGTGATATCAAATTTGAAATGATGCTGAAAACAATGGAAAAATTAATGGATAGGATGACTATGGATACTAGGCTAGTGAATCGAGAGCAGAATGAACCCTAGATCAGAAATCCTAACTTTAGAAGGCCTATTCCTCCTCCACTGCCACATAATAGACCTAGAGACATGAGGAATCCAAGAAACTAAGAATATCAATAGATAAGACCACCTTTCCCTAAAAAATATGTTGTTGATGAGGATGGTGCAGAGTCTATTGAAGACCATATTCATCATTTTGGTGATTTAGATTCTGAAATCTATCTGACTAAGGAGGAACAAAATATGCTTGCACAGGTGGATGATGATAAATATTTTGAGGAGGAGTTGGGACAGTATCAGAAAGGGTAAATGCATGCTATAGATGATGTACATAGAAAGATCAAATTGAGAAGTAGAGATGTAATTATAAATAAATGAAGGTTAAATCCAAATCAGCCTTCTAGTAGTCAGATGAATATAGAAAAAATAAATGAAAAACAAAAGGAGCCTGTTGTACATAAAGATATTGGAAATAAAATTGAGAAAAACAAAAGAATTAAAACAAACAACACCCATGGATGTAGATAAAAGTTCTTCCATATTTAATATACAAAGTGAACTTGCTAAGTTGAAGATTTCAATTCCTTTTAATGAACTGCTCATAAATCAGGAGTATAGGAACACACTGACAAAAATGATTAGAAATCAGGTAGAGACTCAACCAGATATTTTGGAAGTGACAGATGACAATCCCACCATTATTTTAGGGTCTAAGATTGATAATATGGATGCTGAGAAAGTACCACTTTTTTATATGAGCTTAAATGTGCATGACATCGTGTTACATAATGATATGTTAGATTCAGGTGCTTCACATAATTTGATGCCTAAAGGAGTGGTAGACAGTTTGGGATTAGAAATTACAAGGGATTACAAAGATTTGTATTCTTTTGATTCAAAAAGGGTGAAATGTCTGGGTTTGATAAAAGATATGGTATTATCCTTGAATAAATTACCATCTAAAGTTGTGGTCATGGATGTTATTGTGGCTGATATCCCTCCAAAATTTGGTGTTTTGTTATCAAGATCTTGGACTTCAAAGTTAAAAGGAAGTTTGCAAATGGATATGTCCTATGCTACGATTCCTGTTCTTGATGAAAATAAGAGACTGTACAATGAAAAGAGATCACGTTATGTTGTTATCAATATAGATCAACTAGAAATTCATCATATTTATGTTGTTGATACAGATTTAGGGTCATCTATTTTTTTCAATGATGTTTCTCCTTGTTCTTCAAAAGTTGTTGTACCAAGTGTTAACCCAAAAAATCCCCCACTCAGCTCTCAATGGCCTACACCACCCAAGGACACCATCTCACGACCCTCATATCCCTCCATTAGACCCCCACACCCTCAAAATAGCTTAAGAATGAAGAAAAGGGCTTAAAAACCACAAAAAGGAGACCAAAATAGTCTCCTAGGAGCTAAAGCCCTCAAAAAGGAGCTAAAACCATAAAAGGAGCTAAAGTTAGGGCGGAAGGGACTAAAATCCCAAAAAAGGGGCTAAATCCCTGACCAAGGGCTTAAAACCCTAAAACCCCTTGAAAAAGCTATAAAAGGAGGGTGGGGGGTCACTCTCAAAACACTTCTCCCTTGCATACTGTTATGCTGCCCGTGGATGCCTTGAGACCTTTGCCTTTCAAGCCGCCCACACTCCCTCTCCTCCATTTCCATTGAGCCATTTCTCCCCATCCAAGAGAGGTGCTTCCACAAGCTAGGACATGGTGGCCCATTTCCACCCAAAGAGAAGGTATAACCATGTTTCATGTTTTGTTTCTTTGCTTATTAGTTTTCTTTGCTTTCTAACCCTTGTTTCATTTGCAGGTTTATGTTTAACATTGTTTTGCAGGTATTTCAGTTCATTGTAGCTTAATCTTTGTTTGCAGGTCTTTGGAGGAGGAACCCTAACTTGTGTTTACAGAGGGGTTCACCATTGTTTCCATCTTTGCTTTGTTTTCCTTACTATCTTTTACATTTCATTTTTATTTTCAACATTTACCACTAGCAGGAACCTACCCTTCTGTCCTATATATAGAAGGAATCCATTCCTTCTCCTTGTAGTAAGGAGAAATCCCTACTACAGAACTAGCGACCATACCAGGTCGATCCCATAAGATCCCTGGGCCAAATTTTTAAAATTTTTAGTTTTTCAAGTTTTGCCCTAGTTTTTCAAATTTCATGTTAAATTCACTTTAATCCAGTTTATTTTCAGTTATCGGTACTGCCGAAGCCTCTACTAGGAAAAACCGAGTCAATTTGGCCACAGTACAAGTTACTATCGGCTAGATCTAACTCTGGATCACGAAAAACCCCAAATCCGGGGCAGGTCGCTCTTATTAGGCCTGAAAGTGAGGTGAGGGCATAATTAATGGCCAAACAGGTGCGCCAAGGGCACACTTAATCCCTCGATAAGTGTGACTCCACTCAGAAAACACAGACTATGACTGTTTGTGAATTCTGTCGACCCCCTCACGTGTTTCTGAAAATATCTTGCTGCCCCCTCACAAGATTTGATCAGAAATGTGCGGCCTGTCAAACAGAACTTCAATTTCAGTTTAATAGAGGTTAAATTTCAATTTTATAGGGCTGTCAGTGCGGCTCAGTCGCCTCTGTCTAGCACACCAGTTCAATTTCAGTTTCTGTTTCTGTTTTCTGCAATTTCTTTCACAAACAATCTGTAAATTCCAACTAAATGTTAATGGCTTCATCAAATGAATGTAGCTTAACTAAAATCAACCTAAAACTAACTGTCTTGCTTACCCTTCCTCCTATGCTGAGTCATCACCCTCCGGGGTATTCTGGGATACGATGATGGGCAAGCTCATATATATCTAGGCCCTTCATTGAACATTCTTCCAAACCACTAAAACCGGATGAACTGGAAGGTAGAGGGGGTAGAGAAGGAGGGATTCTCACAGTGCTAAGCGTCCTCCCTGTTGACCAACCTTGCATTCGGCAGGTGACTTGAGGATCTGCCGATGGGCTTAGTCCCATTGTGTTGAGATCCCAATACCTTCTCTTGGTTGAAGAGGAATATCAGTGTGAGGTAGTCATCTAGTTAGGCCATACACATTCAGGGTTAAAAATTGTATTTGTTCACAATTTCTGATTATTTAATGCTTGCATACACAACCACAATATGATGAATTCATAAACTATTTTTAGCTACCAGACACCAAAAAGAAAAACAAACAAATACACCATGCCAACTAATTAACCCAACTCAATTCATGACACTAAGAGAGCCTTAAAATTTACCAATTTACACTAAGTACAAACAAATCTGTAGTCTTTGAGGACATAAGTCCCTGACTACTTCAACTATGGGAAGTACTTGGGCTCTTCCCAAAAAATCATTGTGAGGAGTACCACAGGAAACCCAAAGTAGTTGGCCGCTGAGAGGAATTTCCAAGCAAAAAAGGCAACGAACCTTTCTGATTGAGTAGAAACACCTGTGAGGAAAAATCCAAGTGTTGTCTTCTGGCAGTCTTGGTGGCCGAGTGACCACCTACAGCCAATAGGAAGCCATTGAAACTGGGGTCCAAAGATCATTCCCACCAGTTTCATACATAAAATCTAACACAATTGATCCTCCACGCTCTTCCTCACGCCTAAGAGGTGAAACCCACCATTCGAAACACTCAACCGACACCGTCGAAACTGTTCTCAGTGATCTCCCACACCATCAAAAGGCCACACAGCCTTTGATTCTGATTCAAACCAATATCAGTCTGAACCAAACCTCCATACTGCACCATCAAGCCCCATGGCTGGTGCAAATCCGGATCCATTTTCCGCCATACCCATAGTAAGTGGACCCATGTCCACATCAAAACCTGTCACCCACAACCTAGCAAGTGGCCCAAGCATAGTCATGCAAACTGTCATTAGTCAGCTACCACCACCTATAGTGACCAACCAAGTTGGCCCACTTGTAGCACACGGGGGCAGTGGCCTTTCCACACACACTTCCCCTCCTGCCACATAGGGGGGCAGTGGACCGTCCACTTACATTGCCCCTATTGTCATACATGGGGGCAATGTCCCCGCCACTCATACTGTCCCCCCCACAACACTTGGGGTCATTGGCCCATCCGCAATGGTGCCACCGCAAGTACCCTCAGTTGTGCAGACGCATTATGCACCTACAAAACCCACCACCATCACAGCCCCATCCCACATCAACTTGGGGTCAAATCTTCCTTTCATGGCTCATCTTAACTTACCTGATTTGGCTCGATTAACAAATGACCCCATTCGCCATTAATATTTTTGGCCTCCAATGCCAACTAAGCTGCCATCAGACATCCCCAAGTTTGAAGGAAAGGTAGGGGAATGTCCCCAAAACCACATTTTGACATTCCATCTATGGTGCTCATCCAACAGCATCGTAGACGATTTCATCAGGCTGAGGCTATTCCAACGCACCCTTACAGGTGTTGCGGCCAAATGGTACATTGAGTTTCCACAAGCCAAGTACCTGGACTTCAACTCCCTAGCCTTCATGTTCTTACAGTATTTCCAACTCCCCGTCAAATACGATGAGGGGGTGGAGATCCTGTTATCCTATCGCCAAAGCACTGCGGCACATATAACCGACCATATCCATGAGTGGCAGCAACGTCACAGCCTATGGAAAATCCAACTTGATGACAAGATCTTCTTGGATTGGTTCCTTAAGACCTTGCTCCCGCCCATAGAAAAGGACGTCGCATACGAATGTCCCCAATCCGAATAAGAGGCCATACTGAAAAATCAACAGTTTGACCTTATCTATGCTCAGTTTGGATACCTGTACACCATCATTCTAGATGCTCCCCGTCTGAGTACCTCATACTGTGATGCACCGGGGCATCCCATGCTGCAGATGGCATCATAGGATCGGTCTCCCAATAGCCATAGCAGCGACTGACACCACCTTCCATTACACCACAACCAAGAAACAATGCTAGTGTTTCTTACCAAAACCAAGCTTCAGACTATGCAAGAATGATGTCCCAGTCTAGAGCAACAACTTCCTATGCACAACCTGCCCCACCACAGTAGACTCAGGCCATGGCTTGGCCAATACAACAGTATGTGGGGAAAATGCTCACATTTGTGACACTGCCACCTCCACAAATATACTATGCACTGCCAGTGCAAACAGTTCAAGCCCCCGCCCCACTCCACCCGCTCCGTTGGGACAAGTGTTCGCACAGCAAAACCATCCCAACCAACCTGCCCCCAACAATCAACAAGGGAAAGCTATAAATAACCGGCCCCGTAACCAAGGAAATAACCAACCACAGGGAGGTGGTCAACAACCGAACCCTCCCAACAATCTCGCAGCAAACCAGCCAGCCCAAAACCCCCCACGACAAAATGCACCAAGACGCAACGCCCTGTTGTGCACAAACCAACCGTGCACACTCTATGATGTTTATGGGCACTACACATTCGAGTGTCCCCTTATGGGTCAAGCTAAGAAGGCCATTCAAAATGAGGCCCAACAAGCCACCAACACTGCAAATCAAGCCTAACCCAACCCAGCACTACAAGGACCTCCCCCCATGGTGCTTCAAAATCCACTGCCAGTCCAAGGATTGGTGGCAACTGCCCCCCTTCCCCAAGCCAATCCCAACGCTCCGGGGGCACCTCCCGTGGCCAAAACAGGTGTTCACCACCTACTAGCCCTGACGACTGAAGAGGTTAACTTACAAACTAGAAAAAATCAGTACGGATCCAACACCAAACCTACTGACTCATCAGCAGCATCCATGTCTAAGACAGTCAGCCTACCTCTTTAGTTACCCCCATTTCTATGCCCCCCCATACGTAGAGTTGCCAATAATGCCACAGCTAGAGCTGCATTCAGCTATAGCATTGTGGATTATTTGTCCCAAATGCCAACCGCCATGTCCACTCTTGAGGTACTTAAAATGTGCCCAACACAGCAGAAATTCTTACTAGCCGCCCTTAGGGAAATAGACCCCTCCAACTCCAAGTTGATCACATTCGACACAGAGAACAGGGAACTGCTCATGCCCTCAACCATTGCCTTCCAAATCCCAGTGTCCATGTGGAATTTGGTTGTGCATCGATGCATAGTGGATGAGGGGGCATCCATGTGAGTTATGTCTACCTTGGTTTGGCAGAAACTTGGATCACCAATTTTGCAACCGTCCTCCACAACTCTGCGGGATTATGATGGCTATCCTACCAAATCCCAAGGAATCCTCCCCCACGTCCCCATCACATTAGCTAGGAAGACAGTGTTGATCGATATAGAGGTCGTCAACGCTCAATTGGACTATAACCTTCTCCTCAGGAGAAGTTATATGTATGCGATGCGAGCTGTCGCGTCAACTGTCTTCCGTCTCATGATGTTCCCCCACGAAGGGAATATTGTGATGGTTGACCAGCTCACTTACCATGATCCGTAAGGGTTAACAAAACCTGCCAACATTATCCCTACCATCACCACCATTGAGCCACAAGGGGCGACCACACACGCTAATGTCGTCCCTGCAATCAACACTATGGTTGAAAACACACCAACCTCCCCACTGGTGAATGTGGGCCCTGGGTTGTTTACCGATACCACCATGACAACTCCTTTCCTGTTAGTGTCACCACCACCAACACAGAATGAAACTACGGACTTGTGCATGGTCTCATCGAGCACCGCTGCACCCAAACAACAACCGCAGCTACAGCCCCAACCACAACCACAATATCATTCACAGCCGCAACATCACTCACAGCAGTAACATTACGTGTAGCCGCAACCACAACCACATCCCCACATGCAACCAGCAGGGAGTTATTTGGGCTCATCTCCAGTCCATACAATTCCCTTCCTCTTTCCCCCACTTGGTGTCATGAGAAAACTGGTAATGGCCACCTTAATCCTACCCAACTTTACATTGGAAATTTCGGTGTGGTATATTGATCCACCATCTCAACCAGCAATGCCCCAGGTTGTTTTAACCATGATGCAACCTATCGTGGTCAAATCTCACCCTCCACCCAGTCCACACAAGCCAACCTCTGCACCCGCACTTGCACTGCCCCAACCCAAAAGGGATAGGGCCAAGAATGCAAAAGCCACTGCAGAGCCACAACAAGTCCCACCTTGCACCGTCTGCGAACAACAGGGCCATCCAACTCAGAACTGCCCTAAAATACCAATGATATATGCACATTTTGATGCCATGGATACAAACGAAAACATCCCCATGGTTGAACTTCCAAGCGCGCCAGTAGCAAGAAACAAGGCATTGAGAACAAACCATACTTGCACCCTCTGTGGTTTGTATGTACATTACTCTCACCCATTCCAAGACTTACCTAAATTTAAAATGGCTCTAGCTGACCTCCATCAACATTCCCTTGAGTCTGAGATCACCTTGATCGAAGAAGTTCACCCCCCAACGCCTTCTTTAGACACTATGTCCATTTACATGATGTCAAGTTCAACTGACCCGCTCGTCTCCACCATCATCGACGGTCCATTAGACCTGTCTCTTCCATCATTTCCCCAGCCACATCCGCAACCTCAATTGTAACCTCAACCTCAATTACTAGGGAAACAGTGGGGTTCATTCCTGATCAACATGATCCTTTCCCTTTTTCTTTTCCTTTTCCTTTTCCCACCATCTAGGATCATGAGTAAGTCTGTCCTTGCAACCCGCAATCTACAGGATTTCACACTAGGAGATCTTGTGTGGTACCTTGAACCACCTACCATACCTCTGAGGCCCCAAAATGTGTTGACTTATGTCCATCCAATTGAGGTGATGTTGCACCTACCTCAAGGTCCATCAAAGACTCCTCTTGTCTTCAGGCCTTCCCCTCTTCCTCCAATAGAGACTGGGGGAAAGGAAACCAAAGCCACAACCAATACCATTTTCAGGATATTTAGCACCAGTTTCCCTTTCCCCTCGTTAGCTATGGAAGATCCACCTAATCTATCCCAGCACCACTTATGTGACGACAAAGATATATGTAAGACCGACTTCAATTTTACCCCATTCCCTTTAAACCATAGTGTGGAATCGGTTCTTCCCATAAAACACCATATTTCGTCCTCCCCCCTTGCCAATGACCTTTGTCTCAGCAAAGGGGCATACCTCTTCACTGACTCAGATGGTTGACTCTTGAAGAAACCGCACAACAGGCTCCACCTCAAGAGAATCTATGCCTGATATAACCACTATGAGTCCCTTATAGCATAGTTTTTTTTCCCTTTGTTGTTTTGCAATGTTTTTACCACAAATCAAATACCTCCATTCGGGGGCAGCACCATCAGCTACTAAATCGGAGTCACCCGAAAGATGTTCGAGACACCCCTCACACCTCTGGGCTCACATTTTTATCTCCTTATGAGACCATCGTATCATGTTAAATAAATCAATTTCGGGACCATTTCCCACAAGTCACCTTGATTTACGAGACATGACATGATGATGCAAGTGTCTACAGACCTGTAATTGTATCACACTTCCTGACCGCAACTCATGCGAGTTTTCAAGCCACCGCCCGTTAAGAAATGTAATTTTACTTTTATTTTTGTATTTATAGTTGTCTTTTCCATTTACCACACCTTACATGGACCTTTGGACCACTGTCCACAAAACGATTTCTTTTTGCATATATTTGGCATATAAGTGTCCCCAAACTTGCACTCACATCGCATGTAGTCAAGTTCATCCATCGCAACTCACACACACGCTCTCCTGACCTCTCTCCGAGAGCCACCTTGGTTTGCGTGTCTTTGGCGCGTTGACTTGCAGGCCTCTGCTGTGATCTATCCCATGCACGTATTGGTATCTTTGAGAGCCTTCTACTCCATCCACACTACGCAGATGACCTTTGGACCTATGTCCACCATCCTGACATCGGGCACCGCATGTGCCACCGCAATCAGTTGACCGTATCGGAGTTATGTTTAAGCTCTTTTCTGACTCCTTAAAACAATGAAAAGATTACCGAGCAATGTTGTTTCCTTTCCCACTCGCTAAAGTATAGGAAAGGGTGTCTACATCATCTCATTTACTTCCTTTTGTGGACCATGTAGACCATCAATTGAAAAGGACATCCTTGGCACACTCAATCCAAGACCGTTCCCCTCTGCATACTTTTATGCTTTCATTGGCAGAGGGGCCGCACTTTACGAAAAATCTCACCACAGGTTGTCGTTAAGCTCTTTTCCAGCCTTCTCATCAAGAAAATATTGCCGAGAAAACTTGGTTTCATTCATGCTCATAAAAGTATTTGAATGACCGTCTAGTCAGTATAAGCTTAACCTTTTCTAGCCTGATTGGACTACCAACGGTAAAGAAGTCTCTCATCCCCTACAGGATGGGGGAGCTCTCCTATGTATACTTTTATCCTTTTTCAGGAACAAGAGACTACCAATGAAAAAGATCCCCCACTGGAGTCTTCTTCGTGCTTTCAGACTCTCTAAAATTGAAAGCACCATCGAGCATTTACCATCTCAGGCTCGCTAAAAATCCACGATATTGTACCATAACGGTGTCCCTAAACACCACCCCACAACAAACAGTTTGGTAGCATTCCCACATCGGGTCACCTTTTTTCAGAGTACTCTGCAATGTGTCTTCCTTGGATCCCATCAATATCAAAAGTGTCCACCTCCTCCAAGTATTTCCCATCTGCAGTGACATTCTCGGTATTACACCTATGATCCCATTCCCATGAGTCAGTTTCATTTGCTGCCCGGTCCATCCTGCCGACATACTCTGAACAAATGAATTTTGAGTCTACCACACTCCCCTGCCCCTATTCAATTCTTTCCCTCCCCTCCCCCACCCCCCCATTCAGTGGGTCAGTTCGCAGATTGTCTCACACCTTTCGATTATTTCCCTCACGCTCCTGGTCAAGGAAACATCATTGCCTTGACTAGGGGCAGGTCTCCCTCTGTCGACGCCAACACACATATTCCAAAGGATAGACCCAAAGGTTTTTGTACCTTAGTTTCATTAACATCATTGATGAGTTCCTTGGACCACATGAGAGGAGTCCTTAGTGCCTCTCGGGATGGTCTTTTCTCACGTGCTCGACTCCAACTACACCATCGTACTGTTGAGATTCGTACAGGGTTTTGGTCCACATAGTATTTGGTCGAGGACCCCGGATGTCACCTGACTCTAACACATTGATGACACTACTCGAGGGACCTAAACAGGTTCATGTCCCTTGTGATTTCTGGGTTGCGTTGGAGACAGTGATCAGAAGCCCCATCGGTGCTTCGATATACCTTTATGATTGATGCCAGATACTTATACCATAGAGACTCTGACTCTCAATCAGCGAGTCCATATAGCTATGTACCATTCCAGATCCAACAGACCATCAGTCATGAAGATATAGCATTCCATGAGAATTCCATGGGTCCAATGTACCAGATCAACATTGTATTCATCCTCACATGGAGGCAACCATTATTGTAACAACAGTTGTATATGATTGGCTCTTGTATTTTAGAGCATAGATCAAATTATTCTTTTGGCATTGTCACAAGCATGAGAATGTCCGCCTCATCCATATACATGTCACACATTATTTGCATCTCACCCATTGATGGGAACCATATTAATACAAGAACCAAAAGCCACCATGCCCCAGCCCCGGAAGCACCACCTCTACACATCAAATCTTATGATGTCCGTTGGCCATAGGTTGAGCTCCTGCCCTCACACATCAGGGGGCTATCTGTTAACCCAAAAAATCCCCCACTTAGCTCTCAATGGCCTACACCACCCAAGGACACCATCTCATGACCCTCATATCCCTCCATTAGACCCCCACACTCTAAAAAATAGCTTAAGGATGAAGAAAAGGGCTTAAACCCCCCCAAAAAGAGCCCAAAATAGTCTCTTAGGAGCTAAATCCCTCAAAAAGGGGCTAAAACCCTACAAGGAGCTAAATTTAGGGTGAAAGGGGCTAAAATCCCCAAAAAGGGGCTAAATCCCTAACCAAGGGCTTAAAACCCTAAAACCCCATGAAAAAGCTATAAAAGGAGGGTGGGGGGTCACTCTCAAAACACTTCTCCCTTGCATACTATTATGCTGCCTGTGGATGCCTTGAGACCTTTTCCTCCCAAGCCACCCACACTCCCTCTCCTCCATTTCCATTGAGCCATTTCTTCCCATCCAAGAGAGGTGCTTCCACAAGCTAGGGCATGGTGGCCCATTTCCACCCAAAGAGAAGGTATAACCATGTTTCATGTTTTGTTTCTTTGCTTTCTAACCCTTGTTTCATTTGTAGGTTTATGTTTAACATTTTTTTGCAGGTACTTTAGTTCATTGTAGCTTAATCTTTGTTTGCAGGTCTTTGGAGGCAGAACCCTAACTTGTGCTTGCAGAGGGGTTCACCATTGTTTCCATCTTTGATATGTTTTCCTTACTGTCTTTTACATTTCGTTTTTATTTTCAACATTTACCACTAGCAAGAACCTACCCTTCTGTCCTATATACAGAAGGGAGCCATTCTTTCCCCTGTAGTAAGGAGAAATCCCTGCTACAGAACTGGCGACCATACCAGGTCGATCCCACAGAATCCCTGGGCCAATTTTTTAAAATTTTAAGTTTTTCAAGTTTTTCCCTAGTTTTTTAAATTTCATGTTAAATTCGCTTTAAATGTAGTTTATTTTCAGTTATCAGTACTGGAAAATACTCTGCTAGGAAAAACCGAGTCAATTTATCCATGGTGCAAGTTAGTGTCAGCCATATCTGACTCTAGATCACAAAAAACCCCAAATCCGGCGCAGGTCGCTCTTATCAGGCCTGAAAGTGAGGTGAGGGCACACTTAATGGTCAAACAGGCATGCCCAGGGCACACTTAATCCCCCGATAAGTGTGACTTCACTCAGAAAACACAGACCGCGACTGTCTGTGAATTTTGTGCGACCCCCTCGCCTGTTTCTGAAAAAATCTTGCGGCCCCCTCGCCAGATTTGATCAGAAATGTGCGGCCTGTCAAACAGAACTTCAATTTCAGTTTAATAGAGGTTAAATTTCAATTTTATAGGACTGTCAGTGCGGCTCAGCTTCCTCTGTCCAGCACACTAGTTCAATTTCAGTTTTAGTTTCTATTTTCTGCAATTTCTTTCACAAACAATGTGTAAATTCCAACTAAATTTTAATGGCTTCATCAAATGAATGTAGCTTAACTAAAATCACCCTAAAACTAACTGTGTTTCTTACCCTTCCTCCTCTACCGAGTCATCACCCTCCGGGGTATTCTGGGATATGACGAAGGGCAATCTCATATAGATCTAGGCCCTTCATTGAACATTCTTCCAAACCACTAAAACCGGATGACCTGGAAGGTATAGGGGGTTGTTATCCACCGAAATGGCACTTCTCCGTCCAAGTGCCGACATTTCCTATGTTGGCACACAAAAGGACATTTATGGATTGAAGGTTGCCTAAAACACTATAGATGGGCATGTTATGAAATACATTTATTATCCATCTAGCTTGCCATTTTTACCTTTGAATATGTCAATTGCTGTACGTGCCTTTGCCTATATACAACCCGCGTACATACGCGACTTTTCTTATAGCATGTCGCGTATTGTACGTGCTTATTTGTAATTGCAACCCGCGTACATATTTGTACGCGGGCTTCCCTTAGAGCAAATCGTGTGTCATACGCGGGTTTCCAGTATCAATACCCGCATATGATTTCCTTTGACATTAAAAATAATAAATTGTGATTATTTGAGATTTGTTAAGCCCTTAACTATAACCACCTTAACTGTCTCAACCTCCTCAACCCTTGAAACTGCCTTATTTCACTAAGTATAAATAAAGGCCTTGGGGAGGGTATTGATCAATCATACTTGGAGAGCAAAGTTATGCTGGTGGTGTCTATTCAGAAGTCTTTGGAGCAGTGGAACTCATAATTCTTTGGTTGCAGAGGAGTCCTTGTCTCAGGCGTTGGGTTGTAATCTGAACTCATTCACTACTGTTAATAAAGAGAATCCTTCTTCCAAATGTGTTTTGAATGTCTTTCATGTATCATGGTTTGATGAATATTTATGATTAAGCACTCTATATATTATTTATCTAACCTGTCCTATATACATGTATAAGCTTGCACTTGGGGGATTTGCTCTTTACAGGTGAAGGAGAAACATCCCTAAAAGTTTTGGAGGAGAAGCAGAGCGAAAGAGGACAAAGCTAGGATCAACCGTCGTGAATCGGGTGAGTTTATCCTATCTTCTTGTTTCCTTTCTGTACTCTAAAGTTGATTGCCTGCAAGTTTTAAGAGTATGTTGGTAACCCAGACCTTCGGTTATAAGATGTTTATTCCTGTACAACAGAACTGGCAACTCCGCTAGGGAGCCCATATTGCTATAGGTTATTTCTATCACCCTTGACTAGTCTTTGCCTTTGAGTTTGTGTGTGGTATTTTATCCCGGTTCATGTTTTTTTGAGAAAATTTTGTACCTGTATGCGGGTTGCACTCATACATAGTCACGTACAGAGGCCTACATACACAGGTTTCTCTCTTGGACAGTCGCGTATAGTACGCGAGTTGCCCTGATACACAGTCACGTACAAGCCTGGATATAGGGATTTTTGGGCTAGGGTTTTCTTGTCCCTATCCTTTTGTGATTCATGTTTTTTAGTTGGCACTCTTTATAAATACTGTACAGTCAGTCTGATGACTTTGGTGGCCACACCTTGTGCTTTCTTGTAAAGCCCTTGGGTTTCTTTTGTTTGGATTGTCTTCTATTTGCATTTTGAAGTAGGTTGGCCTGTTTGGGTATAGGTTGAAGTGTTTTGTCTGAATCATTGATCAGGGTTTTGGGCAATGTTTTTCCAGTCTATCTTTTGATAGTGGTTGATTTGTCACTTACCTTCGTGAGTTTGCACTGATTTCTTGTCATTGTACCCACCCAAGCTAGGGTTTCCAGTCTTCCCTTGTTGGTTGATTCTTGCTTTTAGTGACCTGTTTACTTCAGTTTGCATATTTTATACAGTTGATTTTATCCAAGTATACTCAAGTTTTAGTGCATTTTAGGTGCATAGTAGTGTTTGAGCATTTTTAAAAAGTGAAAAGAAAAAAAATTTCAAGCTTTTGCATTTTCTTTTGCATAAGTAGTTTTCATTTCAATTTTAAAATATAATCTCAAAAAATACAAAAACATAGTCTTAGTTTCTCTAAAATCGGATGACTTGGAAGGTAGAGGGGGTAGAGAAGGAGGGATTCTCATAGCGCTAAGCGTCCTCCCTGTTGACCAACCTTGCATCTGGGAGGTGACCTAAGGATCTACGGATGGGATTAGTCCCATTGTGTTGAGAACCCAGCACCTTCTCTTGGTTTAAGAGGAATATCAGTGTGAGGTAGTCATCTAGTTAGGGCATACACATTCAGGGTTAAAACTGTATTTGTTCACAATTTCTGATTATTTAATGCTTGCATACACAACCACGATATGATGAATTCATAAACCAGTTGCAGCCACCAAACAATAGTAAGACAAACAAACAAATACACCATACCAACTAATTAACCCAACTCAGTTCATGATGCTGAGAGAGCCTTAAAATTTACCAATTTACACTAAGTACAAACAAATCTACAGTATTTGAGGACATAAGTCCCTGACTACTTCAACTGTGGGAAGTAATTGGGCTCTACCCAGAAACTCATTGTGAGGAGTACCACAGGAACCCCAAAGTAGCTGGCTGCTGAGAGGAATTGCCAAGCGAAATGGGAAATGACCCCTTCCGATAGAGTAGAAACACCTGTGAGGAAAAATCCAAGCGCTGTCTTCTGGCAGTCTTGGTGGCCGAGTGACCACCTACAACCAATAGGAATCCATTGAAACTGGGGTCCAAACATCATTCCCACCAGTTTCATACATAAAATATAACACAATTGATCCTCCATGCTCTTCCTCACGCCTAAGAGGCGAACCACCACCATTCAGAACACTCAACCAACACTGTCAAAACCGTTCTTAGTGATCTCCCACGCCATCAGAAGGCCACACAGCCTCTGATTCTGATTTAGACCCATATCAGTCTGAACCAGACCTCCATACTACACCATCAAGCCCCATGGCTGGTGCAAATACAGATCCATTTTTCGGCATACCCATAGTAAGTGGACCCATGTCCACATCACAAACTGTCACCCACGACTTGGCAAGTGGCCCAAGCATAGTGGATTTCAGAAATTTGAATAAAGTCTCTTTGAAGGACAGTTACCCTTTTCCAAAGATGAACCATATTTTGCAGAAAGTGGTAGGTTCAGATAGAATTTCTACTATGGATGGGTTTTCAGGTTATAATCAAATAAAGGTGTTTCCTAAAGATCAAGAGAAAACTTCTTTCACTACACCATGGGTTACCTTCATGTATGCAAAGATGCCTTTTGGATTAATGAATGCAAGACCCACTTTCCAGCGTGCTATGGACATTGATTTTGAATATGAAACAGACAGGTTCATAGTGATTTACATGGATGATATTACTACATATTCTAGGTTTGATAGGGAGCATATCAAACATTTGAAAAAGGTTTTCCTTAAGTGTAGGAAACATGGCATTTCATTAAATCCAGGGAAGTCAAATCTTGCTCTACAAGAAGGAAAGATTTTGGGCCATATTATTTCCAAAGAAGGTGTAAGGATTGATCCAGACATAGTGAGTGCAACTTTGAAGGTGGAGGAACCAAGAAGTAAGAAAGAAGTATAGTCATTCATTGGGCAGGTAAATTTCTTGAGGAGATTCATTCCTAGATTTGCTGAAATATTGATGGACATAACTAATATGCTAAAAAGGGATCATGAAATCAAATGGACAGTGGAGGCTAAGAAATATTTCAATAATATAAAGAAAGCTATTATAGAAGCCCTTGTGCTGGTAAGTCCAGATTTTGATAAATATTTATTAGTATTTTCATATGCTTCAGAGCATACTATTGTAGTTGTTTTGTTACAAAAGAATGATCAAGGTGAAGATCAACCCATAGCATTTTTTAGTAAGATGTTAAGAGATGGAGAGTTAAAGTATGATATCATGGAAAAACAAGAATATTCTCTAATTAAGGCCCTAAAATATTTTAGGATTTACATTCTTCATTCACGTGTAGTTGCATATGTCCCCAACAGTGTGGTAAAGAGCATACTTACACAACCAGATCCGGAGGGGAGAAGAGCAAAATGGATTGGATAAAATGATGACATATTCCAATTTTGATTCTTTGTAGTTAAATTTTATGTCCGGTCAATCAAATCAGTTGGACACAGCAGTACAAGTGATGCCTGATTTTTCTATTTATCCATGGTATGCTGATATTGTTTATGTGTTGTAGAATTTACAGCCTCCTACAGGGTTAAGTAAAACTAGAGCAAGGTTTGTGAAGCTGAAGGCTGTAAAATTATGTATTTTGAATCAATATCTTTATTGGAAGGATCCAAGTGGAGTACTACTGAATTGTCTTCTGGAGAATGAAGCTCAACAAATAGAAAAATATTTTCATGAGGGAGATTGTGGGGGACATCATTCGTGGAAGGTAACTACAAATAAAATTTTGAGAGCAGGATTTTGTTGGCCTTCACTATTTTCATATGTGTATAAAGAAACCACGAAATGTCATCACTGCCAGGTTTTCAATGGAAAGAGGAAAGTGGTTCCAATTCTTCTTAATCCTATATCAGTGGAAGCACCTTTCCGATAGTGGGGATTGGATTTTATTGGGGAAATAAATCCAAATTCCTCAGGACAACATAAGTGGATTTTAACAACAACTGATTATTTTACCAAATGGATTGAAGCAATACCTACTAGAAGAGATACAAATGCAGTGATAATAGATTTCCTAGAGAATAATATTTTGGAAATATTTGGCTGTCCTAAGAGGATTGTAGCAGATAATGCAACTGTTTTTAAGTCCAAGAAAATAATAAATTTCTATCATAAGTATTAATAAGTTTGAATCATTCTACTGCATATTATACGCAGGGTAATGGACTGGCAGAGTCCTCTACCAAAAGCTTGGTGAGGATAATTAAAAATTTGTTGGAAGAAAATAAAAGAGCTTGGCATACAAAGCTAAAATATGCTTTGTGGGCTGACATAATCAGCACAAAGAGGGCTATTGGAATGTCACCATTCCAATTAGTGTATGGAGCTGAAGTGGTTTTTCCAACATCTTTAGGAGTTCCAGTTATGAAGTTATTGCAGGGACAACAAGATGAACCTAATCATATGGAAAGGAGAATAAACCAAATTATTGAGCTAAATGAGCTAAGGGATAAAACATATGATAAGGTACAGATGCATCAAGATAAAATGAAGAATACCTTTGATAGAAAGGTAAAAGAGGACACTTTCCAGGTTGATGATTTGGTGTTAAAGTGGGATGCTCCACATGAAGACAAAGGAAAGCATGTAAGTTTGATCATTTATGGGTAGGTTCATACATTATTGCAGCACACAGGGGTAATAATGCTTTCATTCTACAGTATCGGGATGGGTCTCAGTATGAAGGAGGTCCAATGAATGGGATATTTCTGAAACATTAATTGGAATAAGGGGAAATAAATTTTTATGTATTATAGTGTAAATATTTATTTACTTTCAGTTAGTACAGATGATGAGCCAGAAGATTTGAAGCCCTCAGAGAAGGCCCTAAGATCGGAAGGGGTAGCCATATTTTTTCATTTTTTGCATTTCTATTAGAAAAATAAAAAAGAAGAGATTTGGATTACCAATGGATTTGTCAACTGGTCTATGGGGTTCTTTACTACCTCGCAGGGAGGATAGAATCCCTAGTGGAGACAGTTGTAAGCACCATGATTGAAAATTGTGGATTATTTGATCGAAGGGTTTGAAAATATGCATATGTGAAAATTTTGGGTGAAAGCGCTCCTTAGGTTAATGGGTGATCTTATTCTTTCATTATGGAATGTTCGATGAAAATAGGGGTTTGATCTACGGTGGTAGATCATTCCGCTGATGAAACATGGGGAAGAAATTGAAGTCATCTCATCGGCGGAATGGAGATAAAAGGGGTTAAATATTGAGGGCAAAGATTTAAAGAACTGCATATCAACGACGGAGAAGCATCCCGAGGATCGGAGATGCAAGGATAAACGAAGTTTTACAATTCATGGAATGGGTTAACAAGTGGAAAAATTGGATGGACAAGATGAGAGTAGAGATAGATCTATGGCTAGGAATAATTCCGCGGATTGAATTAGCGTGGAGAAAGTCTAAAATGAAATATGCAAAAAGTGGTAGGGGCCATGATGATCAACGGTCCCGATAGCGCTCAAACTTTGATCGAAGGATGAGCTGCATTTCATGAATGGAAGTTGCTTGATAAATCAATTATGAAAGGATTTGCGGAATGTATAAATTTTCCACAATTGAATGGTCCTAATGAAGGCAGGTTTTAGATCAAGGGCTAATATTGATTCCACTGAATCGAGTTGTGCAAGATGTTAGTATTGAGTATTGGTGTTGAGATCTCGCGCATGGATGGCTTAGATTTTGAAGAAGAGAAAATTTGTGGTGTATATTACAGGAGGTGCGCCATGCTTATGAAACATAAAAAATTATAAAAGCATCTATGTGGAGTTTCAAAATTTTTTTTTCTAAGCTGTGGGATTGACGATAACCTTGACTGTGTGCAGAGTGTCAGCGTAGACAAAAATCAAAACACTGTGCAAATTGACAAGGTAGGCATCTTGAAACCTTGTGAATACTTCTGAAAATGGATAAAATGGATGAGATAGAAGTGGTAGAAGTGGAAGATAATTAAGAATTAGGGGTTTCTTAAAAGAGAGATGAGAAGAATTTTAAAGCAAGAATGCTGAAATTTCTGATACTATTTTAATGAATGAAACGATTGAGACAACTAAGAATAAGTTGAAAATTCTTAAGGACCAGGGTAGTGATACACATGGTGTTTTTAAATATTTATTTTACTTTTTCTCTATCGACCAGACCCCCAGTTTCCATGAATTTGTCGAGTGGTGTGTGAATAGCTATTCTGAAGCTGAAGGAGTAATTATGAATAAACCTAAGTCTAGGATCCTTTTCCATATTCATGATTCTTTTATACGTAAATCCCTATCTGTCCCATAGGATTTTGTTTAGTTATCTTAGGAATATAAAGAAGAAAATATCATACATTTCTTCCAAGAGTCCATAGCTGAAAGCAAAGAAGCCTTTTTAAAGTCATGTTTGAAACCTGATAGTGATATTATAGGTCTATCTTACCCTATTGACCTGGGTCTGTTTAATAAAAAAACTCAGTCCTGTATAAATTTATGTTATATTTTATCAATTAGACAGTATTATCTGAGGATCTTATCTGATGAAATAACATGCACAATAGTCAATCACAAGAGACAATAGGCATGCTGATTTTCCTTGGGGAAACCATAAAGGAGAAAACCTCACAAATTCCTCAGAGATAGAATGAGCACCAATGGAAGTAGTAAAACCCAAAGATAGAAAGACAATCTCCAACAGTTGTTCTCTCTCTCACTTGAGAGAGCTTCTTCTCTCTCACCTATGTGCTATAGCTGGGTGAGTGTGTGTTACAAATAGAGAGCCTCACTCTGTATTTATACTAGTTTTTGACTTGACAATCGCTTACCAGGGCTGAATTATCTAGGAGAGTCTAATAACTCTAGTGCCCCAATACTGTGGGGAATTTTCCCTCTGATCAACTAGGAGGGTTAACCTCTATGACTTTACATTAATGATTCTCCCGATAGGAACATTGGGGACCAATGAAATAAAATATATAAAATATACAAGTGAATACATTCTAAAGTTACAAATACATCAACACTCCCTATTAACTAGGAAGTTATTCTCTTGACACAATTCATCAACATAAGTCTTCGTCACTGGATCAAATATGGATCATCATCAAAGATTGATCATCACTAGATCATTATCAAAGCTGAATCATCATTGGATCATCATCAAATCTAGATCATCAATGGATGATCACTGGATCATCATCAAAGCTGGATCATCACTGGATCATCACTAGATCATCATCACTGGATCATCATCAAATCTGGATCATCAATTCTTCTCATCATAGGAAGTTCTACAAAGCCAACCCTTTTTGATGTTGGTTGTAGGCCTAGACTCCATGTAGGTCTTCATCAACTACGCTTATATCATCGGCATGGTAGGACACACCTACTACCATCCGAGAAAGGCTAAAGCACTTACATTCACCAATATGGTAAGACACACCTACTACCATATGTGAAAGGCTCCAACACTTACATTCACCAACATGGTAAAACACACCTACCACCATATGTGAAAGGATCTAGCACTTACATTAACCAGCATGGTAGGACAAACCTACTACCATCTGTGAAAGGCTCTAGCACTTACATCCACTGGCATGGTAGGACACACCTACTACCATCCAGGGAAAGGACCCAACACTTACATCCACTGGCATGGTAGGACACACCTACTACCATCCAGGGAAAGGCCCCAACACTTAAATCCACTGGCATGGTAGGACACACCTACTACCATCCAGGGAAAGGCCCCAACACTTACATCCACTGGAATTGTAGAACACACCTACTACCATCCAGGGAAAGGATTTGCACTTACATCCACTAGCATGGTAGGACACACACACTACCATCTGTGGAAAGGCTCTGCACTTACATCCGTCGGCATGGTAGGACACACCTACTACCATCTAGGAAAGGGATTTGTACTTACATTTGTCGGCATGGTAGGAAACACCTACTACCATTCGAGGAAAGGATATGCTCTTACATCCGTAGTCATGGTAGGACACACCTACTACCATATGGGAAAGGCTCATCACTTACATCTTACCATGGGAGGAACTAATCATACCACCATGTCAGAAGGGCACAACACTTATATCTGAACATGGGAGGAACCAATCCTACCACCATGTTAGAAGGGCACAACACTTATATCTTACCATGGGAGGAACCAATCCCACCACCATGTCAAAAGGGCACAACACTTATATCTGACCATGGGAGGAACCAATCCTACCACCATGTCAAAAGGGCTCATGGAACTATCACTTCCTCTTGGAAGGAACCTCAATCTGGAGAACATCAAGCTTCTCCTTGAAGTACTCAAACTTCACTCTGGCTAATGGCTTGGTCAACACATCAGTTATATGTTCATCCATCACAACATACTGGAGCTTCACTGCTCCTCTCTACACCATATCCCTTATATAGTGATATTTGATCTCAATATGCTTCGACTTGTCATGGAACACCAGGTTCTCTGACAAATTCACACAAATTTGGTTGTCACAATATATGCAAGTAGCATCCAAATGGAGATAAAACAAATCAGATAGTAGCTTCCTCAGCCACGCTTCCTCACAACTAGCCAAACAAGCTATGACATACTCTGCCTCGGCTGTACTCAGTGCCATGTAGGACTTCTTCCTACAAAACCAAGAGATCACACCTGATACCATACTGAAGCAACACCATGAAGTGCTCTTCCTATCAATGGCACCGCCTGACCAATCTGAATCAACATAACCCTCCAAGTTAATATTCTAATTCACCTCATACTTGAGTCCATAATAAAATATACCCTTTAGGTACCTCAGAGGTGAACATGTTTCAGATCTGTTAGGAACTAGCTCAATTTGTTCACAGCAAAGCAAATATATGGTCTTGTATTCGTTAGGTACATCAAGGACCCAATCATCTGACGATACATCGTAGCATCAATCGAATCTTATGAAGCATCACTCAATAGCTTCAGGTCCGATGCCATAGGTGTGGTCATGGCCTTGCAGTCCAGCATCCCGAACCTCTTTAGGATATCTACTACATACTTCCCTTGTCCCATAGAGATTCCATCTATATTCTGCCACACCTCCATGCCTAGAAAGTAGTGCATCATACCCAAGTCCTTCATCTTGAACTCAGTAGCAATCTTCCTCTTCGTGTCAACAATTAACCCATCCTCACCTGTTACAAATAGGTCATCTACATAGAGTAGGATATCACTGGCTTCCCTTCCTCAACCTTGTAGTAAAGGTTGGAATCTGATTTACTATTGGTAAAGCCCAAACTATTTAGGAATCTGTCAATTCTACCGTACCATGTCCTGGGTGCCTGTTTCAAACTATACAGGGGTTTCTTCAATTTTCACACATGAGTCTCTCTGTCATGTGTCTCAAAACTGAGTGGATGCTCCACATACACTTCCTCTTCTACTACACCATTCAAGAAGGCAGTCTTGACATCCATCTGGTGTATCTTCCATCTCATTACTGCAGCCAGAGCAAGTACTGATATGATGGAATTGTATCTGGATATAGGTGCAAAAGTCTCTTCATAATCTATCCCTTCTTTCTAGGAAAACATCCCAGACATCATTCTTCATGATCAACTGGTACTCCTCGATCATAACATCCTTCCATTCTTTCTTCTTTTTCACTTCTTCATAGTTGGAAGGTTCTTTATCAATGACGTCGCATAAAAGGGCTACATAATCGGAGTAGGAACTGGTTCTTTTCCTCTCTCTGTGCATTTCTTCTGGATCCCCATATCTTTATGCACCTTAGATAACCTCTTGTACCCATGTAGGTTTCCTCTTGCAAGTATTATTCTCTTGGGGTGGATCTACAAGTTCTTGGGGTTCTTCTATTTCTCTATATTCTTCTTGAGTTGCATCGTTCATAGTTGTATCTTGAATCCTGAGTACTTCTGTTTCTTCAGGGTCTTCAGCTGGTCTCTTTCTAGATTTGTTGTAAGTTGAGTCTTCATCGAATGTTATGTCTCTGCTAATGTCGATCTTCTTGAAACCTGGGAATTATATTCTGTAAGCCTTCGAGCTTTCACTATATCCCACAAATATAACCTTCTTTCCTAAAGGATATAACTTTGTCCTCTTTTCTTTTGGAATGTGTATGTACAATGGACAACCAAATATTCTGAGATGGTTGAATTCTGGTTTCTTGCCGAAAAAGACTTCTTCAGGTGTCTTGTTCTCAAGTACTTTGTGTGGAGTATGGTTCTGTACATACATAGTTGTCTTCGTAGCTTCTTCCCATAGATGCATGGGAAGATCTTGATCATGAAGCATTGCAAAGGTGCCCAATCTTTCATATGCAAACAACATGGAGCTCAGAGTTCTGGCACATGAAATGGTTGTTGCAGCCTTCCCTAATACTAAATCTCGGAGAGCAATTCAGCAGTATGAATCAACAAAGCATAAGATACATCCATGAAGACATCGAGGAGTTCAGCGAAGGATATTTTATAAAAAAAATGTTATTTTTTAAAATTCATTAGTTAAGAAGTTTTGTCATATCAGAACTATTTTGTAATAGGAAAATGCTTTGATATATGTAATAAACGGTTAAAATCGTTAGACAGTTAGGTTTATTGATTAGCTCAAGGTGAAATGTATAGGTATTCATACATTTGATGTAGCAAGGGTTGGAACCCGTGAGTTTTTGGAGACTTTGTGTATTCATAGTATTCCTTTAATAAAATTGTAGAGCCAAAAGTGGGGGTTTTCTAATAGATTCTTGTGTTATTCCATGTTACAGTCTATGCTTTCCTTTCCTATGTGAATGTTTTTCTAGTTTATCTTGTCATTATGTTTTCCTTGATTTCTGAAATGAGGGTATAACATTTTAGAATTCCTATTTACTATGCTCTAGCTATTCTCTTCAAATATCCACCAAGATTTTCTTCTAAAATTGATACAAAATTCATTTTTGCAATGCTCTGTGTTAATGGTCTATTCATGTTCTTCCTTTTTCACCCGACAATCAAATTTTGACTGTGACTGAGTAGCTACCTTGCCTCTGTTTGAAATTTCCATGTAAAAGTTCTGTCTATCTATATTCATATCTTGAATCCATAGCCCAATGGTCATGTGTTTAGTTTCAACTAATATTCCTAATTACAAACAATTTCACTTATGCATATTTGGCCTTGTTAATATTCTATGAGAGATCCCTCTCTGAATAGAAAAAATCTAGTTTTCTCTTTTAAAGTGGTTTTTGCTATTACTTGGGAATAGCCTTTACAACCTTTGGTAATTTTCCAGTGCTAACATATAGTTCTAGTGGTTTAGACAGAGAGTAATGGAGGCAAAGAGAGAGATAAATAGATGATGCATTTAAGGTTAGGGGTTTAAATAGAGAGAGGGGGGTGAGAGAGATAGATATTGTAGGATAGGTGATTAGACAGAGATATTTAGGCTTAGGGGCTTAGAAGGAGATAAATAGAAAGACACAAACTTGGAATTATGTGTTTAGAGAGAGAGAGAGAGAGCTAAGGGTTTAGGGGTATCGATAGATAGATAGAGAGAGATATTGGGGGTTAGGGGTTTAGAGAGAGAGATATTGGGAGTTAGGGGCTTAGAGAGAGAGAGAGTGAGTGATTTGAGGCTATTAGTTTAAGAGAGAGAAAGAAATAAAAACACATAGATTGGGCGTCATGGGTTTAGTGATAGAAATAAAGAGAGGGATTAGGGGTTGGGAGAGAGATTGAGAGAGAGAGAGAGATATGGTTATGGGTTTATATAAAGAGATAAATATTGGGGATTAAGGGTTTAGATATCGAAATAAAGAGAGAGATTAATGGTTAGGGGATTAGAGAGAGATATAATTGAATTTAGGGTTTTAAAGAGAGAGATAGATATATAGGAGGCTAGGGGTTTAGAGGGAGAGGAAGATAGATAATGGGGGATAAGGGTTTAAAGAGATATACTAGTGTTTAGGGATTATAGGTTTAGATGGAGAGAGAGAGAGAGAGAGAGAGAGAGAGAGAGAGAGAGAGAGAGAGAGAGATTTGGGTCTATGGGTTTAAAGCGAGAATTTGATTGAATTTTAAGGGTTTAGAGAGAGAGAAAAGTAGATAGAGAGAGGTTGGAGAGACAGATAACAAGGTATGAGGTTTAGAGAGATACATAAGAAGCGATTGGGATTTAGGTATTTAGTGAGAGAGAAAGAGAGAGAGAGAGAGATTGGGGATTAGGATTTTAGAGAAAGAGAGAGGGAGATTTGTGGCTAGGGGTTTAGAGAGTGGGAGAGTTTGAAGTTTAAAGGTTTAGAGAGAGATATATTAGGGGATAAGGGTTTAGAGAGAAAGAAAGAGAAAGAGAAATATTGGGGATTAATGGTTTACGGAGAGAGAGAGAATGTAGGTTGGATTTTTAGAAAGATTGAGAGAGAGATTGGGGGTTATGGGTTTAGAGAGGGAGAGAGAGAGAAATATTTGGTTCTAGGGATTTAGAAAAAGAGGGAGGGGGAGACTCGAGAGAGAGATAGATACATTGAAGGTTAGGGGTCGAGAGAGAGAGAGAGAGAGAGAGAGAGAGAGAGAGAGAGAGAGAGAGAGAGAGAGAGAGAGAGAGAGATTATAGGTTAGGTGATTAGAGAGAGAAATTTGGGATTAGGGCCTAAACAGAGAGAAATAGAAAAATAGACTGAGAAGTTTGTTTAGAGAGAGAGATGTATGGTTATGTATTTATATATATATATATAGAGAGAGAGAGAGAGAGAGAGAGAGAGCTAATGTGTTAGGGGTTTTGATAGAGAGGGATTAAGAGAGAGAGAGAGAGAGAGAAATATTGTGGCTTAGAGGTTTAGATTGATAGATAGAGAGATATTAGAGGCTAGGGGCTTAGAGAGAGAGAGAGGGGGGGGTTGAAGTTTAAGGGTTTATAAAGAAAGAAAGAGAAAGAGAAAGAGAAATATTGGGGGTTAAGGTTTTAGAGAGAGAAAGGGAATGTAGTTTGGATTTTTATATTTAATGAGATAGAGATTGGGGTTAGGGTTTTAGAGAGAGAGAGAGAGATTTGGTTCTAGGGTTTTAGCCAGAGGGGAAAGAAGAGAAAGTTAGAGAGACAGAAGATACATTGAAGATTAGGGGTTTAAAGAGAGAGGGGAGTTTTGAGAGAGATAGATATTGTAGGTTAGGTGATTAAAGAGAGATTCATGATTAGGGGCTTAGAAGGAGAGAAATAAAAAGACATAGATTAGGAACCATGAGAAGGTATACTTGTTTTTTGCTTTAGTTACATTGTAGTTTTTTCTAACATATATTTGTTTGCAGGTTTATTGCTTAATGTTTTGATTGTAGGTTGTTGCAGGTTTTACTTGCAGCTAGTTCTTTGTCCTCTAATAGTTTGATGCAGGGTTGTGAAGTCTAGACCTAACCTTATGTGCAGGGGTTTTACATTTTGTTTTCTGTCTATTTTATTTCTATTCTTTCATTCTCATAGGAACCATACCCTTCCTTCCTATAGATAGAAGGGAGTCATTCCTACCTATAGCAAGGGAGAAAACCCTACTACAGGTTTGGTGACCATACCAGGTCGATCCCACAAGATCCCTGGGTTTAATTTCTACATGTTAGTTTTATTTTCCCTAGTTTAATTTTTTGCTCAATCTAGTTTAGATCTATCTTTTCTTGCATTTTTAGTTACAGCTGAGCCTCCTTAAGTCCAAGACGAGCCCATTTGGCCACAGTATAGGTTACTGTTGGCTGGAACTGACTTAGACAAAAAAAAATTCCATCTTTCGATCCAGGTCACTCTTATTGGGTTGAAAGGTGCGACCAGGTCACTCATTCATGCTCGAAAGGTGCGATTTCATCCCAGAAAGTAGATTTCTTCTGTTTGCAGGTTCTAAGCAACCTCCTCCCTTGATTTGGGGAAAATTTGGTGACCCCCTCGCCACATTTCCCCTGAAAAGAGCGATCAGTCTCTCAGATCCGGATTTAAAAGTTATTGGGACTGTCAATGCGGCTCAGCTGCCTCTGTCCATCAAATCTATGATTATTTCATTTCAGTATCTATTTATTTCATTGCAGCTTGTGTAAATCACTATTAAAACAAATGGTTAATTGGTTAATGAATCTGTTTAAATCTTGAATAAAAACAATTACTATAAGTTTCAATTCTTAATTTGAGATTAAGTCTTGCCTAGCCCTTCCTCCTTGTTGAGGCCTGGAAAATCGCATGCAACAACAGTAAGGGATTCTCCCCAGTAAATGTTCCCAACTAGCCTGTTATTGTTTGGTATGGGGAATTTGTTCGGTTTGCGGTCCGACTACCATAGGTCAAGTAACAAAAATAAAAAGTTTTACCAGTTGCAGCCCGGTCCACTGTGTATATTTTTGTGTTTTTAGTTTTAAGTATGATATGCAAGTGCTTATCTAAAATGCAGACTGATAGAGAATACAAGGAGCGGTCACAATGTGATGCGTAGGTTCTTACCTTTTGTTTTAAACTCTCTCGCATCTAAATCACACACAACAAGAAATTAAAACTAACTACCTAACCTATCCCTAGGGAGCAAGATTATCATTTATTAATGAGTAATGTATTTTGTACATGCTTTATGAAAAATCACAGATAGCTGATACTTCTTTCAAAACACATGAACATTTAAAGATATTTGAACAACCAGATAGCCAATTGTTTATGAACAACATTCATTACTCATAGTGGAAATTTTCATAAAATAACCAGAGAACATTCATACAAGAATATAGGTTCAAAGAGTTAGAACGATCTCACAGTTAATGGACACAAAGCTGAAAATGAAATAGTTCCTCTTCAACAAATACATAGCACAATATTTGAACATTCCACCAAGCTTTCTCCAACAGGAAAATTGTAATTATCTATTGCAAAAGGAAATAGTTCTTCTTACAATATGTCTTCACAAATCTAACTGGGAAAAAGTCCCTTATTCCCTCTAATTCTCCTATATTTATACAAACAACAAAACCTTTGGGTTTCCCCCCCCGGGTGACCTTTGGGGTTCCCCCAACCGTTTAATCTTATAATTTTGTCCTTTGTGAGTGCTCATGATTCATATAATATGTTAAATTTTGGATTAAGATTTACAAGCACTTTGTAAAAAGGGACTAGCCTGGTAACTGATGAGCCATTTCCAAGCCTGGTCCTCTGCTGCTATCAATTCTGCTTAGTAATCCATTGGTCCTTTTAAAATCCTGTTGTTCTCAGATCTTCACTCCCTTATTTTTTAGCAACACCTCTGCTTCCTACTTTTTCTTTCTTCAGCCAACTCGCTTCCTCTTTTTCCTTCAGCTATGTCTTCTTTGCAGCAGTAATCTGAAGAATCTTCTAAGTCCGCCTGCAGTTAAAACAAAAATTCATCATTAATTCGGACTCCATCTTTTCAACAAACGTAAACCATACTAATAGTAAAACTGATCATCAAAATGAGGCCCTGTACTGTGCTCTCATTGCGAAAACCTTAAAATGATAAGAATATGAAACCTCCGCCACCCACAAGATAGGGTAAAACACACACACAGAACAGGAGGGAAAAACCCTCACTGGTGGGAAAAATCACTAAAGCATCGGCAGGATAGTTTTATTAATATCCGCAACGGCGGGCTTCAGATAGACAACGAGTTCCGTGAGACCATTAAGTCTATTGGCGTCGGAAAGACTAAATACTAAAGCATCAAACGAAAAAAACTCCTCGTCGGCGAACGAAACGACATAAACGTCGGGTGGTTAGTTCACTAAAATTCCGCAACGACGAAAAATATATAGACTATGGATTCCGCAATCAAATGAAAATCGTCGGCGGTTGGAGGTCCTCAGAACTAGCTGATAAAGCGTCAGCAGATAAACCAACTAAGCGGCGGAAAGATAGTTTACTATAAATCCGCAACGGTGGATGTCAAACCAACTACGGGTCTTGGTAATCATAAAACCATCGGCGATCGGAGCGTTCACATGGTGGACATTTAGTTCGCTCGGGAACCGCAAGGACAGAAACCACATAGGATAAGGGTTTCGTATTCAACATAAAACATCGGTGGTCGGAAACCCTATAAGTCGGATAGTTAATGCATTATGGAGCCGCAACGATGGGAGACAAAAGAACTACAGCTTCCGCTTTCAAATGAAAACCGCTGCAATAAGAAGTTTCAATGACTAAACGCCTGTGATGATGAGCTCAATGCAACCTCCATGTCGGTGACACAAGAAACTAGCCCTCCGATCAATACTCAAAAACCCCTCTGATAATGCAAAGCAAGTAAAAATAATAACACCACGGCATCGGAAAAGAAAAAGCTATTCATCTGAAAATTCATCGTTTAGCTTCTGCAATGGATGCTTCGTAGGGAAATATGGCCCCTATGCACTATTTAAATGACCTCCGAACAACCAAACAAAAAATGTTAAGTTCCAAAAGACTTTCGGCTGGGCAGTGATGAAAAAAGTTTGTTTCACCTCCAAAACAGTGGCAAAAACAAGAAATAGACTTCTGATATCAATGAAAGAAATCATTCAGATCAAAGGACAACATTTTCAAATCAAACTTTAAATTCCACAACCCAAAGAAGTTGTAGACACAAGCAATTTTTCGAAAAGCATGAAAATAGTTGACCTCAAAACAATCTAAACTTGTAGCAGAGGGAAAACAAAAACAGAGTTCATGGATCCAAACAATTTTAGGCAAGATAAAAATTAAAAGGAGGGTCCAAAATTTTAAAAAAATTGGGAAAATAGTTGCAGCTACAACACTCCTCTACCCAGTCATCACCCTTCTAGGTATTCTGGGATAAGACGAAGGGTGAAGCTCATATAGTAATAGGCACTTCACTTGTCATTTTTCAAAACCACTAAAAATGGGTGACTTGGAAGGTAGAGGGGGTGGAGACTGATGGGGGTTTCATGGTGTTCATGTCCTCCCTATTTACAGACCTTGCATCTAGAGAGTGACATGAGGATCTACGAATGGGCTTAGTCCCATTGTGTTGAGATCCCAGCACTCTTTCCTGGTTGAAGAGAAATACAAGTGTAAGGAAGTCACCTAGTTAGGTTCATATTCAAATTCAGGTATGGCATGCATTCAAATTTATGTTTACAATTTACTGCTATGTTAAACAATCTATCCACATTATAAGTTCTACAATACAATCTCTGCGGACTATTCATAAACCATACAAGCAGCCACTAAATGTAATAGAAAGATAAAATACATACACACAAACCATACCACATAAAACAACCAAACTCAGTTCATGACATTGAGCTAGCCATTAAAATTTATAATTTACACTAATTCAAACACTTGCAGTCTTTGAGGACATAGGTCTCAGACTGCCTTAACCATGGGAAGTACTTGGGATCAGCCCAAAAACTCATTGTGAGGAGTACCACGGGAACCCCAAAGTAGCTGGCTGCTGAGAGGAATTGCTAAGCGAAACAGGCAATGACCCCCACCGATTGACTAGCACTCTCGTGAGGAAAAAGCCAAGTTTTGTCTCTTGGTAGCCTTGGTGGTCGAGTGACCACCTAAAATCCAATAGGAAGCCATTAAAATTGGGATTAAAAATTTCATTACCATATTTCACCACTTAACATACCAACTAGACACAATTGATCCCCCGCGTTCTTCTTCACGCCTAAGAGGCGATCCACCATAGTTTGGGTCCTTGAACCAACACCATCGAGACCATTCTCGACAACCCTCTACACCATCAGAAGGCCACATAGCCTCTGATTCAGACTTAGAATCATACCAATTTGAGCCAGATCTATACATTTCACCATCTAGCCCCATGACTGGTGCAAACCCGGATCCATTTTTCGACTTAGTGATTGGAAGTGGACCCATATCCACACCCCACACCACCACCAACATCCATGCTAGTGGCCCCAGTACGGGCATGCAAACTATCATAAGCCAGTTACCACCACCCATATTGACCACTCAAGCTGTCCAACCTATCACAACTAGGGGAAGTATCCCATCCACCTACACTGTCCCTCCCACCATACATGGGGGCAGTGTCCCTTCCACCCACACTGTCCCACTTGGCATGCCCTCAGGTAGTGGCCCTTCCACCTACACTACCCCTCCTATCACACATGGGGGAAATGGCCTTTCCACTCTCACTATGCCACTCACCATACTTGGAGGCAGTGGTCCATCCACAACGGTGCCACAAGTACCCCTAGTTATGCAGGTGCATCATGTCCCTGCAAACCCCACCACCATTGCTGCCCCATCTCACATCAACCTTGGGTCAAACCTTCCTTTCATGGCATGCCTCAACCTACCTGACTTGGCTCAGTTAACAAATGACCCTATCCTCCATCAAACGTTTTGGCCTCCCATGCCAACCAAACTCCCATCAGACATTCCAAATTTTGAAGGGAAGGCAGGGGAATGCCCCCAAAACCACATAATGATGTTTCACCTATGGTTCTCATCAAAAAACATCATAGATGACTCGATTAGACTCAGATTATTCCAATGCACCCTCATAGGTGTTGCAGCCAAGTGGTACATTGAGCTACCACAAGCAAAGTACCCAGAATTCAACTCCTTGGCCTTTATGTTCCTGCAATATTTCTAGCTCCCCATAAGATATGATGAAGGAGTGAAAATATTGCTATCTTGCCGCCAAAACACTACGACCCACATCACTGGTCACATCCACGAGTGGAGGCAATGTCGTAGCGTGTGCAAGATCAATCTTGATGACAGGATCTTCCTGAACTGGTTCTTGAAAACCTTGCTACCACCTATAGCCAAGGATGTTGCCTCAGAACATCCCCAAATAGAGGAAGAGGCCATATTGAAGGCCCAATAGTTTGACCTCATCTATGCATAGTCTAGATACCTTTACACTGCCATTCTAGATGCTCCCCATGCAGGAACCTCCTACCGGGATGCACCGGGCACATCCCATGCCATAGGTGGCATCATAGGTTCTATCTCCCACCAAACACAGTACCATTTGATACCACCTACAATACCACCACAACCAAGCAACATCCCTAGTGTTTCCTACCCAAACCAAACTTTGTACTATGCAAGAATAATGTCCCAGTCCAGAGCTACAACTTCTTATGCACAACCTGTGCCACAGCAGCAGGCCCAAGCATTAGCTTGGTCGTCACAAGAATATGCGGGGAAAATGCCAACATTTGTGGCACCTTCACCCCCCCAAGTCTACTATGCACCACCTGTGCAAGCCGCTCAAGCCCCCACCCCCACTCCACCAGCACCTTTAGGATAGATGTTTGCTCAACAAAATTATCCCAACCAAGTAGCCCCTAACAGCCAATAAGGGAAAGGTAGAAATAACTAAGCTAGGAACCGAGGAAACAACCAAATTCAAGGAGGCAACCGACAACCAAACCCACCTAGACACAATGCTCCATTGTAGACAAATCAGCCATGCAAACTATGCGATGTCTACAGGCACTATACGCATGAGTGCCCCTTCATGGGCCGCGCCAAGCAAGTTCTTCAGAATGAAGCTCAGTGCGGTACCAATGCGGCTGGCTCATCTCAACCCAACCCAACACTACCAGGACCCCCACCCATGGTGCTACAAAACCCGTTACCACTCCAAGGTTTGGTAGCAACCACACCCATTCCCCCACCTGCCCCTGCAGCCCCTACTGCAGACTTGCCTATAGGGACAGGGGTTCATCACCTGCTAGCCATGACAATTGATGAGGTCAACTTGCAGACCAGGTGGAACCAATATGGGTCCACTACCAAAACCACTGACCCATCAGTGGTATCCACATCCAAGGCCACAAACATACCTCTTCACTTACCCCCTTTTCCCCCACGCCCCCCCATACGACGGGTGGCCAACAATGCCACGGCTAGAGTTGCTGTGAGATATAGCATCGTGGATGACTTGGCACAAACACCTATGGCCATGTCTACTCTTGAGGTTCTTAAAACATGCCCAATGCAAAGGAAATGTCTACTAGCTTCCCTCGGAGCCATAGACCCCTCCGACTCCAAATTGATCATTTTTTATTTGGATAAAGGAGAACCCAAAATTCCATCCACCATCACCTTCCAAATTCAGGTCTCAATCTAAAATTTGGTGGTCCATCGATGCATTGTCAATGAAGGGGCATCCACCTATGTGATGTCAACATCTATCTGGTACTCGGGTCCCCTACCCTTCAACCGTCTACCACTACACTTCACACCTATGATGGCCACCCGACCAGATCCCAAGGCATCCTTCTGCATGTCCCCATCAATTTAGCAGGGAAGATAGTCCTAATTGACATAGAGGTGGTCAACGCACATTTAGACTATAACCTGCTCTTGGGACAAAGCTACATGTACTCCATGAGAACCGTGGCATCCACCATGTTCCACCTTATGATGTTTCCTCATGACGGGAAAATTGTGACCATGGATCAACTAACTTACCATGATCCATAGGGGCTGACTACACTAGCTAATGTCATCCCCACTATGGATACCTCCTTCAAAAATGCAGCCACTCCTTCATTGTTGGCTATAGGTATTGGGTTGTTCCCTGATATGACCATGAAAACTTCCTTCCCGTTCTTACCTCACCCACCGAAACCAAGCAATACTATGGATTTGTGCATGCTCTTATCAGTACTGCTGCACCTAAAATCCAACCACAGCCACAGCACCAACCACGGTTGCATCTCCATCCGCAGCCGCAACACCAACCGCAGTCATAGCTCCATCCTCATCTGCAGCTCCATCCGCAACTGCAACACCATTCACAATCATAGCACCAACTGTGGTCGCAGCTTCATCCGCAGCCACAACACAAACCACAGCCGCAGCCACAACCCCATCCACAACCACAACATCAGTTACTAGGGAAATAGTGGGGTTCATTCCCACTCAACACGATCCTTTGCCTACCATCTGGGATCGTGAGTAATTATGTCTTGGCAACCCACAATTTACACAATTTCACACTGGGAGTTCCTGTGTGGTACCTTGAACCACCTACCCTACCTATGAGTCCCCAGGATGTGTTTACTCCCATCCAACCAATTGAGATGATGTTGCACCTACCTTCAGGTCCATCAAAGACTCCTCCTGCCTCCAGGCTTTCCCCTCTTCCTCCAACAGAGACTGGGGGCAAGGCCACCAAAACCACAACCAATACCATTTACATGATCCCTAGCATTAGGAACCCTTCCATCTCATCGACTATGGAAGATCCACTTGATCTATCCCAGCACCACTTATGCGATGACGGAGAGATCCATAAGACCACCTCTGGTTTTACCCTGTTCCCTTTAAACCATAGTGTGGAGTCGGTTCTTCCCATAAAAGACTAGATTCCGTCACCCCGCCTTTCCAATGACCTCTGTCTCGGCAAGGGGGCATACCTCTTCACTAACTCAGACAACTGACTCTTGAAGAAGTCGCTCAATGGGCTCCACCTCAAGAGAGTCTATGCCTAATATAACCACTACAAGGCCCTTATAGCGTAGTTTTTTCCTTTTTTGTTTCTCAACATTTTTACCACAAGTCAGGGGCAGTAGAATTATATGCTAATCGAAAGTCACCCGAAACCTATTTAAGACACCTCTCACACCTCTGGGCTCAAATTTCCACCCTTTATATTCTAATGAGACCATCATCTCATGTTTAACAAGTAATTTTTGGGACCACTTCCCGAAAGTTACCTCGGTTTACATGCCACATCATGGTGATGCAAGTGTCTTCAAACATGTACTTGCATCACACTTTCCTATCGCCACTCATGTGGGTTCCCTAGCCACCGCCTGGAAGGCACATCATTTTATTTCAACATATAGCTGTCTAATCCGCCTACCGCATCTTACGTGGGCTTTCGGACCATCGTCCGAAGGATAGATCATTTCCTTTGCATGCATTTGGCATATAAATTCCTCTAGACTTGCACTCACATCAAATGTAGTCAAGTCCATCCACCACAACTCACACACAACTCTCGTGACCTCTATTCGAGAACCACCTCGGTTTGCATGCCTTTGACGCACTGATTCACATGCCTCTGCCGCGATCTATCCCGTGCATGTATTGGTATGTTTAAGAGCCACCTGATCCATCCATACTACACAGATGACCTTTGGACCATAATCCACTGTCCCGACATGGGGCACCACTTGTGCCACCACGATTGCTTGACCATACCAGAGTTTCTTTTAAGCTCTTTTCTGACTCCTAAAAGAATGAAAAGATTTCCGAGTGCAGTTGCTTCCTTTTCTGTCTCCTAGTTTAG
>LPNX011213099.1:59207-106114 GCA_001517045.1 Pseudotsuga menziesii | reverse complement strand
AGAGAGAGAGAGAGAGAGAGAGAGAGAGAAACATAATAATAATAACAACAAACAATAATAATATAATGATATAATATTAATTAATGAAAAGATGTAACTCTTTATGAAGAGTTGTATTAGACACCCTTTAAATAATTATACATATAGGAAAGTCTTTCTTGTGAATCATATCTATTTTATCAATATTTATATATATTCATGGATTATTTGTATTTTAGAAAGTGGAAGTTCGAGAATTTACAGTAAAACGGTTTTTTACCGTTATAGTGATATCAGAGCTATATGGCCCTTGGACATTATTTACACTTTGTGTAGATTTGGGTTTCCCAAAAAAATAGGACATTGTCCTTAAAAATAAAAAAATAAAAAAAGAGGTAAAAGTAAACCCCCCCCAAAATAGGTAAAAAGTGAAACCACCCGTGGTTTCTTAAAGTGGGTTTGGGTTTGAATATAAAAGTGCATAATAATTACTAGTGAAGAGCAAGTGAGATTTGAACTTAGGTGGGGAATGTAACACCCATACCTCCCAACCACCCAATCTACTCACATTTTACAAAACTTAAGGGAAAAAAACTAAAAAATAAAAGTGCATAATAATTTCTACTGAGAAGCAAGTGAGATTTGAACTTAGGTGGGGAAGGTAACACTCATTCCTCCCAACCACCCAATCTACTGGCATTTTACAAAACTATTGGAAAAAAATAAAAGTTAAGAACTAGAATTTGGAAGGAGAAAATTTTAAAGCATATAAAGAAGTAAAATCCAAAATAAATAAATAAAATTTCGACACAAACAAAAGAAAATCGAGTCTTATAGCAAAAAACAAGGAATATTTCCAAGCAATTTAAAAACTTATGTATCAATGTTATTTCAAATAAAAGGAACTATTAGAGGGAAATCCATTACTATTTCTATTGCCCCCAGCGAACGTAATAATTATATTAGTGATGAATTTTCTAATGAGTTAGCGATTTCGAGGACAAATATAAATGAAAGGTTAGCCTTTTCGAATAACAAAGAGTATGCAATAAGCAATTTACAATGGAACATTGGAGATTATACTGGTGTTTCGCAATTTATAGTTAAATCCTTGTGGAGTAGTAAGAGTGACCTAGTTTTGGGATTACCGTGGCTAAAAACATTGGGGATTTTTATCTTAAATGCTGAAAAACAATTTCTGACATTCCCCTACAAAAAAAAAAAATCACATTGTCAGACATTAACATGAAGACATAATCATAGGTTACATCATCTGAAGACTTCAAAGAAATATCAAATATGTTGTCAGAGGAAAATGAGAAATCAATACAAATGATACAGAAGGATTTTGACAAGTTTATTGCTCGTCTAAGAGATCATAATCAGAAATTACTTTTGCAAATCAAGAAGGTGAAGGATAAGGAACAATACAATCAAAATCTAGAAGAGGAGAATCAAGATCTTCAGAAGAAATAGTTAGAAAATATCAAAGAGAAAAATCATCTTAAGAAGCATAAGATTTAATAGATCACATTATGAAGCTTAAATATGATGAGAAAGCGCAAGATGAAATGTTAAGGAACCTTAAGAATGATAAGTATTCATTAGAAAAAGAATCAAATACAAATATAGTCCTTTCCACAGTTCAAAAAGAATATAATCTAGTAAAAATACAATGTCCAACACATATCAATGCTCAAAAGGTGACGCTATTGAAAGAAAATAACATTGTGAAAATTCCCTATCGACACCCCAACCATATAAACCGGTATCCTTGAAAGTGGGAATTGTTGAAAGATAATGGTACTAATGTAATCAAATCTCTTGATGACAGATCAATAGGGAATCCCAACAATCAACAACAAATCAATTTGGGATGGATTGATCTATCAACGTATCAGAAGTTATGCTCTACACTTAGAAGTTTGTATCGACATGTTTCGTCAGCTACGACGTCACAAGGAACGATGCAAACACATTATAAGGGTTTGAGGACAAAGCCTTTATAAGAGAGAGGCAATGTTAGATACCTAAATAATAACAACAATAAATACATAAATATAACATAATACAATATATTTCTATATATAGATATATATAGAAATAGAAACATAATAATAATAACAACAACCAATAATAATATAATGATATTGTTATCATTAGATCTGCTCCAACAAAATTTCAGTTTCTGGCAGCATCCAAATATCAAACTGGCCACTCAGGTTTCAATTTGAATACCGAGATCAGATAGAAAAGCAATCATGATGTCACTCATGTGGAAGAAAAGTTTACAATTTGTGTGCTTTGATGAATTTGTAGAAAAGGAAAAAGCACGGTGCCTTAGTCGTGTTGTTGGTGATCCCTTTAGAAAAGGTGTTGAGCAAGGTCCTTAGATTGACCAGGAGCAATTTAACAAAACTCTGTGTTATATTAAGGCTGGGAAAGAGAGTGGTGCAAAACTTGTAACAGGGGGTTGATCTTACATCATCATTATGCAATATCTTTCATAAGTTGATTTGCTAGAAACAATTAAAATGGCCAATAACTTAATTGTTGACATTTTGGAGAAAATCCCACATCCAGCTTCAGAATTCCAAGTAGAAGAGTCAAAGGATATTGACACAGATGCCTTCTCCTGTTTTGATGGTCTTATGGAAGAGAGCTCAGTTGCATCAAGCATTGAAATCCTAGAAAAGGATTATTAAGATGCAATATATGACAATACAAAGGAACTATTGGTGCCGACTTTATGACTAAGGAAGTTGATGTCGATGATAGAACTGTAACATTGCAGATATGGAATATGGCAGGACAGGAGCGATTTCGAAGCCTGGGAGTGGCATTCTACAGAGGGGCAGATTGCTATGTTTTTGTGTATGATGTCAATGTTGCCAAATCATTTGATAACCTCAACACCTAGTACAACGATTCTCTCAATCAGGCGAGATTATCGAAGCCATAGAATTTTCCTTTTGTTGTGATGGGAAACAAGGTTGATGTAGACGGGGGTAGAAGCATAGTTATTCCTGAAAAGAAAGCAAGAGATTGGTGCAGCTGTAGAGGCAACATCCCATACTTCGAAACTTTTGCAAAAGAAAATTACAATGTTGATGAAGCCTTCTTTTGCGTTGCCAGGACTGCGATGTTGAATGGACCTAATCAACACGATTTCTATCTGCCAGACAGTCTTGAAGTTAGCACTGGTCCTAGAGAAGGGTATATATAGTCTCCAAAATTACTTACAGGTTAAAGCCATCATCTCTCCTTTGAAAATTTTCTCGCTTCAGGCTCATGTGATATTGTACATGACAGATTCAGTCGTTATTAGACCATCAATTCGTCTTTCAAGTCCCCTACATCTGTTCATTTTGGGAGGCGTCTGTTTCAAACCATGCAAACAATCTCTCTTCAAGAATAAGGGGAAATTTGACAAATTCATTGAAATCTCTTGGTGTAGACATTTTGACAGGTGTTGGCACTGTCTCGAGCCCACAATAGGTGAAATATGGTAAAATTGGATTCCTTGATAAGATAGTGACTGCCAAGGATGTTATTATTGCCACAGGATTTGTTTCTTTTGTGCCCCCAAGAATTGAAATTGATGGCAAGACTGTATTTACCAGCGACCATGCATTGAAGTTGGAGTGGGTACCAGATTGGATAGCTATAATAGGGAGCCGTTAAAATTTCCAAGGGCGCAGTAAGTCTGAATTCGTCAGTGTGGCGATCGCAGCAAATATGCATGGAAAAAGGAATGAATTTGGGTTTATTGAACAAGCGTGGTGGTTCTTCTAAATTTTGGGTGAAAGATTACGATGGCAGTTTGGAGTCTCAGGAAACATCATCTAGAAAATATTCTAGAACAATATTGCCATATGTTGATGTTGTATGTTTGGGAGCCATTTTATTTGGCTATCATCTTGGTGTAGTAAATGGAGCACTTGAATATCTTGTGAAGGATCTTGGATTTGCCGACAATACTATTTTACAAGGATGGGTGGTTAGCACAACACTTGTAGGTGCCACTGTTGGATCATTTACTGGAGGTGCATTGGCTAATAAACTTGGCAGTAGGAGGACATTTCACCTGGATGCCAGACCTCCCATTATTGGTGCTTTTCTAAGTGCCATAGCACAAAATGTGCAAGCAATGATTATTGGTCGGTTACTTGCTGGTATTGGTATTGGCATCTCTTCTGCTTTGGTGCCACTTTATATTTCATATGGCTATATAGGGCTTGAGTTCAGTGATGTGTACACTGCACTTGGGAGTGAGGTCACATTTGTTGAAGCCCTGGATCAAATTATTCCTGGTTTTGAGCCTGAGATTGGAAAGCTAGCCCAAAGGGTTTTGATCAACCCATGAAAAATTGATTATCACACTGCAAAAAACATAACTCCAGTGAAGGATGGGAAACCTATGACTATAGAGCTTATTGATGTGAAAAAAAAGGAGCCAAGGGATACTCTGGAGGTAGATGCAGCAACAGAATCAGCAGAAGCTATCTGAGGTTTTCGGATGGCTGTTATTCATGCATTTTCCATGGTATACAATCATTTTGATATGAAACATGACATGTCGGATCTGTTGGAGTCATGTGCACAGAAGGCCTTAGAACATTGGCTTCAGTGTCATGATAAAGAACAGAGTGAGGAGTTGTTAGAAATGATGTGGTTCTCTGTAGAAGCAGTAGAAGTTTACTCAAGCATAGATTCAGGAAAGAAGGCAAGATGGTCTTGTGCACAAGCATCGTTGGTTTCCCTCCAAATACGAATTCCAGACACAATGTGGCTTAATCGTTTTGAGACAAATGCAAGGCGAGCTCTTGTTTAACATTGCCGATTTCAGGAAGCATTGATTGTGGCAGAGGCATATAACTTGAACCAGTCAGGAAAGTCGGTACTAGTATTATGGAATCAAATGCTATGGCCAGATTTGATAGACCAGTTCTTAACTGAATTTGTTTCAATGCTCCCACTTCCATCTTCTATGCTTATGGAGCTTGCTCGCTTTTATCAAGCATAAGTTATAGCCAGAGGTGACCAATCACACTTTTCTACATGGCTCACACTGGAGGCTTGCCAAATGAATGGAGCACATCGTTGGCACAATTACATGAAAACACCAAATGAAATCAAATTGGAAGAAGCAGCAGTATTGCACTACACTTACAGCTCATCAATACTCACAAGTGGCATTTCATTTGAGTATTCTAATCAAAGTAGAAGTATAACCCTATTAAATAGAGACATGGGTCATTTTCTTGTTTGATTAGCCAAACTTGGCAAAAACTCATTAGAATAGATCCAAAAAATGCTAAAGAGGTTAGATTTGCTATCTTATATATATATTTCATTGTAAAAATATGGAGAGGGCAATTGGAGTTATGAAGATCCAGTTTTGATAACTTTCTGTATGACATGAAATACTCTACATCTTCAATACAAGTTCTACCTTGATATGAGTATGAGTATGATTTGTCTGTGTATCTTATGAATTGTGTTTCTTATGATTTATCTTGTATATGGTCCATTGAATCCAATTGCAATGATTCTTATGTTGAAATACAATTATATTTTAAACTTTTCAAAAACAGAGACAGTCTCATTTCATAATTTCATGATCGTAGTCCCTTTGATATTGGATTTTGTATCTTGTTTTATGTTATACAGTTCTTTGATGATTGTGTGATTTTCCTATAGCTTTGATTACATACCAACCTAGTTTTATTTTGACTTCATTGAATCATATTTTTGAAAAATATTTCTTTAAGCTTGAACCCCTGTAGTCTAGGTTCAACTTTAGGGATAACATCTTCTGGCACCGTTGCCGGAGACGAAGGAGTGAAGATATCTTCCTCGGGAAAGAATGACAAAGATCAGATCCAACTCTTGATGGTGGACAAGAGCATGGAATTAGTTTGAATACAGATTTATTCACCCGGAGACCTCCATGTTTGAAGAATCCAAAGGTAATTTTACAAGATGTCAAAGTGTTTTGAAACTATGTTGGCACAGATATTTTCTCCGCTCAATTTCTCAAATGTTCCTGGATTTCCAAATACAGTACCTATCATTGATGAATGGGGAGATTTTCTTCTGCGATTCTGAGAAAAGGAAGAGGACAATCCGGCACATCATGTAATTAAATTTCATCAATACATGGATCAGTTGAGTATACATCATGAAAATGTATTGATGAAAATGTTTATGTATTCATTAGATGGTTGTGCGAGACAATGGTACATAACTCTTCCTCCTTCCAATATTTCCTCTTTGAAATATTTTCATGATGCCTTTTATTCATATTGTAAGAGGATTTACCCAGCTGAGTGTCTTTTTGAGCATTGCTGTAGGGGATATGCATTATATATCCAGGGTTTAGAAGTAGATTCTTCCAGTAGTAAAGATGAAGCTGGTGGTTATGCTATGAAGAAGGAATAAGATCTATTATCTTCCTCTAATTCTGTTTTACAACAATAAATTTTTCAAAATTCTGATATTAAAGTGGATGATAGCATCATAGAACATAAATCTTCATATTTAGAAATCGATCAGAATGCTCCATTTTATGATGAAGACAATGAAGTTCTATATTGGGACCAGCATCAACTGATTCACTCGAAAGATATGCCAATTTATGATGAGTATTCAGATGAAAAAGAGAAGATCCTTACATCAACTTTTGTTGATTTGAGGAGCAGCCAACGGATGTATGACAACTATGAATCAAATTTTGATGATGAGCAACATTGTGTGGAAATCAACCATCCTAAATCCGTAGAAGACATTGAGCAGCCATATTTGTAATTCAGTTTGCAGGTAGCTGAAAGGGGTAGCCATTATGAGGAAGAGGATATACAGAGATATTTTTATCTTCAACTTAAACAGCAGCAAGAGGTATTTCTTTATAGCTTCATTGATCCATTTGTTGATTATATGGAGTCTTTGAGCAACTCAAATCTCAGATTGTTTTTATCAAATGAAGGTTGGATTTTCCCTTCTTTTGAAATGAATTTTGATATTCTATGGGCTCCTTTATTCATCATCTCCAGATCAGAATTTTTACCAGTTAGTCAAATATTTGTATGGCTTCATTGGAAGCATGATTTTACCTAATCAAAAGAAAGCAAATGATTAGAATGGGAGCTGTAAATAAATAAGCTTGATGCTTCAAGCATTTCCTTAAGTTTGTACAGTATGATCATATTGTTGTGAGAGGATTAGTCAATTTGCAGAGTAGTTTAAAGATTCAGTCAGTAGTTTTTTTTCAATATTTTTAAGTAGCAAAGATTTGTGATGAAGACTCCAACCCAATGAAATGGAAAGGCACTTGGTATACTTGTTCTTGGCAGCTCACAGGGAGCATGCCATCCCCAGACAAAGCCAAATGTTATCATTAGATCTGCTCCAACAAAATTTCAGTTTCTGGCAGCATCCAAATGTCAAAGCGGCCACTCAGGTTTCAATTTGAATACCGAGATCAGATAGAAAAGCAATCATGATGGAACTCATGTGGAAGGAAAGTTTACAATTTGTGTGTTTTGATGAATTTGTAGAAAAGGCAAAAGCACAGTGCCTTAGTCGTGTTGTTGATGATCCCTTTAGAAAAGGTGTTGAGCAAGGTCCTCAGATTGACCAGGAGCAGTTTAACAAAATTTTGCGTTATATTAAGGCTGGGAAAGAGAGTGGTGCAAAACTTATAATAGGGGGTTGATATTATATCATCATTATGCAATATCTTTCATAAGTTGATTTGCTAGAAACAATTAAAATGGCCAATAACTTAATTTTTGACATTTTGGAGAAAATCCCACATCTAGCTTCAGAATGCCAAGTAGAAGAGTCAAAGGATATTGACACAGATGCCTTCTCCTATTTTGATGGTCTTATGGAAGAGAGCTCAATTGCATCAAGCATTGAAATCCTAGAAAAGGATTATGAAGATGCAATATATGACAATACAAAGGAACTATTGGTGCCAACTTTATGACTAAGGAAGTTGATGTTGATGATAGAACTGTAACATTGCAGATATGGAATACAGCAGGACAGGAGCAATTTCGAAGCCTGGGAGAAGCGTTCTACAGAGTGGCAGATTGTTGTGTTTTTGTGTATGATGTCAATGTTGCCAAATCATTTGATAACCTCTACACCTGGTACAACGATTCTCTCAATCAGGAGAGATTATTGAAGCCAGAGAATTTTCCTTTTGTTGTGATGGGAAACAAGGTTGATGTAGATGGGGGCAGTAGCAGAGTTATTCCTGAAAAGAAAGCAAGATATTGGTGCAGCTGTAGAGGCAACATCCCATACTTTAAAACTTCTACTAAAGAAAATTACAATGTTGATGAAGCCTTCTTTTGCATTGTCAGGACTGCGATGTTGAATGTACTTGATCAACACAGTTTCTATCTGCCAAACAGTCTTGAAGTTGGCATTGCTCCTAGAGAAGGGTATATATAGTCTCCAAAATTACTTACAGGTTAAAGTCGTCATCTCTCCTTTGAAACTGTTCTAACTTCAGGCTCATGTGATATTGTACATGACAGATTCAGTCGTTATTAGACCATCAATTCGTCTTTCAAGTCCCCTACATCTGTTCATTTTGGGAGGCGTCTGTTTCAGACCATGCAAAAAATCTTGCTTCAAGAATAAGGACAAATTTGACAAATTCATTGAAATCTCTTGGTGTAGACATTTTGACAGGTGTTGGCACTGTCTCGAGCCCAAAACAGGTGAAATATGGTAAAATTGGCTTCCTTGATAAGATAGTGACTGCCAAGGATGTTATTATTGCCACAGGATCTGTTCCTTTTGTGCCCCCGAGAATTGAAATTGATGGTAAGACTTTATTTACTAACGACCATGCATTGAAGTTGGAGTGGGTACCAGATTGGATAGCTATAATAGGGAGTCATTAAAATTTCCAAGGGCGCAGTAAGTCTGAATTCGTCAGTGTGGGGATCGGGGAAAATATGCATGGAAAAAGGAATGAATTTGGGTTTTTTGAACAAGCGTGGTGGTTCTTCTAAATTTCGGGTGAAGGCTTACGATGGCAGTTTGGAGTCTCAGGTAACAGCATCTAGAAAATCTTATGGAACAGTATTGCCATATGTTGATGTTGTATGTTTGGGATCCATTTTATTTGGATATCATCTTGGTGTAGTAAATGGAGCACTTGAATATCTTGCGAAGGATCTTGGATTTTCCAACAATATTGTTTTACAAGGATGGGTGGTTAGTACAACACTTGCAAGTGCCACTGTTGGATCATTTAATGGAGGTGCATTGGATGATAAACTTGGAAGGAGGAGGACATTTCAACTGGATTCCATACCTCTCGTTATTGGTGCTTTTCTAAGTGCCACAACACAAAATGTGCAAGCAATGATTATTGTTCGGTTACTTGCTGGTACTGGTATTAGCATCTCTTCCACTTTGGTGCCACTTTATATTTCAGATGGCTATATAGGGCTTGAGTTTAGTGACGTGTACACTGCACTTGGGAGTGAGGTCACACTTGTTGAAGCCCTGGATCAGCTTATGCCTGGTTTTGATCCTGAGATTGGAAAGCTAGCCCAAAGGGTTTTGATCAACCCATGAAAAATTGATTATCACACTGCAAAAAAGATAACTCCAGCGAAGGATGGGAAACCTATGACTATAGAGCTTGTTGATGCGAAAACGAAGGAGCCAAGGGATACTCTGGAGGTAGATGCAGCAACAGAATCAGCAGAAGCTATCTGAGGTTTCCGGATGGCTATTCTTGATGCATTTTCCATGGTATACAATCATTTTGATATTTAACATGACATGTCGGATCTGTTGGAGTCATGTGCACAGAAGGCCTTAGAACAATGGCTTCAGCGTCATGATAAAGAACAGAGTGAGGAGTTGTTAGAAATGATGCGGTTCTATGTAGAATAGCAGAAGTTTACTGAAGCATAGATTCATGAAAGAAGGCAAGATGGTCTTGTGCACAAGCATCATTGGTTTCCCTCCAAATATGAATGCCAGAAACAATGTGGATTAATCGTTCTGAGACAAATTCAAGGCGATCTCTTGTTGAACAGTGCCGATTTCAGGAAGCATTGATTGTGGTATAGGCATATAACTTGAATCAGTCAGGAAAGTGGGTACTAGTATTATGGAATCAAATGCTATGGCCAGATTTGATAGACCAGTTCTTAACTGAATTTGTTTTAGTGCTCCCACTCCCATCTTCTATGCTTATGGAGATTGCTCACTTTTATCAAGCAGAAGTTATAGCCAGAGGTGACCAATCACACTTTTCTACATGGCTCGCACTGGAGGCTTGCCACATGAATGGAGCACATCGTTGGCACAATTACATGAAAACACCAAATGAAATCAAATTGGAAGAAGCAGCAGTATTGCACTACACTTACAACTCATCAATACTCACAAGTGGCATTTCATTTAAGTATTCTAATCAAAGTAGAAGTATAACCCTATTAAATAGAGACATGGGTCATTTTCTTGTTTGATTAGCCAAACTTGGCAAAAACTCATTAGACTAGATCCAAAAAATGCTAAAGAGGTTAGCTTTGCTATCTTATATATATATTTCATTGTAAAAATATGGAGAAGGCAATTGGAGTTATGAAGATCCTGTTTTGATAACTTTCTATATGACATGAAATACTCTACATCTTCAATACAGGTTCTACCTTGATATGAGTATGATTATGATTTGTTTGTGTATCTTATGAATTGTGTTTCTTATGATTTATCTTGTATATTGTCCATTGAATCCAATTGCAATGATTCTTATGTTGAAATACAATTATCTTTTAAACTTTTAAAAAACAGAGACAGTCTCATTTCATAATTTCATGATCATAGTCCCTTTGATATTGGATTTTGTATCTTGTTTTATGTTATACAGTTCTTTGATGATTGTGTGATTTTCCTATAGATTTGATTACATACTAGCCTAGTTTTATTTTGACTTCATTGAATCATATTTTTGAAAAAGATTTCTTTAAGCTTGAACCCCTGTAGTCTAGGTTCAACTTTAGGGATAACAGATATAATATTAATTAATGAAAAGATGTAACTCTTTATGAAGAGTTGCATTAGACACCCTTTAAATAATTGTATATACGGGAAAGTCTATCTTGTATATCATATCTATTTTATCAATCTTTATATATATATTCATGGATTATTTGTATTTTGGAAAGTGGAAGTTGAAGAATTTGCAGTAAAACAATTTTTTACCATTACAATAAATCATGAAAGACAGAATTTTTATATGAGTAAATAATATATAAGCAAATAAATAGTCATTTAAATCCTACTATAAAGTCCTCTAGAAATCAATGAACCATGAAATGTTAAATTTATTAACAATTTTTTAAGAAATAGACATGCATTTAAAAATTTACAACCATCTTTAATACATAGTAATAAAAGCGTATTTATACCTATTGAGATCCTCTCTATTTCAATAATAGTTTTATATTATCTACTGAACAAGGCCAACCACGTGAAGGTGGAAGCTCATATGGCCCCTCCCCCCCCTCACATCGCTCTCAATTCCCCATACCCAATAAATGATGTTGTTTACATAGAAAACATATAAACATTCATGCATAACTAGGCTATTCATCAAAACATATAAACATAAAAACATTGAAGCATAATGAGGTAATGCATATAAACAATGTTTTAGACTAACAACATTGATATACATCCAAATACAAGTCATGAATTTATACATCTACTTTTTCTTTGATTTCTATTTTTTTGCATTGTAATAATTGACGATAATTGGGATATTATCATTATCATTTGGTGGAATATATACAAAGCCATTTCCTACTAGTGTTTGTGTTTCCATGCTATCATGTATCATACTTCGTGTACGTCGTTGAGTAGGGCATGGAGGTAGTTCTGAAGGGGTGTGAACAACAACAACGAAAATGGGCATATCGATATGTTGAAATATTATTGAAATTAATAGTTCATCATTTTGATTAAAATTACAATATTTATATTTACCTATCTGTGTAGCTGTGACAGCTAGTGTGTTAACTATTTCTCTACTTGCTAATTCCTCTTACGGTTCACCCTCCTGAGCTTCACGGTCTTCCATTGAAAGAAGAAAATTTATAAGTATACGTCAGGAAATAAATATCTATAATCACAGTAGATATTTCTATTTCCAAAGCACACATACCAGAATGGCCACTCTTCTCCCCACTATCATGTGACATGCACACCCCAACATAAGCTGGTATGTGTCGAGTACCGCTGGATTCACTGCTGGGGTTGCACTGTTTCTCAAAAGAAAACATAAATATTTAGTTATGGGTGATATAATAAAAATTGAATAGACTTTAATATTATACTGCAATGATGTCCTTATTCATTTTATTTACCTGCATCTGCGTCATTGGGGAGATTGGAGTCTGCCCCAATCTTTTTCGATATTCAATGACACTTTTAAAACCTTACTTGAAACCAAGATTTAGGCCTTCCTCGGTGGCAGCATCTTGGAATGTATTTCCCTACAATGCATAACACATAAAATTTCTAGTATCAAAAACAAATATTTGTTCGCTACTTTCAAATAAATATTCCCCATAATTAATCATTTAATTCTTACGATTTGGGCTCTTAGTTTTCTATAGCCACCTTGGCCCAGTCTATGTTGCCCGTGCTTTTCCACTCTAGCCTTGGTTTCTTTGGAGGTGTCTGGTAGCCTATATATGAAAATTTTGAAAAACATTATATATCAGAATTCTTGCTTAACACAAAAAAGAAAAAAAATAAATGAACATATTTCACTAAAAAGATGATATGTGTTGTACCTTGGTTTTCCAGGCCATGGTTGTTTTCCTTATATTTTTAGTGAGATCTCCTTTTCATCCTCTATGAGTGCCTTCCACTCTTTATCCAGAACCATGGGAGGGCACTCAGACTTGAGGTCAAGTTGCAACTTATCCCTATATTAGGCCCTAGAATATTTTAAATTCTCGTTGGCTAACTTTGCAACCACTTTCTTGTTGAATGTATTGCCGAACAAGTTTACCATGTGGTCTATCAGTACATCTCTCTTTTCATGGCTATTCCACCGTGTACAAATGGTGGGGCAAAACAACTCTAATGATTTGTCATTCAAATTCCTATAGAAAACATTGTTTCCTGTAGAAACATGTAATCCATTAATTTATAATAATTTCAACGTATGTCCATTTCAATTTCATGATTAAAATGAATAAATTAATTAATAAGTACCTGCAATCTTTTGAATCTTGATTGGAACACAAGCATAATCCACTAGAAAGGTGAGATCTAGTGATTTGGTGCTTTTAACTCGTGTTGCTCCAGGAAAAGTTTCTTGGTCATCTACAGTAGGTTCATCTCTAGAGCGATGTGGAATCCTAGGCTCCATCTCATCATGCTCTGGCATGTCATGCTGATCAAAATCGGTGCCCTCGTCAATGGATTCGAGGTCAACTGGAGGAGTGTCAAAAAGCCTCATTGGTACATTGCTTTGTCGATATTGTTGTTGCATTGGAGCATCACTACTACCTAAACCTGTCTCGACAGTTTCATTAGTCACAGGTTGTAAAAACTCCTACAAACGAAAAAAATTACTTTATCGAATCACTTGGAAAAATAGAAAACATAATATCAGATTTGAAATCATGTCATAGCTTAAAAAAATATGTGAATATGCCACTTACCCCATAATATTTTATTTGTTCTTTCAGCTCTTCAATCCTTTCCCTGATCTCCTGTGTCATGGGCCTTATGCAAGCCAAGGAAATATTTTCTATGTTTGTCGTTTTCAGGGCCTTCTTTACACTATCCATAGGGTCTATGGAATAGTAAATTTCATCCTCAAGCTCCTCATCACCCAGATCAAGTGCACTAGACTAAATTCATCAAACAATAAAATTAAGAAAAATAATGTTAACATCATTCAAACATTGTTATTGTAATGAAATTTAGTTACTATTAAGAACTAACACTTACCTGATGCGGTGTTATAGCCGGTGAATTCCCACGGTCACCCCGTACTAATCTACTTCTAGTGGGTGATTGTCCACGGTCACCCTGTACCGTGGAAGTAGCAGGTTCCTTTCCATGGTCCCCACCCTGATACGATAAATCAATCAATAATTCAACATAAGCACATAAAAATGCGAATGTCAACAGTGGAAATCGAATGCTAACAGAAAAAATTGAAACTTTTAGTTATTATATTTAACACTTACCTGATGGGGCACAAAGTGTGACCTTCCATAGTCACCCTGGACCATGGAAGCAGTAGGTGCCTTTCCACCTGCACCACCCTAACAAAATAAATCAATAAATAAATATTATGAAAATAATTGTAACATAATACAAAATGAGATATTGAAATAATATTTATTTTTACCTCAAAAGTAGAGGACATGCGTTATGTTCCATGACGAACATGGGTAGACCCCTTCCACAGTGTAATAAACATGTTGTCACATGGAAATATTTTGGGGTTGGAGTTTCTAGTTATTGTAGTCATATTTAGTTACTATATTTAGTTGAGTCAATAATTGTAACATCAACAAAAATGATATATTGCAATAATATTTACTTTTACCTCCGATGGAGAAGATACATGTTCTTCTCCATGGCGATGAGCAGACCCATGCCACAGTGTGATAAGCATGTTATCATATGGAAATATTCACAATAAGCACAAAAAAAGAGAATGGTAACAGTGGAAATTGAATTTTAACAAAAAAAATCTCAACATTTAGTTATTATATTTTACACTTACCTGATGGGACATAGAGTGTGACCTTCCACGGTCACCCTAGACCATGGAAGTAGAGGACACCTGTTCTGTTCCATGATGACCATGGGAAGACCCCTGCCACAGTGTAATAAGCATGTTGTCACATGGAAATCCTCTGGGGTTGGAGTTTCTAGTTATTGTAGTCATATTTAGTTACTATATTTAGTTGAGTCAATAATTGTAACATAAACAAAAATGAGATACTGCAATAATATTTACTTTTACCTTCAAAGGAGGAGATACATGTTCTGCTCCATGGGGATGAGCAGACCCCTGCCACAATGTAATAAGCATGTTATCATATGGAAATATTCTCAATAAGCATGACAAAAGTGAATGGTAACAATGAAAATTGAATGTTACCTGAAAAAACTGAAACATTTTGTTATTGACGTCATTTATTTACTATATTTAACATTTACCTCACGAGGAATAGATTGTGACCTTCCATGGTCACCCTGGACCGTGGAAGTAGCATGTGGCTTTCCATTGTTGCAACCCTGACAAAATAAATCAATCAATAAAAGTTGATTCAATAATTGTAACATAAAAAAAATGAGATAAGCATAACAATGTAATAAGCATGTTATCACATGGAAATATTCATAATATGCACGAATAAAGTGAACATCAACAGTGGAAATTGAATGTTAACAGAAAAAATCAAAACATTTAGTTATTGTAGTCATATTTAGTTACTATATTTAGCATTTACCTAATGAGGCATAGCGTGTGACCTTCCACGGTTACCCTAGACCGTGGAAGCCACATCTATTCGATTTAAGTTGTAATTGGTCGACAACTCTTCACCTAGAAGTATTGTTTTTGTTGCACATACAAATATACGATATTATTTACGTCCCTCGAATTCACAATGCGGTTTCTTAGTTGCTTTCACTGGCCTTGTACTATTTATAAAGCCAACAATGTTTCCAAACGGTTTTGGTCTCCCATCAATATACATAGTCGCTCCTTCATTTTTATTGTGTTCTTCTAGTTGTATATAATTTGCGGTAACTCCATATATCCTCATACTTCGAGTATATTGGACCAAGATCAACCAGTTATTGTATCTGTATAATGGTTCGACATACTCCATCAATTTAGTTACAGTGCCATAGCTGACCTTTATGCCATCCATGGAAAATAGCCCCAATCCATGTAAGGACGAAGGAGCAATGCGATACATCCTCCCAATGATGGAGAAATATGTGTCCACCTTAGGTATCTTATTAAGTACCCATAGTTGCACTAGATGTATATACCTCAAGGGAAACTCAATGTCACCTATTCTCTCCACATCATAATTACATGACCCTCCATTGGCAATAAAATATTGCATGCATCTATGAAATCTTTTCCTTACCTTTTCAAATCTAGTTGATATAGAAGTGGTAGATCTAGTAAAACACGTATCACTTTCAACCTCTCCTAGTATATCTTCACCATCACTCGAGGAAGATATATCTGATAGATACCTATTTGGTGGTACCTACACTCAACAAAACAAGAATATAGGCTACCAAGCAGATATAATTTAGCATGCAAATATATTTAGTTGTAATGTTTTAATATCAAAAGTTTTTTCTTCCCAAAAACTTTACCAAAATCTATTTTTCTCTCAAAGGTGTAATTTCTTTTAGAGTTATTTATATTTGAATTATTTTTAAGTATGAGAGACAATTTTATTTGGTTTGGAATTTGTTCACAACATGGATATAAAAGTGCGTTTCTTGGGCCACTTGACCTGTTAATGCATGCAAAGAGGTATGGGTTTCCCCCTCATATAGATCATGTTTGGGATTCAATTTGGAATGGGCAGTGGTCATATTGCTTCATTCATGGATTTCCCACCGAAACTTGGTGACGTTAGTCTAACACTCCCTGTTCCACAGTGGTTTGATATGCAAGTTTCCTCGTGCAAGGTACTCCTTCTCTAACTATGTGTCTGATTTTTTTTAAATAGGATAACATTGTGAAATGTCACCAAATTTATACCAATTATAGGTAATCTTGAGTGGTTTTGCACATGGACGCGGAGAGGGTGATGTTGGATCCGGAATCATCTTATCACAACCCTAAATCGTCTTACACTTCCCAATACCATTTTCTTACGATCGCTACGGTTTTCTGCAACAAGCAAATCCCGAATTTATTTGGTTGTGATGGTATGGTTCAAGCCCATTCTATATCAAATGAGCGATGGATGGATTCAAGGCTGGAATTTGATGGGAAAAATTCCTGTCATGGGTCATTTTTCAACTCAATTATTTCATATAAATCCTCAGAAAATATGAATTAAATAGTGAAAACCATAGTAGCAATATTCAAGTACGGATCCAAATACGCAACAAAAAAATCAAGTACGACTAAAATACAGCAATAGGAATCTTATAAATACATAAACATGCAATTTTAATTTTTAAAAAATAATATTATACGATCATCATTCCAAAGTGTAACATGTCATTCATTATTCATTAGGAACTAACATTCCAAAGTGTAGCATGTCATTCATTATTCATTAGGAACTAACACAAGTAGTAACTAAGTATTGATTTCTTATGACAATGGATGAGACCTACAACTTTCCTTTCTCTATAGTTTCAACCTCAAAGCCAAGGGAAACAACAGGAAAAGGTATAGTGTATGGAAAAGAATCTCCAGTTTCGATATGAGATAAGTAAGGGCTCATTGGACCCCATAAAAAGGCTATGTTATTCAAATCCTTATCACTTCAATGGGAGAGTTTCACTAATGACGATCCAGCAACATCTAAGGCTTTAGAAACGACTAAGTTACATAGAACTGTTGATGGGCATATGCATGTATGATAAAGTTGGAAAAAGACTAAGTAATGAAAAATTGTCCTAAAGTAGTAGTTGTATGAAAATGCCCACCATATTTCATAAGAAGGATAAAATTCCTGCTATGGCCTTTCATCCCATAGTTGGTTGAAGTATCTATCAGACCATGGCACCAGTTCTCTGAAAACAACTCTTTGAGGAAGAAGATACAGGCCTCCCAAAAGAAGTTCTTTTTGGTCAAATTAGACAAGTTGATCTAGGAGAATGCTCACCATAATTTGTAGCTTGAAATAAATGCCCGCACCATATGGGAATCCTATAGGTGGCTGTGTTGTATACCTGACCGTGTTCTTACTTTAACCTGAAAGTACCTGAGGAAGAAATTATGGTTCTGCCAAAACAAGGTCTTAAGCATATTTTACATCATACTTCAGTAAAATGCCCACCGAGGAGAGAGAAAGTAGTTTCAGAGCATGAAACTGGTCTTAATGGATTCATCTGGTTGTCCTCCATCCATTGGATGTCTTACACTCCAATTTTGATGAAAAGTTGAAATCACCTTTGATACCTAGGGTTTAAAGAAATTGACTAAGTGTCAAATCACAAGGTTGAAGAGGCATTCGGAAATGCCCGCCAAATCTTGTCTGAGTGATGATAAATTCATCAAAAGGTATAGGCATGTTTTTTAATGAATTGGATATCCATCCATGTTCTTAGTTTTTCTTATGGTGACCACATGTGAAAAATATCAGCCTGCCAAAACAGGTAAAAACATTAGCTTGCATATCCAAAAATATGAAAAATTGACCGAGTGTTGAAAACAGGAGGTTGAGAGTGTAACGGGGATTTCTCCTTGCTACAGGGGCAGGAATGGCTCCCTTCCATCTATAGGACGGAAGGGTAGGTTCCTGCATGTGGAAAATGCATGAAAGAAAAGCAGAACATAAAGGAAAGCAAATGGACAAGAAACAACCGTGAGCCCCTCTGCAAACAATGTTAGGGCTTAACTTCGAGAACCTGCAAACAAATATTAAATAGAAATAAACCTGCAAACAAATATTGGTTAGAAACAACTAAGCTACTAAAGAAAATACATAAGCAAAAGTAGGTTATACCTCTCCTTTGGTGAAATGGGCCACCATTCCCTGGCTGGAAGAAGCACCTCCCTATCTCACTCAGCAATGGAGGAGCTATGGCTCAATGGGGAGGATGAGTGGAAGAGAGGGGGATGTGGGTGGCTTGAGAGGCAAAGAGTCTCAAGGCATCCATGGGCAGCATAACAGTATGCAAGAGAGGATTCCTTTGAGGGTGACCCCCACCCCTCCTTTTATAGTTTTTTTGGGGACTTTTAGGGTTTTAAGCCCTTGGTCAGGGATTTAGCCCCTTTTTTGGGCTTTTAGCCCCTTTTCCCCTAACTTTAGCTCCTTTTAGGGTTTTAGGCTCCTTTGAGGGGTTTTATCCCCTTTTTGGAGGCTTTAGCCCCTAGGAGAGTTATTTAGGATCCTTTTTGGGGTTTTTAAGCATGTTTACTCATTTTTAAGCCTTTTTGAGGGTGTGGGGGTCTAATGGGGTGTTACGAGGGTCATGAATGGGTATCCTTGGGTGGTGTAGGCCATGTAGAGATGAGTGAGGGATTTTTTGGGTTAACATATTGCCGCCTAATGTGTGAGGGTAGGAGCTCATCGTATGGCCAACGAACATCATAGGATTTGCTGCATAGAGGTGGTGCTCCCGGGGCTGGGGCATGGTGGCTTTTGGTTTTTGTATTAATCTGGTTCCCATCAATGGATGAGATACAAATAATGTGTGACATGTATATGGATGAGGTGGGCATCCCCATGCTCATGACAATGTCAAAAGAATAATTTGATCTATGCTCTAAAATACAAGAGCTGATCATATACAACTAATGATACAATAATGGTTGCCTCAATGTGAGGTTGAATACAATACTAATCTGGTACATTGGACCCATGGCATTCTCATGGAATGCTATATCTTCATGACTAACGGTCTATTGGATCTGGAATGGTACATAGATGTATGGACTCACTGATTGAGAGTCAGAGTATCTATGGTACAAGTATGCTGCATCAATCATAAATCTATATAGAAGCACTGTTGGGGCTTCTAAACACTGTCTCCAACGCAACCTGAAAATCAAAAGGATCATAACCTGCTTAGGTCCCTCAAGTAGACTCATCAATGTGCTAGAGTCAGGTGACATCCGGGGTCTTCGACCAAGTACTGTGTGGACCAAACCTTGTATGAATCTCAACGGTGCGATGATGTAGTTGGAGTCGAGCACGTGAGAAACAACCATCCCGAGAGGCACTAAGGACTCCTCTCAAGTGGTCCAAAGAACTCATTAATGAGGTTAATGAAACCAAGATACAGGGACCTCTGGGTCTATCCTCTGGAATATGTGTGTTGTCGTTGACAGAGGGAGACCTACCCCTAGTCAAGGCAATGATGTTTCCTTGACCAGAAGCGCGAGGGAGATAACTTGAAGGTGTGAGACAATCTGCGGACTGACCCACTGAATGGGGGTGGGGGAGGGGGAGGGAAAGAATTGAACAGGGGTAGTGGGAGTGTGGTAGACTCAAAATTTCTTTTTTTAGAGTATGATGGCAGGGTGTACCAGGAAGCAAATGAAACTTGACTCATGGGAATGGGATCATAGCTGTAATATCAGGAATGTCGCTGTAGATGGGAAATACTTAGAGGAGGTAGACACTTTTGATATTGATGGGATCCAAGGAAGACACATTGCAGAGTACTCTGAACAAAGGCAAACCAATGTGGGAATGCTGCCAAACTATTTTCTGTGGGGTGGTGTCTAGGGACACCATTGTGGTACGATCTCGTGGATTTTTTACGAGCCCGAGAAAGTAAATGCTCACTAGTGCTTTCAATTTTAGAGAGTCTGAAAGCACGAAGAAGACTCCAGTGGGGGATCTTTTTCATTGGTAGTCTCCTGTACCCGAAAAAGGATAAAATTATACATAGGAGAGCTCACCCATCTTGCAGGGGATGAGAGACTTCTTTACCGTTGGTAGTCCAATTAGGTTGGAAAAGGTTAAACCTATACTGACTGGACGGTCATTCAAATACTTTTACGAGTATGAACGAAACCAAGTTTGCTTGGCAATATTTTCTTGATGAGAAGGCTATAAAAGAGCTTAACGAAAACCTATAGCGAGATTTTTCATAAAGTGCGGCCCCTCTGCCTGAGAAAGCATAAAAGTATGCAGAGGGGAATGGTCTTGGCTTGAATGTGCCAAGGAGGTCCTTTCCAATTGATGGTCTACATGGTCCACAAAAGGAGGTAAACCAGACGATGTAGATTCCCTTTCCTATACTTTAGAGAGCGAGAAAGGAAGCAGCTGCGCTCGGCTATCTTTTCATTGTTTTAAGGAGTTAGAAAAGAGCTTAAACAAAACTTCAATACGGTCAACCAATTGCAGTGGCACAAGCGGTTCCCATGTCGGGGCGGTGGACAGTGGTCTAAAGGTCATCCACGCAGTATGGATGGCGAAGAGAGCTCTCGGACAGAGGTCAAGAGAGTGTGTGTGAGTTGTGGTGGATGGACTTGACTACATGCGATGTGAGTGAAAGTCTGGGGGCACTTATATGCCAAATACGTGCAAGACAAATAAATTGTTTTATGGACAATGGTCCAAAGGTCCACATGAGGTGCGGTGGATGAAGTAGCTAGCTATGTGTTAAAATATAAAAAAAGAAAAGAAAAATGGTAACCCTTAACGGGCGGTGGCCTGAAAACTCACATGAGTAGCAGTCAAGAAGTGTGATACAAGTACAGGTCCATCGAAACTTGTATCGTCATGTTGTGGCTTGTAAATCGAGGTGACTTGTGGGAGATGGTCCCAAAATTAATTTATTAAACATGAGACAATTGTCTCATAAAGAGATAGAGGGCAGAATTCTAAAACCAGTGGGATGAACGACATCTCAAACGGAGTCTGTATGGTCCTGTTATGTTGATCGGAAGAAATTAGGTCAAACGGGGCCTATATAAGGGTGGGGTCCACTTGGTGAGGTGTCATTGTCACTGTTCACTGTGGAGTTGGAGAGGTGGGCCCTAAATCTTCATTTGCTGATTTCTCTTGATCCGACCGATAGTTTTGAGTTCCATGACTTGCAGGTAAGAGCTCTCGTTGAATCTCATATTTTTGGTGGTTTACATTCTGCATTTGGTCACCTGGAGGTCCTCCATGAGCATTTTGGGGTTTGATGGAGCCAAGTCGCACCTTTCAAAGGAAAAGGAGTGACCTAGTCACATCTGTGGGGCATTTTTGAGTGACCTGGTTGCTCATTTTTCCCAAACAGGTGTGACTTGGCCTCTAAGGGGTGTTTTTTGATGAGAGCAGTGGCTGACATTAGGGTTTTTGCTTGTGCAAGATGGTTGAGATCAAGTGGTGAGAGAGAGACTGCAAAGACTTGCGGGAGGAATCATTACGAGACGGGAATGTGAGAGATACATTGGCTTGTTGTGGATTGCTGAAGTTCATGAGGATACCCCTCATGAAGAGCTTGAGTTTGCTGCTACAAACACTGGTGAGTTTTTGGGATGTTGATGAGGAGGCGTTCCTCTTTTAGGGCCAGCATATCGAGATTATACTGGCAGATTTGTACTTCCTTACTGGTATGCCTATGTTGGGAGTGGTTGGTGACTTGGCACCGGTGTTGTCTCGGGGAGAGAAATTGGAGGAGTTGTGTGATAGGCACTGTTACACTATGGCGTATGTGCGTGGCTCCTATATCCTGATGTGTGACATTGAGGATTTGTCGACACGGGTGGTGGCGACATTACTGCTACATATCTTGGGTTACACAAGGCGCCACAAGATCTCTGGAGGGCAGCTTCAGCTAGTAGAGCATGCTATAAGGGGCACGTATTATGGATGGGGCCATATCTATATTCAGGCTATTTGGCGGTAGCTGAACAAGTCAAAGACATCTGGGGCAGGATTTTGTTTTGGCTCCTTTCTGTGTGCTTTCTTTTTTGAGAAAGTACCTACACTGTGCCCACACCGGGCTATCTAGGATAGTGGTCCACAGGAGCCACGGATGTACCAGTGGTGTCAGATGATGATTCGAGAGGGTGGCAGCAGAGTGGGCTGCTTCTTTACTGAGGATCTGTTAGAGTAGTGGTGTCAGCTTCTAGTAGTGATTGAGGAGTACCCATATACGGGTATGGACTATCATGGGGACCCCGAGATGCCCAAACCTCCCGGCCAGGCATGGGGACCAGCTGGTATGTATGCATGATGCTTTTATGTTCATCTTTATACATAGTGTAGTTGAGTTGGTTGATAGTTTGTATGTTGATATATGTGGATTGATGGTGTCCTTGTTTGGGTATGCAGATATTGGTCCCCGCCCGCTGCCTAAGCATCAGAGGCAGGTGGTTACCATAGATCCTGTGATGGTTCCTGCTAGAAACTCTCGCAAGCGATGACGGGAGATGGATGGAGTGTTGTTGCATCTAGAGTAGCTTGCTACTAGGGTCTCAGATGATGGATGGCAGCATTTGAGTAGTGATATTATTGCTTCTATTCACAACCTTCCTCTAAAGTGGACTGGTGTGATGAGGAGGATGGCTATGGACTGTGAGCACTTTCGCTGGGCGGTGAGAGGTGATCTTCCTGCAGAGGACGAGTCCTCTGAGGAAGATGATGATACTGAGTGAGATTAGCAGCCTATTGGGGCTACCCCTAGTGCGTTGGTGCACTTAGGAGTTTTTGTGTCACTATGTATATCCTGCTGAGAAAGCACATGTGGCTTCTCATTTTGTACTGGACATGTTTTGGACATGCGACTTATCTATATATGTTTTTGATGCACGTGGATGCGCTTTTGTGGTTTTATTATGTGAGTCTTTTTATGATGATGTGGAATGCAAATTCCTATGTGATGTATTATTACACTGTGTGTATTTTTTAATATGATTATGCATGATGTTGTGGTTGTATGTTTCCTATATGTGATTATGAATGTGCCAATTTAGAATATCATTACCCATTTGATCTGCAACACTATTGAGGTTTTTGGGAACATATGTGAATGTGATGGATTCAAATACTCTAACCATGTATTTAGTGCGCAGGAAATTTCTAAAAAGGCAAGGATCATGTACTCGATAGTAGTTTTTCAACTGAGAAACACGCAGTTGGGAGTCTAAGAAGACATCGAGATGGTGAATGCCTAACTGGAGAGCGGCAGCCAAGAGGCCATTGACACCATCATATTCAGCCTGGTTGTTGGTCGTAGTGCCCACACATATTCCGTCGATGTGGATCAATTCGTGCAATGGGGAGTAGATGACCCATGCAGTTGAGGCGAGGTTCAAAGACCATCTACTTGCTCCATCAACAAATCCCATATACCGGTTTGAGGTGTGCTCCATCTGGATCAATGAGAGGAAATGATACATAAGAATCAGTTTTGAAAAATGTGTAAAACAAAAAAGGAGAAAGACTATAATACAAGTTGTATTGTCGTCACTTAAAGGGGTGATGTTAGAGGGAAAGTCGTTTGAACTTTCCGAGGATCAGGGGTCATTCCTTTTTGTGACACGATGAACCCTAGGAGACCGCCCGTTGGGACACAAAAAGCACACTTGAAAGGGTTCAAGCGGATTCTGTACTTGCGACATCATAAGAAGACTTGTCATAGGTCGTCTATGTGTTGTGCTTGTTTTGGTGATCGAGTAGTAAGGTTGTCCAGGTAGACGAAGATGATGTGAATTAGATCGTGGAAACAATATGTCATGGCATGCTGGAAGGTGGCTCCAATGTTTTTTAGACAAAGGGCATGACTCGATACGCGAATGAGCCCCATGGGGTTGTGAATGTCATCTTATAGCGGTCTTCTTTCTGGATCTGGATTTGGTTATACCCAAAAAATCCATCCATGAAGGAAAATGCCTCATGACCAGTGCATGCATCGATGATATGATCAATGAAGGGTGTTGGGAAGTTGTCTTTGGGACACACCTCATTGAGGTCACAGAAGTCTATGCAAACGTGAATGGTACCCTATTTTTTATTCACGGGAACAATATTAGAATCCCAAGTGGTGTACGCAATGGGATAAATGAAGCTGGTTGTGCACAGCTTCTCTATCTCAGCTTTAACCGCAGCCACTTTGGAAGGGTGGATTGACCATTGCTTTTGGCATATGGGGGCCACATCGGGCCATGTGTTGATGTGGTGTTCCACGATGGATGGATCCAAGCCAAGCATTTCAGTGTAAGACCAGGAGAAGATGTTGCAAAATTCTTGGAAGAGAGATTTGTAGGAAGTGACCTCTTTTGGGGAGCAAGATGACCCCAGCATGATTTCTTCAACAATCTCAGAATTGGTTGAGATGTTGATTTTAATGGTTGGTGAGATGTTGGCCATGTCCCCTTCTTCCAAGGTGTCTGGTGTTGGGATGGGGTTCTTGAACCAATCAAATTTCCCATGGATGAAATCTTTGGTCTCCACGAAAAACTGGTCAGACTGTGACACAAGTTCTTCGGGGAGGAAGAACAAGTGATGGTGCATGTCATCCCATGGGTATTCCGGAGCGGTTAGAGCTTCAAGTATATCCTCATCGTTGTGGAAGCAATGAAGAGACAGGTCTGATGGACCATCATTGGAGGTGGAGATAAGCGAGTCATTTGAACTAGACATCATGTAGATGGACATGGTGTCTGAAGAAGGCGGTGGGGGTGAAATTCTTCGATCAAGGTGATCTCAGACTCCAGGGAATGTTGACAGAGGTCATCTAAAGCGATTCAAAATTCAAGAAAGTCTTAGCAATGGTGAGAATAATGTCCATACAATCTGCAAAGGGTGCAATAATGGTTTGTTCTCAATGCCTTGTTTCTAACTATCGGCACGGTTGGGAGTTCGACCATGGGGAGGGTTTTGTTTGTATCCATGGCATCCAAATGCGCATAGATCATTAGTATTTCAAGACAATTATAAGTTGGATGGTCCTATTGTTCACAGACAGCGCAAGGCGGGATTTTTCGAGGTTCTGCGGTAGCTTTGGCATTCTTTCCCTTGGCCCTTTTGGAGTGGGGAAGTGCGGGTACAGGTGCGGGTGCGGTGGTTTTTGCGGACCAGGTGGGGGATGAGACTCGATCGCAAGGGGTTGCATCGGGGTTAAGACAACCTGGGGCATTGGTGGTTGAGCTGGTGGAACTAGATACCACACCGAAATTCCTAATGTAAAGTTGGGTAGGCTTAAAGTGGCCATTACCGACTTGCTTATGACACCAGGCGGGGGGAAGAGGAAGGGAATTGTATGGACTGGAGATGAGACCAGATAACTCCCTGACGGTTGCATGTGGGGATGCGGTTGTGGTTGTGACGATGCGTAATGCTGATGCTGTGGATGATGTTATAGCTATGGATGGTGTTGCGGTTGCGATTGGGGTTGCAGCTATGCTTGTTGTTTGGGTGCAGCGGTGCTGGATGAGACCATGCATAAGTTCATAGTCTCATTTTGTGTCGGTGGCGGTGACACTAAGGGGAAATGAGCCGTCATGGTGGTATCAACAAACAAACCAAGGCCCACATTCAACAATGCGGAGGCTGGTGTGTTGTCAACCATAATGTTGATTGCAGAGATGACATTGGCATGTGTGGTCGTCCCTTGTGGCTCAATGGTGGTGATGGTAGGGATAACATTGGTGGGTGTCGTTAACCCTCGTGGATCATGATAATTGAGTTGATCAACTGTCACAATCTTCCCTTCGTGGGGGAACATCATGAGATGGAAGATAGTTGATGTGACCGCTCTCATGGCATACATATAACTTCTTACGAGGAGAAGGTTATAGTCCAGTTGAGTGTTGATGACCTCTATGTAGATCAACACTGTCTTCCCAGCTAATGTGATGGGGACATGGGGGGGAATTCCTTGGGCTTTAGTGGGATGGCCATCATAATCCCACAGAGTTGTGGAGGATGGTTGCAGAATTGGTGATCCAAGTTTTTTCCGAACTAGGGTAGACGTAATGCACGTAGATGCCCCCTCATCTACTATGCACTGATGCACAACCAAATTCCGTATGGACACCGGGATTTGGAAGGTGATGGTGGATGGCATGCGCGGTTCTCCATTCTCCATGTAAAATGTGATTAACTTGGAGTCAGAGGGGTCTACAGCCCCAAGGGTGGCTAGTAATGCTTTCCGCTACATTGGGCACGTTTTGAGTACCTCGAGAGAGAACATGGCCATTGGTGTTTGGGCCAAATAATCCACAATGCTATAGCTGACTACATCTCTGGCCATCGTGTTATTGGCCACTCGACATATGGGGGGGCGGGGGAAAGGGGGTAACTGAAGAGGTGCATTGACCGATTTGGATGTAGATGCCGCTAATGTGTCAGCGGGTTCGGTGGTGGTTCCGTACTGATTTCGTCTAGTTTGTAGGTTGACCTCTTCAGTCGTCATGGCTAGCAGGTGATGGACACCTATTTCGTCCATGGGAGGTGCCCCTGGAGTGCTGGGATTGGCTTGGGGAGGGGGTGTGGTTTCCACCAACCCTTGGATTGGTAGCGGGTTTTGAAGCACCATAGGAGGAGGTCCTTGTGGTGCTGGGTTGGCTTAGGCTTGGTTTGCCGTGTTGGCGGCCTATTGGGCCTCGTTTTGAATGGCCTGCTTAGCGCGACCCATGAGGGGACACTCAAATGTGTAGTTCCCGTAGACCTCAAAGAGTGTGCACAATTGGTTTGTGCGCAACGGGGCATTGCGTCTTGGTGCATTGGTCGTGGGGGGTTTTGGGCGGGTCGGTTTGCGGTGGCATTGTTGGGAGGGTTTGGTTATTGACCGCCTCCCTGTGGTTGGTTATTGGCTTGGTTCCAGGGCTGATTATTTCTAGCTTTCCCTTATTGATTATTGGGGGCAGGCAGGTTGGGACAGTTTTGTTTTGCGAACACTTGTCCCAATGAAGCAGGTGGAGTGAGGGTAGGGGCTTGAACTGGTTGCACCGGTGTTGCATAGTATATTTGTGGGGGTGGCGGTGCCACAAATGTGGGAATTTGCACCATGTACTGCTGTGTTGGCCAACCCATGGCCTAAGCCTGCTACAGTGGTGCAGGTTGTGAGTAGGAAGTTGTTGCTCTGGACTGGGACATCATTCTTGTGTAGTCCAAAGTTTGGTTCTGGTAAGCAACACTAGCAGTATTTCTTGGTTGTGGTGGATCTACAGGTGGTGTCGGATGGTGTTGTGGCTATTGGGAGACCAAGCCTGTGATTCCATCTGAATCATGGGATGCCCCTGGTACATCCCGGTAGGAGGTACCCAGACAGGGGGCATTTGGAATGACGGCTTACAGGTATCCAGACTGAGCGTAGATCAGGTCAAACTGTTGGGATTTCAGTATGGCCTCTTCTTTGGATTGGGGACGTTCAAATGCGAAGTCCTTTGCTATGGGTGGGAGCAAGGTTTTCAGAAACCAATCCAAGAATATCCTGTCGTCAAGTTGGATTTTACATAAACTACGACGTCGCTGCCACTCATGGATGTGGTCAGTTATATGTGTCGCAGTGCTCTGGCGGCAGGATAATAGGATCTCCACCCCTTCGTCATATCTAACGAGGAGTTGGAAATACTGCAAGAACATGAAAGCTAAGGAGTTTAAATTTGAGTACTTGGCTTACAGTAGCTCAATGTACCATTTGGCTACCGCACCTGTGAGGGTGCGTTGGAACAGTCTTATCCTGATCGAGTCATCTACGATGCTATTTGACGAGCACCATAGATGAAATGTCATGATGTGATTTTGGGGACACTCCCCTACCTTTCCTTCAAACTTGGGAATTTCTGATGGCAGCTTGGTTGGCATGGGAGGCCAGAAATCTTGGTGGTGGTTGGGGTCGTTTGTCAATCGAGCCAAGTTAGGCTAGTTAAGACGAGCCATGAAAGGAATATTTGACCCCAAGTTGATGTGATATGGGGGAGGTATGGTGGTGGGGTTTGCAGCTGCATAATGTACCTCCATAGGTGGGGGTGCTGGTGGTGCCATTGTATATGGTCCAATGCCCCCAAGTGTGATGTGAGGGATAGTGTGAATGGAAGGGATACTACCCCCACGTGTGATAGGAGGGGCAGTGTATGTGGAAGGGGCACTGTCGACCTGTGTGACAGAAGGGGCAGTGTATGTGGAAGGTCCACTTCCCACAAGTGTTGCATGTGGGACAACCTGAGTGGTTACTATGGGTGGTGGCAATTGACTGATGATATTTTGCATGACCATGCTAGGGCCACCTGTAGGGTTCTTGGTGATAATTTGTGGTGTGGACATGGGTCCACTAGCTATGGCTATACCGAAAAATGGATCCAGATTTGCACTAGCCATGGGGCTTGATGGTGCAGTATGGAGGTCTGTTTCATACTGATATGGGTCTGAATCTGAATCAGAGGCTATGTGGCCTTCTGATGTTGTGAGTGGTCATCAAGAATGGTCTTGACGGTGTCGGTTCAATGTCCCAAATTGTGGTTTTTTTCCTCTTAGGTGTGAGGAAGAGCATGGGGGATCAATTGTGTTAGATGTTTATCAAAATGGTGGGAATGATTTTTGGACCCCTATTTCAATGGATTCCTATTGGCTGTAGGTGGTCACTCGGCCACCAAGACTTCTAGAAGACAACACTTGGATTTTTCCTCATGGGCGTTCCTACTCAATCGGTGGGGGTTGTTTCCCATTTCGCTTGGAAAATCCTCTCAGCGGCCAGCTACTTTGGGGTTCCCGTGGTACTCCTCACAATGAGTTTTTGGGATGAGGCCAAGTACTTCCCATGGTTAAGGTAGTTAGGGACTTATGTCCTCAAAGACTGCATATTTTTTGAACTTAGTGTAAATTGATAAATTTTAAGGGCTCTCTCAGCGTCATGAATTGAGTTGGGTTGATTACGTGGTATGGTGTATATGTTTTTCTGTATTTATGTTATCAGGTGGCAGCAAGTGGTTTATGAATATGTCATAGAGTTCATATCATTGTTTGTACAAGCAGTAAATAAACAGAAATTTGTAAACATATACATTTTTTTTCCCTGAATGTGACAGCCTAACTAGGTGACTACCTTACACCTATATTATTCTTCAACCAAGAGAAGGTGTTGGGCTCTCAACACAATGGGACTAATCCCATCCGTATATCCACAGGTCACCTACCAGATGCAAGGTTAGTCAATAAGGAGGATGCTTAGTGCTGTGAGAAGCCCTCATTCTCTACCCCCTCTACCTTCCAAGTAATCTGTTTTTAATGGTTTAGAACAATATTGGGTGAGGGCCTATTACTATATGAGTTGTGCCCTTTGTCATATCCCAGAATACCCCGGAGGATGATGACTGGGTAGAGGAGGAAGGGTAAGCAAGATTGTTAATTTTATGTCAATTTTAGTTAAGCTACACTCATTAATCTATTAAAAATTGTTTTGAATTTACACTTTGTTTGTACATGAAATTGAAGTAAATTAAAACAAAAACAGAAATAGAACTACTATGCTGGACAGAGGCAGTTGAGCCACACTGAAAATCCATAATAAACTGGAAATTAACTTCTGATTGACAGACTGCACGTTTTGGGTCAAATTTGGTGAGGGGGTCGCAAATTTTTTCTAGAAACAGGGGAGGGGGTCGCACAGATTTCACAGACAGAAGCGGTCTGCCTTTCTAAGTGAATTCGCACCTTTTGGGGGAAAAAGGGCAACCTGGTCGCACTTGTGAGGCCTAAAAGAGTGACCTCATCCCTTGTTTAGGCCCGATTAGTGCGACCTGCTCTGGATTTGGGGTTTTTCTAATCTTGAGTCAGATTCGGCCGATAGTAACCTGTACTGTGGCCAAACAGACTCGAATTTTCCTTACAAAGGCTTCAGCAACAACAAAAACTAGAATTAAACAAGATTTAACCTATATCTAACAAGAAATTTTAAAAACTAGGGCATAAAATGAAAAAAAGTTTAAATTTCAAAAAACTGAACCAGGGATTCTATGGGATCGACCTGGTATGGTCGTCAGTTCTGTAGCGGGGATTTCTCCTTGCTACAGGGGCGGGAATGGCTCCCTTTTGTCTAAAGGATGGAAGGGTAGGTTCCTGCGTGTGGAAAATGCATGAAAGAAAAGAAAAACCGAAGGGAAAGAAAATGGACAAGAAACAGCTGTGATCCCCTCTGCAAACAATGTTAGGGCTTAGCTCCGAGAACCTGCAAACAAATATTAAACAGAAATAAACCTGCAAAACAAGATAAGAAGCAAACCTACAAACAAATATTGGTTAGAAACAACTAAGCTACTAAAGCAAATACATAAGCAAAACTAGTTTATACCTCTCCTTTGGTGAAATGGGCCACCATGCCCTGGCTGGAAGAAGCACCTCCCTATCTCACTCAGCAATGGAGGAGCTATGGATCAATGGGGAAGATGAGTGGAAGAGAGGGGCATGTGGGTGGCTTGAGAGGCAAAGAGTCTCAAGGCATCCATGGGCAGCATAACAATAAGCAAGAGAGGAGTCCTTTGAGAGTGACCCCCACCCCTCCTTTTATAGCTTTTTTGGGGACTTTTAGGGTTTTAAGCCCTTGGTCAAGGATTTAGCCCCTTTTTTGGGCTTTTAGCCCCTTTTTCCCTAACTTTAGCTCCTTTTAGGGTTTTAGGTTCCTTTGAGGGGTTTTAGCCCCTTTTTGGAGGCTTTAGCCCATAGGAGAGTTATTTAGGCTCGTTTTTGGGGTTTTAAAGCCCTTTTACTCATTTTTAATCCTTTTTGAGGGTGTGGGGGTCTAATGGGGTGTTACGAGGGTCGCGAATGGGTATCCTTATGTTATACCAAAATCCTATCACCAGCATGTGATAAGACATTTGACATACCTACTTGCCCTGAATCCCAGCTTCTGGAGTGGAAACTAAATGGTTTTTCATCAATCTTACATGAAAATTCCCAACACCGCCCATGCTCCTTTATCCAGGAGTGGTACCCTTGTTCGCACCGACCATCATCTGTTGCCCATAAGCGGTGCCACCACTTGTTTCCCTTGGTCCATAAGCGGTTATTACAAGAACCACTCTCTCATAGAAGGAGAAATGCAGTACCCTGGGTAAAAAGGGAAAAAAGAGAAGTTTCTCGAGGCTTCTAGATGATAAGCCTCCTGTCATCCCTTATCCCTACTGTTGTGGGTTGGTTGAGCTTGAGATCCCTCATCCTAGGATCTTAGAGGCCACCTCACCCACTAATTTCTTAACCTAATCTACCCATTAAAGCCCTATAAATATGAGCTCATAGTCATGGTTGAGGAGAGAACATTGACGGTATCGTTATGCTGTTGGATTGATCCTTAGCCCAAGATCATTTGGAGAGAGCATAGAGAGCTAGATTCGGAGCTTTTGGGGATGAGAATTTGGTTTCATGGAGATGCATGTCAACACTAAGGCTTGGTTGTAAAATTCTTCGTATTTCATTAATGCAAGTTGATTTCTGTCCCACATATGTTTTTGTTGTTGTGATTTCACATATATGTTGCTAGATTCCTTAGTCACTAGCATAGATTAGTAGATCATATTTTGGTTGCTTTGATATGTTTCATGTTGAGCTTGATTGCAGGTACACAGGTGGACTATCAAAGCCTTTTATTCCAGATATCTATAGCATCTAGGGAGAGTCTTCAACCTTTTTCCTCTATTTGTTCTGGATCTGAACCATTCAGACCAGTGGAACACCTTGCTATCTGCAGGAGGTGAAATATTCCAGCTAACAAATATGGCGACTCCACTGGGGAAATGCGTATCAGTTGTTCTGATCTTCCTCAGTCTACAACTCTTGTCTGAATCCAAGCTTCATTTTCTTCAACTCTCTTCAGTTAGATCTACTTTCTGACTTGCATTATTTGGGTTTGAAATTTCCAGATCCATTCAGATCTGAGTCATTTCGGTATTTTATGCTTTGTTTCCATACTCAATTCAATAGTATTTTCCTTGATATAGTCTTTTCTAATCTGATCCATGGTTATTTTTTTTGTTTTGGCCATCTACAGGGAACCGCGCCCATGCTATGTATGAGGAGCAGTGCCACCGCCTGAACAAAGTGAGTAGTAAGCGGTGCCACCGCCTGTAACCCATTTTCAAGGAGAGGTGCTATCTTGGAAACACTCTGTCAAACACCTACGAAGCATGGTGCCAGGTAGGCATCATCCCAAAACACTTTTTCCTCATTTTTATTTGCAAAAATTTGGATTTTGATTGCTTTCAGTTCTGTTATTAGGATTGTGTTACTGAATCTGATGTGTGTGGCTTGCTGATTTGATGGTTTAAGACTGATTTGAGTGGAATTTCAAAGGTTTGTTTAAGTCTTTTTTATTGTTCATCCACTTCTATGCTTGATTGGTTGTGTTTAAAGAAGGATTCCTTGTTTTCTTAAAAGTTTGTGGTGTTATTGAAATCTCTTTTCGTTGCATAAACTAAAAGAAGAACACTAGATTAGCTTCTAGGTTTCATTTCTTACTTACATAGTAAACTTCTTTTTCTTCCTTCAAAAGAGAAAATTTTTGACTGAGACTAGGACATCATCTTTGAGCGTTGGATTTGAGTTTTTTTATTGGCTTTGCAAGCTTTTAGGACCTTCATGATCTTTCGTCTCTCATGCATCTAGGACTATCTCGATCAAAATAAAAAAATGGCAGTTTTAAGTTAGATTTACTTATGTTTTTGAGAAAATTGAAAAGATAGAGTGCATTTGCATGTAGGTGTGCCTTTTATTTTTCTTTTAGGAAAAGAGATCCTCACCCTTCTCATTTGCTTTCAAAAAGAAGAAATCAGTTTTGTAAAAGTGTTTGCTTGTCTTTGATTTGATGTTCATGACTGTTGTTTGAAAGTCTTTTTGGTTTTGAAACAAAGGGAAAATACTCTCTTCCCTCCCATAAGTAGGCATACTGAACGGTAAAGTGAACATTTGCACAAGCATACTGCATGGTTTTATTCTTCTGTCAAAACATCATGCATTCACCTAACCGTACAAGTTAAAATTAACGGTAGTTGTAGGTTAAAATTTACATAGTAACTTGAGTGATAGGCTAGAGATGTGTTCGAGCGTCGTTAAGTGTAGGAGCTATCATTATTTGTCAGCATTACATTCTGGGACTCACGCAGTTCTTCCACATACTGTCTGTATATCGAATGGCCTTTCACGTACCCTTGAGGTATATAGAAAGGTACTTCACGTACTCGATTATATATCGGAAGGCCCCTTGTGTACGGTTATGCATTAGACAACTCTACTACCGATTCGAGCTCCCACGTACCTTGAGTATATCGAGAGACCCCCCTAGGGTACCTTATCTATCTAAGAAAATCCCTTTGGTTGTCTTGTTTGGAGCCATACATCGAAAACAACATTCGGGGAGATTACTATGCACGTACCCTACAGGTATATCACGAGTGGCTCCTTCTTGACAATCCTAGTGAGAGACCTGACTTTTTGAACTCCTCCTATCATTTTAAGTCTGCTTGTTTTGACCTATAGTTTGTGTAGGGAAGTCTTTTGGTGTGTTTTCTAGATTTTCAGACCCTAGGTTAGATAGGAACTGTACAAATTTGCTAAGTTAAGACAGTCCAGGAGAGTGCAGGGCTTGCCACCTGATTTTATTGCTAGTTCAGGAGAAAATCCTATGGAAGATATTGACCAAGGAGCTGCTACCACCTCCCATGTGGGAGATAATGTGGTTGTGGAAAGTGGAGTACCATATTCTTCATACTCACCTCCCTTGGTCCAACAGCCTTCCCAGGAAGATTCATCATTCCATTCTCCCATGGAAGGACGTGTTGATGATGCTTCTCACCCGGATTTTGGTCCCAATGCTTCATTTTGGGAAACCCTTGTAGGTCAATCCATTGCTTCATTTGGCACCCGTGGAATCTCTTCTGAAATTGAAGAAGAACGTAGGAAATACCATTCTTCCATTCTCCACGCAAAGGATATTGATAGACAGATAGATGACATCTTAGGTCCAACACTACCAAGGTCCACATCTGTTCCTAGGGGATATCGTTCACTCACCGAATCTATGAGACCCATTGAACCGATTATAGATCGTCCATTGACACCCCAAAACCCAATTCAAGATACCACCCCTATCACCTCTCATGTTATGTCTATCCCTAATATTCCCAGGTCTTCCGCACCTGAGATTCAACCTTCAATTCCTATTACGTCTACACCTTCTAGTGTCGAGGGGCAACCCCCGACATGACCTACGTTATCTGAAAATGGAATTGTTGCTAGTCAAAGACAGACCTCTAACATAGAACCATCTACAGTTTATGTCCCTCCCACCCATACTAATGTGGTAAATCCCCCATCCAGTTCAGGTCATCCCTTGGGGGCACAACCTATTATCATTCAGTCTTCTCGAGGTTATGGTTATCAAATACCTATAGGTAATCATCCATATAATCCTATAGGAATGCCTTACGCTAGAATTCCATACCCTAGTAACACTTTTAAGCCATGGGGGAAACCCAACTAGTCTTACATGCCATCTATGGAAGGGATACCTGTACATACTGCGGGAGGTGTGGGAGGACCACCTTATGGAAGTCCTCCCCCTGGAGGACCTAATGGTCCCGTAGGATCTGGAAAATTTCCTCCTTATGGTCCTGGTGGTCCTAATGGTCTTGGGGGACCTAGTGGCTTTCCTCTTTTTGGCTCTGGAGGGTCTGGTGGCCCTCCACCTAGTGGTTTCGGTGGCTCTGGAGGTTTACCACCTCCTGGAGGCTCCGAAGGGTCTGGTGGTCTGCCTCCTGGTGGTCCTGGTGGTCCCGGTGGCCCTGGAGGTCCTCCTTCTGGAGGCCCTGGTGGTCCTAGCGGTGCTAATTCCAGAAATCAACCCCCCATGGGCATATATTCCGATGGTTCTTCCTCACAGCAACCTGTTTATCAGTCTACCTATGGTCCTATTGGTAATTATATTCCAGATCAATATTACTAGTACTTGCAACCCAATATATAGTTACCTTTCCTAGCAACTTTGGACTTGCCTAATTTGTCCAAGTTGATTAATGATCCCATTCGACACAATCCCTTGTGGCCTCCCATTCCAGTAAAGTTACCATCCGATATTCTGAAATTCGATGGAAAGCAGGGTGAAGATCCGCAGAACCATGTTATGACTTTTCATTTATGGTGTTCTTTGAACTCCCTCATGGATGATTCTGTTTGGTTACGAATATTTCAGTGAACTTTGACCGGTATAGCCGTGAAGTGGTACATTGAACTCCCACAACATTCGTTTGTGGATTTTGGCTCGTTGGCAACCGTGTTCCTTACACACTTTCAACTCCCTATTCATTATGAAACGAGCACTGAAATTTTAACTTCTCTACGACAGAACACCTCCACCCACATTTCTGATCATATTCATGAGTGGAGAAGGTAGAGAAGGCTTATTAAGGCCCCTATTTTGGATCAGTTGTTAGCTGGTTGGTTCACTAAGTCCTTGTTGCCTCCTATTGCCTGAGATGTGGCTATGGGTGGTGTCGTTACCGAAGAGTAGGCTATTAGTCAGACTCAGTACCTAGACTTGGTCTATTCCCAGTTTGGAACTCTTTATGACCTGATTCCTCAAGCCCCTCACCCCAGCATTGACCCTTCCAAGTTACCAGCAGAAGTACCTGTTGATGGGGTTGTTGGTTCAGTCTATTCCCCGTGCGTAGAGAAACCTACCAAGAAAACCCAAACTACTACTCCTTCGACTCCTAAGGTTTTTGCCGAGGTCAATTCTATTCAAAGTACTCAAAACTTGGGTAATAAAAAGAAAGGTAAAAACAGAAGTAAAAAACCTGGAAGCCAATAGGAGACCCCACGACCAACCAATAATGACAATAACAAAAGGAAAAGGAAGGCTAAATATCCCTGTCTGTTATGCAGTGGTGACCATTTTTCAAAAGAGTGTCCCCGTCATGATGAAATCTCCCAATTTCTGAAGTCTAATCCTGCACCTGCAGTACTTACAGATCCCTTTCGCTCTCAACAACAAATGGTAGACCACATGTCTAACCAGGGTAACTCTAGTTCATTAGAGGAAATTCGTGTGATGTCCTTAGATACCATCCATCTCCAAACTCGAAGCCAGAATTATGATAAACCCACAGATAAGAAAGAAGATCAATCTTCTTCAGGGAAAGCTCCCTCTACTAGTTCTTCGGAATCCTCGTCTACTGTCCCTTTATCTATCGGGAAGCCTACTCTCGACATGATTTTGCACCCACCAAAGAGTACTATTCAGAAGGTTGTCTTTAATCACAATGCCTGAGCTGCTCAATTCTATAATGTGGTTTAAGATCTCGCTCAGGCACCTTGTGTGATGTCTACCCTAGAAGTACTCCAAAGTTTCTCGACACAGTGCAAGAACTTGTTGACAACTTTAGGAGCTATAGACCTGAATAACACTAACTTGATTCATTTCAATGTTGAGAACTATAAACCTAGATTACCGCATAAAATTGCTTTTCAGATCATTACGAAAGTAGTGGGAAAGAAATTCTTTCGAACGGTACTAGATGAAGGAGCTTCGACCTCGGTGTTATCTCTGACTTGTTGGAAAGCTCTTGGCTCTCCCGAGCTTGTCACATCACCTACGACCCTTAAAGCCTTTGATGGACAGGGTTTTCAACCCCATGGTCTCATATCATCCCTCACGGTCGAGCTAGGGGGAAAAACCATTTCCATCCAAGTAGAAGTGGTAGATGCCTCTTTATATTACAACCTCCTTTTAGGAAGGAATTGGTTCTATGCCATGACTGTTGTTGCTTCAACAATATTTTGAACAGTCCAATTCCCGCATCTAGGGAGAATTGTTACTATTGATCAGCTTGATTTTTGTACGTCAGATGTTACTACCTCCACAGCTAATAACATCCCCATGTTAGGCCAGTCCCCTCCTCCTTACCAGTCGAATGGGGTAGGCATGTTGAAGGACTCATCCCTTATGGGGATTTTTCCATCTACTCCTCCTAGCATGGATACCACGACAGTACATATGATCACCTCATTTGATTATGAGCCTAAGGGAAAAAATGTTGTTGAGTCCACCTCGTTGAGTCCTCATGAAGCTATGTATGACACCATTAAAACTTTTTCTGATGATCACACTGATGACCTTCATCTAGTGGCTTCAGATCCTTACCAATTACCGTACTGGTTAGAACCTTCTCTTCCAGTTCTAGACTATGTCCCCAAGACTTTTCCTTCTAATGAGTCCATTATGGAGATCATGAATACAGATGAGCCCATTTGGGAGGATCACCATCATAGATCCATGTTCCTCCCCAATACCAGTTCGGGTAGCCATGATTTTGCATCCTTGTTTCCTATTGATATTGTCAATGTTCCGCAAAGTCCTATATTGTTGCAAGATACAGATTCTTGAGGAAACCTTTGCAACATTACTTAGATGAACCCAATTGACATATCAGCCAAGCCTGATGTTATTGAGCACGTTCATGTTGGTCAGAACTGCTCCACAGATGAATCTGAATCATATAAGGCACTTTTAAAGGAATTTCATGATATTTTTGCCTAGTCTTATGAAGAGATGCCGGGGATTGACCCTTCCATTGTGGTCCACGAGATTAAAAATTATCCCATGGATAAACTTGTGAGGCAGAAACTTAGGCAAGTCCATCCTCGGAAGGCCGTAGCTATTAAAGCTGAGATTGAAAAAATTATGAAAGATGGTTTTATTTATCCCGTACCTCTGACAGAATGGGTATCGAACGTTGTCCCTGTCAACAAAAAACAGGGCACCATTAGAGTCTGCATTGACTTTAGGGATTTAAATAAATCTTGTCCCAAGGACAACTTTCCTACCCCACACATCGATCAGATTATCGACAATTGTGCTTAAAGTGTCATCTTTCCATTCATGGATGGCTTCTCTGACTATAATTAGATTGAGATATTGCCCTCCGATCAGCATAAGACAACATTCATTTGCCCATGGGGAACCTTTGCGTATAAGAAGTCACCTTTCGGCTTGAAAAATGCTAGAGCCACATTCCAGCGTGTGATGTCCTATGTGTTTCACAATGTTAAACATATTGTTGAACCATACCTTGATGACCTCCCTGCTCATTCATAGCGACGGGAGGACCACGCTGGTCATCTCAAAGACATATTCCTGAGATGATGTCATTATAATATACGGCTCAATCTGCATAAATGTGTTTTTTGCATTGAGACGAGACATCTGCTTGGCTTTGTGGTATCCAAAGATGGCATCCATATCAATCCTTTGAATATTGCCACTATTTTTTATCTACCATCCCCAACCAATCTCCTTGAACTCCAAAGTTTGCAGGGGAAGGAAAACTTTCTATGTCATTTCGTGTGCAATTTCCTAGAGAAAACACACGATTATATGTATCTCCTCAAGAAGAATACTCCATTCTTCTAGGATGACTAGGCCCAATGTGCCTTTGATAATCTTAAGTACGCTCTGAGTCATTCACCCATGATACACCCCCGAATTATTCGAAGGATTTCCTCTTGTATATTGTTGCCTCCGCTACTACCATCACCATGGTTTTAGTGCAAGACAATCTCCATGGTCAGGAGCATGTGATTTATTATGCTAGTAAGAACCTTATCGATTCTAAAACCCATTATTCACATGTGGAGAAGTTATCATTGTCCATGGTCATTGCTGTACAAAAGTTTCATCACTACATTCTCCTTCGCACTACCACCATATTGGCAGAACAAAACCTGATGTACTACATTCTGACTAGTTAGGTACTCAGGGGAAAGTACTCCCATTGGATTACCATCCTTCAGGAGTTCAATCTAGAGTTTTCCAAAGCCACATCAAAGAAATCCTTGGTTTTTGTAGAGATTATGTGTGATCTTCCCTGTGTTACAACGGAATTTGAGCCCAGTGATTCATTTCCGGATGAATTCCTGTTCCTGATTAGCACCATTGATCCATGGTATGGATATTTGTTGATTTATCTCTAGACCCAGTGTTTTCAGTTGCATTTATCTCACGATGATTGTCACCATATCCGTCACCACGCGAAATACTATCTTATCTTGAATGATACCTTGTATAGACGTGGGGTTGACTCCATTCTCCAGTGATGCCTCACCCATGAGGAGGCTGAAGACGTGTTGAATGATTGCCACTCTGGAGCATGTGGCAGTCATTTATCTGGGATGGCTACAGCCCAGAAAATCCTTCGCGCTGGCTATTTCTGGCCTTCTATCTTCAAAGACTGTCATGAGGCTGTTAAGAAATGCCCACCTTATCAACATTTTTATCCTAAAAAGTGCACCCATTCTGCTCTGCTTCACCCCGTCATTGCCGTTGGCCCATTCACCAAGTGGGGTATTGAATTCATGCATTGTAAGCCTACCTCAACCGGGGGGCATGGTCACATCATCGTAGCCATGGATTATTTCACAAAATGGGCTGAGGCCATGCCTACATATGTAGAATATGGTAAGACTGCCTATCTTCTTATTCAATCATATCATAGCTAGATTTGGAGTTCCACAGTCCATCGTTACTGATCACAGATCCCATTTCCATAATCACATGATGGAGGAATTGAGTGCCAAGCTAGGTTTTCGCCATGAAAACTCTACGCCGTATTATCTGCAAGCTAATGGTTAGGTAGAGGCAATTAACAAGGTTTTGAAAACTATGCTTCGTCAAATGGTTGGAGATCATAAATACAATTGGAACCTCATCTTTTTCTCCGCTCTTTGGGTTTATCGAACTTCTATGAAAATAACTACTGGTTTCACACCATTCCAGCTTGTCTATGGACTTGAAGTTGTCTTGCCAATCCAACGCAAGATTCCATCTTTACAACTTGCCGTCGAACTTCTCCTAGACACTTCCATAGAGGAAGAGAGATTTTTGTACTTGAATAACCTTGATGAGACTCATAGAGATGCTTCCTTAGCTAATGAGGCACATAAGAAACACTTCAAGGTGCAGTACGATAAATATGTCCAGCCCCGTGCTTTCAACGAGGGTGACCTAGTATTGACTTACGACCAAAGATATGACAAACTAGGGAAGGGTAAGTTCGAGTCCATGTGGTATGGACCTTTCGTTATTTCTAAGGTGTTAGAGAAAGGAGCTTATTAGTTAGTTGATTATGAGGGAATCCCTTTGGGGCAACCTCGAAATGGGTTGTACCTAAAAATATACTATGCCTAGGTTTTCTTGGATAATATCTTGTATATATGTATATTGATTGAATTTCAGTGTACTTTTAGTATTTTCAAGATGGTTTTGAGTTTTAGTGTCTGCATCTATTTATACCATGTTTTGGTTGTGCAGATCGCTTTCTAAGGTTTCGTTGATGGTGCTTGCCACCACACCTTGAATATATCCTCGACTACTTGGGTTCTCTATTCCCTAGCTAAAGATTTGGTCAGTTTAGGAGCGGTTTGTTTAGGTCCCGCTACTAACAACATCGCTGAGTATGAAGCAGTCATTGATCTTCTGACTGAAGCTGCCTCCCATGATGTCTGTGATCTAGTAGTCTTGATGGACTCGCAGCTCATGGTTTGTCATTTAAACCATGTCTACACCATTAGGAACCTGGTAATCCTCTACCTCTTTTGGAGGGTACGTTTGTTAGAAAGATCATTTGGAACCATTACCTATAGGCATATCCCTAGGGAACATAATGTAGTTGCTGAATCATTGGATAATTACATCCTAGATTGGCATATTGCCCATTCATGACGTTAAATCAAACATGGTACATTGTAAATAAACATCTAAAGACACATAAAACTCATAGAAAAGCATTGTCCATTTGAAACATATAAACACCGTGTAAAAGTCTGTATATATATATATGAAAAAAGTTTTACAAAAAATAGGTCCCGAGACCTCATCTGAAGCATGTAGGCTTTCAGGCAAAACCATCATACAAAATATTGAAGCTATCAACTTTCAGTATACATGTCTCATACACTAATGGTGCTCATGATAGCACATCACTACTCGAGCCACCCTACATAGTAGCCTACTAAATCGGCCCGGTACTCCCGTTGTAGATCTCTGATATCTAGTCGGGAGGTCATCTATGTCAGCATCTAGGATGTCTAGAGTCAACCTCTCCAGGTTCTCCTCCAACTCCCTGGTGATATCATCACCCCATGGTACAAAGCGAGCTCCTACTTTCCTATCCAGTGGAGATGATCCTCCAGGCCTCGCTGCTCCAACATCTGCATGAGAACAAACAAGTCTCGTCACTTATCATAAAAAATATAAAACACAAAAAAATAAAAACATTGTCCATTTTAGGGTTTCTTGCTTCTTACCGATGTCACCCCACTTCCCTCTAGGTGGGAGTGGTAGGTCAGGATCTCTTGTGAAGTATGTTCCTGCATAGGCATAGTCCTTGACCATGAGCATCTGATCCCATAGACATCTGAAGAATGGATCACCGAACTTCACTCTGCCCCTACCCGCTCCTGTACGAGCCATGACTTGGACCCACCTCAGCATATGGGTGTCCTGTGCTCTCAGACTCCGGAAAGTCACCTGGGGCCTCATCTATGGAACCCCCTTCAAAGAAGAAGCAGGCTAAGATGGAACCAAATTTGAACTGCTTTAGCTCTTCCTGCCGACATTTAGTCAGCTGAGCCTTGAAGATTGGAAGCATTTCTTCCATCCAGTTGAACACCATAGGTGCCATGGCCTCTAGGGCGTACATCATGTGTTCCCTCGAAACCTGGTGCACACCCTAACTAACTGTCACCCTCTGCATGGTGAATAGAATGATCCATAGAGCCATGTCTGTCACTGCCATGATGGGGATTTTCTTCCCTTACGTATCTGTTCCTGGTACATAGTGCCGATCTATAAGCTCTCTGGTAGTAATGTCCCCGCCACAGGAACTTGTCAGTGAGATGGGGGGCGCACCCCATCTCGATAGGCCAGTTAGGAAGTAGATATCCTCTACCTCCACTGTAAGTATATGTGCCCCCACCTCGAAATATTGTTGTTCTGAATTCCACATCTGCAGTATGTGTTCTAGTAATCTCTCGTGGGACACCATGCTTGGGGTCTGAAAGAACTTAGAGAGCCTATAGTCCCAGAGTGCAGCAATGCAAGCCGCATTTCTTTCAGCAGCAGCATCCTCGTTATCATGTGTTCTTTCCTTCCATATCACCATGTTTTGAGTCACCTAGACCTGCCAAAAACAACAATGGTATGCATTAGGATCATCCTTGAGTCATTGCAAGTCAAAAGAATGAGTATTCTTTCCCCCTATCATTTGTTTAAATTCTCCACGGTCGGCACTGCCTGTGCCCCGTTGGATATAGGTGGTGGCACCGCCTGTCCACCATGTTCTTGGCGCTGTTCTTGGGTGGTACCGCACATCCCGTAAGGGGTAGCCGTGGTGCCTGCATATTGAGTTTTAGGGCTTGCCAGATATGCCCAAAACCCCACCAAATCTCAAAATAGAAGCTATGAAATGAAATATCAGGGTCTTAGCTGTTACCTGAAACTGACGAGGCTGAAAATGGACTGTGGAAACTCCTGGTATCAGCCGTGGAAGATCTGGATAGAAAATGCTCCAAGTGCTCTCTGCTAGAGGTAAATAGTGAAATGTTTTGATTTTTTACTATTTACTTGACTTATATAGACATTTTTTGAGTCCAACTTACTATAGTTTTGATATAAAATCATGTTTTAGTCAAATTCTATTTGTCGTAATCCCTTAATGTTGGTTTTGAATGCATTTAACACTTGTTTCTGAGTCGTCTGCAGGATAAGGGAAATCTAGCAAAAAGCTTTGGGAAGTTTGTTTATGGATTTTTCATACTTTCACAAAATGGAAAAGGTAATCGAGCGTTTATTATGACACTTTGTCACACTCGTTAAAATCTAGTATCAAATTTTTGAGTCCAATTCAAGTTTCTTTCCAGCCTCGTAAAACACAATGTTGTGTAAAGAAGCGTCATGGAGTCCTCTTTTCACCTCTTTTTCAGGATCCTTAAACATGAAAAGGTCGTTTCGATTCTTTCTAGGCTCGTAAAATATGACATTGTGTAAAGAAACCTCATGGAGTTCTCTTTAAACCCTTTTCAGGCTCCCTAAATATGAAAAGATCGTCGAGCGATCTTGTCTTCTTCACGCTCATTAAAGTATTTGAAGAGTCGTCCATCCGACAGTAGGTTATCTCTTTTTTGGTTCGGATAGGACTATTTACGAAAAAGGATCACTCTAGCCAATCATGACTGGAAGAGTTCTGTAAGGTATGATTTTACACTTTTTCGGGCCTTAGAGACTAAATCATATGAAAAAGGACCCCTTTGGATTCTTCTTCTGTATTCGTTTAGACTCTCTAAACATGAATGATATCGAGTTTTCTTTCAGTGGACTCATTAAATTAAACATTAAGAGACCCATTTTGGGATCGAACCCCTCGTTTCTCAGGTTCGTAAAACATATGAGTCTGGACTTATCTTCCAACAAGCTATATAGAGTGTTTGTTACCCTCTTTGAACTCGTAAAACCAAAAAGAGGCACTCATCAATCATTATGGGGGGAAATGGGAAGGGAATCATATTGCAAATAATGGTAGTTGTTTTTCGTTACCTTTGAACATGGCACTTGTCTACACAATCATGTCAATGAATTGGGTATTCATCTGATCTCCGTGATGATCCACTTTCATGAGTCATGTCAACCCTTTGAGTCTTTCAAAAGAATGCATTGTCCACTGTCGCATTGTGTATCTGTCCTGTTTAGTCATGCTGCCAAGTATTTTCATTGTGTCGCCCGATGTTCAAAGGGGATTTGAAGAAGTCTTACCTCTACATTCTACACAGTCTTTGTGTCATTATCTTTGAGTCAGTCATATGGTTACTACATTCGCATCATTCCAGAACTATGTTCTGAGTTTCCTGTCGTCGATGTGGGACTCATCATGGCCCTCCTTCGACAAGACTATTCCCGTCGACATTAGTTCATCATCCAGGAAATAGTCTTAGAAACAATATTTAGTACCTTGAGATCGGTATGCCTTAATGATAGATTCTCTCGCTCTCGACATAGGTTCACATCATTGACCTGTGATCGATAGAATCAACTAGGTGTTCGACATCAGGACATCTATTCACACTTAGTAGATTGTACTAGGGTACCTTGGGAATCATTGACATTAATGGTGATCTCCCTTGCACTTGTTAACGGTTCACATCATTGACCGGTAATCAAGTGGTTTCTACCATGTTTTACTTCAGATCATTGTAATCACATGGATAGAATCGTACTTTGTGGAAGACAAGATGAAGACCCTGGGCATTTGTTTAAAAGAACTCATTGCTTTTCCCCAGGTTGCGATGGAGTTTTGTATATCTAGCATGGATCCACATTTTTATGGTCATGGCTATGCTCAAATTTGTGTCTGTATGACATAGATCTACGTTGTATTTCTGGTAGCTATGTCCAAGTTTGAGTCCTCTATCACATGGATCTACGCTGTATTCTAGTATCCATGCTTGTTTATTCCATTCATAGATTTTCCTTGTATCAGTCTGTAGCTATGAGTTTGGTTACTTGTGTCTATGAGTCAACATACTGATGTACTACAGATTCCTACTTGACGACATACTTCGATCGAGCTGACATTTTCATCTCTTGGCGACGACTTGTTCTCAAATCTCTCATTTATCATATCCCTCTAAGACTCATGCTTTGGGGGGCATCCTGTTATACCAAAATCCTATCACCATCATGTGATAATACATTTGACATACCTACTTTCCCTAAATCCCAACTTCTGGAGTGGAAACTAAATGGTTTTTCATCAATCTTACATGAAAATTCCCAGCACCGCGCATGCTCCTTTATCTAGGAGTGGTACCCTTGTTTGCACTGCCCATCATCTGTTGCCCATAAGCAGTGCCACCGTTTGTTGCCCTTGGTCCATAAGCGGTTATTACCAGAACCGCTCTATCATAGAAGGAGAAATGTGGTACCCTAGGTAAAAAGGGAAAAAAGAGAAGTTTCTCGAGGCTTCTAGATGATAAGCCTCATGTCCTCCCTTATCCCTACTGCTGTGGGTTGGTTGAGCTCGATATCCCTCATCCTAGAATCTTAGAGGTCACCTCACCCACTAATTTCTCAACCTAATCTATCCATTAAATACCTATAAATATGAGCTCATAGTCATGGTTGAGGAGAGAACATTGAAGGTATTGTTATGCTGTTGGATTGATCCTTGGCCCAAGATCATTTGGAGAGAGCATAGAGAGCTAGAGTCAGAGCTTTTTGGGATGAGAATTTGGTTTCATGGAGATGCATGTCAACACTAAGTCTTGGTTGTAAACTTCTTCATATTTCATTAATGCAAGTTGATTTCTATCCCACATATGTTGTTGTTGTTGTGATTTCACATATATGTCGCTAGATTCCTTAGTCACTAGCATAGATTAGTAGATCATATTCTGGTTACTTTGATCTATTTCGTGTTGAGCTTGATTGCAGGTACACAGGTGGACTATCAAATCCTTGTATTCCAGATATCTACAGCGTCTAGGGAGAGTCTTCAACCTCTGTCCTCTGTTTGTTCTAGATCTAAACCATTCAGACCAGTGGAAACCTTGTTGTCCATAGGAGGTGAAATATTCCAGCTAACACCTTGGGTGATGTAGGCCATGTAGAGCTGAGTGAGGGATTTTTTGGGTTAACAAAGAGCCCACTTGGAAATGAACGCCAGAGTCAGCTCTTTAACTGATAAATTCACCAGATGTTATGTGTCTATTCTTTGATGATCTGGGAATCCACTCATGATCTCAATTTCCCTCAAGGTGTTCACACGTGTGAGATAAGAGTCTACCAAAATGCCTCCTGGCATAGTAATGACTCGGGTATGACAAAATTGACTAAGTGTTGAATTCAGCAGTTTGAAAGACCATTTTAAAGTGACTTCCAGAGACTGTGTGTTTGTCAGTAAGGTTTTAAGGTGACAAGGTCTTGTTCCTAGTTGAGGTGGATACCTAGCCATACCCTGAATTTTTTTAAAGATGGTTAATATGTGAAAAATATAAGTCTTCCAAAAGTTAGAAAAGTATTCCTGTACAGTATGGGTGAAATAAAAGAGTAAGCTATAGGAAATTATTAAACATAAATTTATAAAGGGAATTCTGCATATGTTGAGAAGGATTTAAGGATAGTACTTGGAAGATATGATGGGTCAAAATTACACAGCATATATTTAAGGAAGAAATGCTCGCAGAGCATTTAATGAAGACACATTT